>OX442418.1:7319375-7580520 GCA_949361645.1 Spongilla lacustris
CTAGTCCTCCAGAAGTTGGTATCTAGCCTGGACGCAGATGAAGAGTGTGCTGAAATCCTTCTCCAAGCATGGTACCTCGATGATGGAGCTTTGGCTGGCACCCACCCAGCTGTACTGCGTGCCTTACATGTGATTGAGGAGTTGGGTCCTGCTGTGAACCTGGCCAAGTGTGAGATGTTCAGCAGGCAGGGCAACACATCATTCCCACCGGAGGTGAGGTGCTCACTCTTGCCTAATCTGGACATTCTAGGTGCTCCAATTGGGGATTATCTACACTGTTCTAAGTTTATCGCTGGGAGGTGTGCTGAGTCTAGGAAGCTTCTCTCCAGTCTAGTGGATGTTGCTGCAGTCGATCTCCAGGTAGCAGTTTCCTTATTGCGCATGTGTGGTAGTTTCTGCAGGATGGTCCACATAGCAAGGGTTACCCCACCAAGCCTGGCCACAGATGCTCTAAGGTCTTTTGATGAGGAGGTCAAGCACTGCTTTGTAATGTGCTCAGCCATCAATGTTACCAATGATGCCTGGAGCCAGGCACAGCTAGGACTAAAATTTGGGGGTCTGGGTCTTCGCTCCCTCTCTCACCATGCTGCTGCAGCGTTCATTGCCTCCCTGTCATTCTCCGGCTTTGGCAAGGCTGATAACATCCACCTACAACAGGCAGTGGCAATGTTTAATGCTCAGGTCTCCCCCTCTAATGTCATTACAGTCAATTCTGCTCTGGAGTCTCCTATTCACCAGAAGGTCTTGTCAGGAATGATCCAAGCCCAACATTTCCACATCTTGTTGGAATCCTCCTCTCCAGCTAACAGAGCTCGCCTTCTGTCAGTGGCTGCTTCTCATGCTTCCTCTTGGCTATCAGTGGTCCCTTCCCCTGGTTTGGGCTTGCACCTGGAGTCAAATGAGTTCCAGATGGCTATTAGGTTGTGGCTGGGGTTAGATACTTCTGGTCGGTCCATGTGCCCATTCTGCCCCGATACTGCTCTTGATCCTCTTGGTCACCATGCTGTGACCTGCAGGCATGGGGGGGATGTGGTCACACGCGATAATCGTCTACGAGATGAGGTATTTGACCTTTGTCGTCGTGCCCACCTAAGTGTGAGTGTGGAGAGAGGTCAGACCTTGCCCACACCAGACCTGCTGACATCCTCATTGCTGGCTGGGACAGAGGCAAACCTGTGGCACTAGACCTGACCATTACCTCACCACTCTGCTCTGTCATCTTGGGTGAATCATGTCACCAGGCTGGTGCGGCAGCCCTGGCAGCAGAGACCCGCAAGCTCCACTCTAATGGTCCCAAGTGCCAAGAATTGGGCTGGTCCTGCATCCCATTGGCAGTGGAGACTTATGGCAATTGGGGCAAGCCGGCACATGATCCTTTCTCCAGGCTGGCATCCTTCCTGGCCATTCACCAGTCCTCCCCCAAGGCAGTAGTTGCGGCTGAAATTTATGGCCAGTTGAATGTGGTCCTGGTTCGGTCCATTGCTAGAGCCATCCTGGCCAGGGAGCTTCCACCCTCCTAACTTACTATTAGTAGTTTAGTTGTAATTAGTAATATGTATTATAATTATTGTTGTTATTGTAATATTATTATTATATAATAATAATAATAACAATTTATTATTAAGCCTCACTTTATACCTCGGGTTTTGGCTCCCAGTCTCAGCACCACCTTGACTCAGCAACTCATATGTTTAATTCGTTTCTACCACCATCAGAGGCTATTAACTTAAAGGCACTTCTGTTGACTTCAGTCACCCAAAAGAGCCTTTCCTCCAAGCTGGATGACCACCTCTTCAAGGTTCTACTTGACATGTCCTCCATTGCTGACAAGGCTCGCTTGCTGTCTGTTTCCTCCTCTCATGCAGGTTTATAGCTGTCTGTTACTCCGTCAGAAGGTCTTGGACTCCATCTTGACCCTTCCCAATTTCAGGTTGCCATCAAGTGGTGGCTTGGCCTGGACCTTTCTTTTGGTTCATGCTGCCCACTGTGCCCTGAGATTGCCTTGGACCCACTTGGCCATCATGCTGTTAGCTGCAAAAGGGTTGGTGATGTGGTTTTCCGCCACAACAAACTGCGTGATGTCCTTGCAGAGTCCTGCCGGCGAGCTCATCTGGGTGTCCAGGTGGAAATGGGTAATAATCTCACCAATCACAGCCACACCCGTCCAGCTGACCTTTTAGTTCCAAACTGGGTCTTGGGCAAGGCAGCAGCTTTTGACCTGTCTGTCACATCTCCGCTTAATCCTACAACTCTTTTGGAAGCGAGTGTGACAACAGGAGTAGCTGCACTGACCACTGAGCTGAGAAAGCACTCCTCCAATGACACCAAATGTAAGGAACTTGATTGGGTCTGTGTACCATTGGTGGTGGAGTCGTATGGAGCCTGGGGAAAAGAGGCTTTGGAGTCCATCTCTCAGCTAGCCTCTCAACTAGCCACTTGCTCGTCCACGACAAAGTCTGTGGTTCTTACCGAACTCTTCGGGCGGCTGAACCTTCACCTGGTACGAGCTAATGCCATTGCCATCCTTTCCCGTAGCATCAGTCAAGGGTAGATATATAGTTAGCATTTTGTGTACATTGTGTAGTCTAGTTGTGTATGTTTATATATCAGTGTATTTGTGCATGTCCATTTATCCTGTATATCTATGTAATGTAATAATTATAATTTAAAATAAAATAAAAAATAAATAAAATAAAATAATAATCCCGTAGCATCAGTCAAAGTGATGTAGGGTAGATATATAGTTAGCATTTTGTGTACATTGTGTTTAGTCTAGTTGTATATGTTTATATATCAGTGTATTTGTGCATGTCCATTTATCCGGTATATCTATGTAATTCATAATAAAATTTTCGCGCGCGGTTGAGCGGTGCTCTCTCCCAATAATAATAATAATAATAATAATAATAATAATAATAAAGGTCCAGGCATAGGCTTTTCTAGGCCTGCTGATGTGCTGGTGCCAAACTGGTCCCTCTCCAACCCTGCAGCTTTTGACCTGAAAATCATTCATCCGCTTAATACAGACTTGATTCTGGAAGCGAGTTTGGCTTCAGGCAACTCTGCAGAGGTTGGTGAGATTGAAAAGCATGCCAAGAATGATCAGATGTGTGCAAGGTTGGGCTGGACATGTATTCCATTAGTGGTGGAAGTCTATGGTGGTTGGGGACGTGAAGCCCAAGAATGCTACTCTAGATTGATCAAGAGGCTAGCCATGCAAGTGGGAATATGTGAAACTGAGGCACTGAGCCAAGTGTGCTGCCTGCTGGCTGTCACACTGATGAGGCAGAATGCAAGAGCCATTCTCCCCAGATGTGCCCGTGCTCCCCTTCTTGAGTATTAAACTTAATTGTGCTATGTAATAATAGTAATAAAAATAATAATAACATGTCGACATGGGGGAGATGTTGTCATACGTCATAACATGATGCGCGATGTGCTTGCGGATTTCTTCCGTCGAGCCCACCTGTCTGTTGCAGTGGAAAAGGGTCATGGTCTCACAAGAGATCACAACCGTCAACGTCCTGCTGATTTGCTTGTGACAGGTTGGGACAGAGGTAGACCTGCAGCAATGGACATCACAGTGACCTCTCCACTCACTCCTGTCATCTTGGGGGAGTCATGCCAAGTGGTTGGTGCTGCAGCACTTGTAGCAGAGAATCGGAAGTTGCAGGCCAATAGCCCCAAATGTCAAGAGCTAGGGTGGGCCTGCACACCCTTGGCAGTAGAAACGTACGGCAACTGGGGTGAGGTTGCTCAAGGAACATTCTCCAGGCTTGCATCCCACCTTGCCATCAGCCAGTCCAGGCCAAAGGCATTAGTGGTGGCAGACATATATGGCAGGCTTAACCTCCATCTGGTGAAGTCCATTGCTAGGGCACTCCTGGCGAGAGAGCTTCATCCATCCTGACTGTGTATGTAGGAAATAGTAGTTGCATGTTTTTCAAGTGGTGTATACATGTTGTAATAGAAAATAATAATAATAATAATAATAATAATAATACCTTCTCCAGGCTGGCATCCTTCCTAGCCATTCACCAGTCTTCCCCCAAGGCAGTAGTTGTGGCTGAAATTTATGGCCGGTTGAATGTGGTCCTGGTTCGGTCCATTGCTAGAGCCATCCTGGCCAGGGAGCTTCCACCCTCCTAACTTGCTAATAATAATAATAATTTCATTACATAACACAATTAAGTTTAATACTCAAGAAGGGGAGCACGGGCACATCTGAGGAGGATGGCTCTTGCATTCTGCCTCATCAGTGTGACAGCCAGCAGGCAGTACATTTGGCACAGTGCCTCAGTTTCACAGATTCCCACTTGCATAGCTAGCCTCTTGCTCAATCTAGAGTAGCATTCTTTGGCTTCACATCCCCAACCACCATAGACTTCCACCACTAATGGAATACATGTCCAGCCCAACCTTGCACACATCTGATCATTCTTGGCATGCTTTTCAATCTCACCAACCTCTGCAGAATAATAATAATAATAATAATAATAATAATGCCAAGTGGTTGGTGCTGCAGCACTTGTAGCAGAGAATCGGAAGTTGCAGGCCAATAGCCCCAAATGTCAAGAGCTAGGGTGGGCCTGCACACCCTTGGCAGTAGAAACGTACGGCAACTGGGGTGAGGTTGCTCAAGGAACATTCTCCAGGCCTGCATCCCACCTTGCCATCAGCCAGTCCAGGCCAAAGGCATTAGTGGTGGCAGACATATATGGCAGGCTTAACCTCCATCTGGTGAAGTCCATTGCTAGGGCACTCCTGGCGAGAGAACTTCATCCATCCGGACTGTGTATGTAGGAAATAGTAGTTGCATGTTTTTCAAGTGGTGTATACATGTTGTAATATATTAATAATAAAATAATAATAATAATAATAGGTTGTGTTGTTGTTAGCCATATATGTTAGTTTATCATGTATGTTAGTTTATATAATAATTATGAATGTTGAAGATAAAAAATAAAATAAAAAATAAAATAAATAAATAAATAAATAAATAAATAATAATAATAATAATAAAAACAGAAACATCCTACACAACCTGCAGACTCAGTCATTCCTGACCTTCCACCCACCAACCAATCATTCTCCATCAGTGAAAAAGAAATTGCTCTCTCCATCCGATCCTTTCCTAACAGTTCAGCCGGTGGGCCTGATGGTTTAAGACCGCAACATCTCAAAGATCTCATTGGGCCTTTAAATGGAAATGGTTCCAGTTCCCTTTTGGCTTCCCTTTCTGCTTTTGTCAATCATGGTCTGGAGGGTAAAACACCTGTCTCTGTTCGTCCATTCTTTTTTGGTGCTTCCCTGGTTGCACTTAAAAAGAAAGATGGAGGCATTCGCCCTATCGCTGTTGGATGTACCCTTCGTCGTCTTGTTGCCAAATGTGCAGGAAGTAAAGTGATGAAGGAGATGGGGGAATTACTTTTTCCAAAGCAGTTGGGGTATGGAATAAAGAGGGGAATTGAAATTGCCATACATTCTGCGCGAGTTTATCTATCCAACCTGCCCCATGATCATTTGATTCTTAAACTTGATTTTAAGAATGCATTTAATACTATCCGCAGGGATAAGATGCTCCTGGCAGTTAAAGACCTTGCCCCTAGTTTGCCTCCTTTTGTCCATTCTGTGTACTGTTCACCATCTTCCTTGTTTTGGGGGACAGAAGTTATTCAGTCGTCAGAAGGGGTGCAGCAGGGTGACCCTCTCGGACCTCTGCTTTTTTGTCTCACAATCCACAACATGTGCTCTCAATTAAAATCTGAGTTGCGCATGTTCTACTTGGATGATGGAACCCTTGGTGGACCCTTAACTGATGTGCTTCAAGACCTCCAGTTAATCACCAAGGAAGCACATTCATTGGGTCTACAACTTAATTATGGAAAATCAGAGATCATCAGCAACAACACCACCATAATACAAGCAATGCTGACTGCAGTCCCTGGACTGCAAGTTACAGAGCCAAGGTGCATCACACTTCTGGGTACTCCCATTGGTGATATTGCTTCAATATCTGCTGCTATCAGGGCAAAAATAGTTTTTTTGAAAAAAATGGGTGAAAGGTTGTGCAATTTAGATGCACATGATGCTCTGCTATTGCTGCGTCAATCATTTGCAATACCCAAGCTTCTAAAAATTTTGCGCACCTCGCCCTGTTTCCTTTCAGAGAAACTTGTTGATTTCGATGACCTTTTGCAATCCATCCTAAGCAGCACTTTAAATATCTCTCTTGGAATTAATGATCCAACCTGGGCACAAGCTCAGCTTCCTATAAAGCTTGGCGGCCTTGGTATTCGGAGTGCGTGTCAGCTTGCACCTTCAGCCTTCCTGGCTTCAGCTGCTGGCACCTCTGAATCATTGAAGAGCATGCTCCCTGCATCTCTACACAATGCCTCCATCCCTGATGTTGAGTCTGCACTTTCCCACTGGTCCCAAGGAAACAACACAGCCCCACCTGTACCTCCTGCTTCTTGTTTTCAAAAAGCTTGGGATCTATCAAAAATGCAGTTGGTAGCTCAAGGTCTGCTGGCCAATGCTGATAGTCCATCTTCCCGTGCTTGTCTTCTTGCCGCATCCACACCAGAGTCAGGAAAATGGCTAAATGCATTCCCTATATCCTCCATAGGCCTGAGAATGGATAACTCCACCATCCGAATTGCAGTTGGGCTCAGACTTGGTGTTCCATTGCGCCATTCACACACTTGTCGCCATTGTGGTTCTCACGTGAATGACCTTGCTACTCATGGCCTAAGCTGTAGATGGAGTGAAGGTCGCCACTCCAGGCATTCTAGCTTAAACGACATCATCCACAGAGCACTGTCAGCTGCAAAAATACCTACTGGTTTGGAGCCTTCTGGAGTAGCTAGATCTGATGGTAAAAGGCCAGATGGAATTTCAATGGTTCCCTGGAAAGAGGGGAAACTCCTTGTGTGAGATGCTACATGCAGAGACACCTTGGCACCATCACATCTCTCCACTGCTGAAAGAGGCCCAGGATTGGTAGCAGCAGAGGCTGAATCTCAAAAGAGGAAGACGTATTCCTCTCTTGGAGCTAAAGTACTTCTTTGTTCCCATAGCATGTGAGTCTCTTGGTGTGTTTGGTGCTGAAACATTGTCCTTTCTTAAGGACCTT
Organism: Spongilla lacustris; assembly: GCA_949361645.1. NCBI lineage: Eukaryota > Metazoa > Porifera > Demospongiae > Spongillida > Spongillidae > Spongilla > Spongilla lacustris. The sequence goes on from OX442418.1 coordinate 7,326,511, forward strand.
GGGCATCGTCTGCACAAAACCACTGGAGACTCACAATCCTACCAGTTCTTACTCCAGCGCCTTTCTGTGGCAATCCAGAGTGGAAATTCCACATCCGTCTTGGGAACATTAAGTTCCTTTGATGGTTTAGATGACTTTTCGTTCTGTGTGTGATCGAGTGTGTTAGTGTGCCAGTACATTGTATATGTTAGGTTGTGTTGTTGTTAGCCAATAATAATAAAAATAAAAATCAATAAATATCATCCACAGGCATTGATGCATCGGACGCTGCCTGGCAACAGGCCCAACTCAGCTTGAGCAGGGGTGGCCTGGGTTTAAGGTCCCTTGCCCATCATGCAAGTGCTGCCTTTATTTCTTCTTTGTCTTCCTCAGGATTAGCCCCAAACTCTTCCCAACATTTGTCTGATGCAGTGGGCAAGTTTAATCAGTTAGTCCCTGCTGAGGACAGCATTAAGTTTGAGGACTTCCTGTCATCTGCTATCTCTCAGGGCAAGTTATCAGAGAAGCTTGATAACCAATTTCTCAGTTCCCTCATGGAAGCTTCTACAGTTGCAAACAAGGCTCGTTTGCTGTCCGTCTCGTCACCTCATGCAGCCTCCTGGTTATCAATGCCACCATGTGAGCACCAGGGGCTCCACCTTGAACCATCACAATTTCAAGTTTCTGTCAAGTGGTGGCTAGGTTTAGACACTTCTGGTGATGCCCAATGTGCACTGTGTCCTGAAAAAAGTCTCGATCCTCTTGGCCATCATGCCACAACATGCAAGCGTGGTGGGGATGTTGTCTATCGCCATAACAGGCTTCGGGACATTGTGGCCGAGTCCTGTCGCCGTGCCCATCTTAGTGTCCATTTAGAAGTAGGCCATAACCTTACTCCCGACCACAGCAACACACGTCCAGCAGACATCCTCATCCCTCACTGGTGCATTGGCAAGCCTGCAGCTCTGGACCTATCCGTTTGATGGCTGGCGCAGCAGCTACGGCTACCGAGGAGAGAAAGCTTAAAGCCAACACGGGCAAGTGTGCTGATTTGGGTTGGGTATGTGTCCTGGTTGTTGTGAAGTCTTATGGAGCATGGGGTTTGACGGCTAGGGATTTCTTTTCTAAACTTGGGTCCCGTTTGGCTACATCATTGGGAAAGTCAAAGTCAGTGGTCATCCATGAGCTGTACGGGAGGTTGAGCATGAATCTTGTCAGGGCCAATGCCACCGCGATCCTGTCCAGGTCCATACCTCCTTCTGAGCTTCAGTAGGCTAGCAACTTGTTTTGTGCATATCATGTGTCTGTGTCATGTTTGTACTGTATCAATCCAATATGAATAAATAATAAATAATAAATAAATAAAAACAATAATAATAATGATGTCCAGATATTGCCCTCAAGATTATCTCTGAAGGGTTATTTAGTTTTGGTCATGTTTTCGTGTGTTTTGTATGTCCTATTACCTGTAATTTTAATATCTGAATAACGAAAAATAATAATAATAATAATAGTAATTAATATGCACACCTGAAAAAAGTTAAACTCCATGTACAACCTAACTATTAACACTATAGCTACAAGGAAAACAATACATGTACACTAGAGATGGACTGGGCAAAGGCCTCTTGCCAGGATGGCTCTTGCCACAGCACTCACCAAGCAGATGTTTAGGCGGCCATATATGTCAGCCAGAACTCTGGATTTGGGGCAGGAAAGATGGATTGCTAAATAGGTAGCCAGTCTTGAGAACATATGTTGGGCCTCCTTTCCCCAGTTACCGTATGTCTCAACTGCCATTGGTGTACACATCCATCCCAATTCACGACACTTTTGGGTCATTGGCAGCATGCTTCCTAGTTTCAGCAGACAGAGCTGCCACACCTGCAATTCTACTTGAGTCTTTCAAGGAAACTGGAGTGAGGGGAGAAGTGACTGTGATATCTAGGGCAGCAGGTTGGCCTCTCTCCCAACCCTCCACAAGGACATCAGCTGGACGAGAGTGATTGATGTCACGACACATACCATGTCCCGCTTCCACCCTGACAGACAGGTGTGCCTTGCGACATAAATCTGCAATGATGTCACGCAATTTGTTGTGTCTGATGACTGTGTCACCTCCATGTCTACAGGACACAGCATGGTGACTAAGAGAGTCGAGAGCAACCCCTGGACAAAATGGGCACACTGCGGCAAATGAAGTGTCCAGACCCAGCCACCATCTGACAGCAGTTTGGAATTCCGGTGAGTGTAGATGCAGATTTAGGCCAACAGAGGGAGCAGCCGAGAGCCACGCACTGGCATGGGGGGCCGAAGCTGATAATAGCCGAGCCTTATTCGCTGGAGAGGAGGACATCAAAAGTGATTCAAAGAGATGTCTGTCCAACTTCTGGGACAAGGATCGCTGGCGAGGCTGATCAGCAAGAACTGACTCGATGGTAACTGCATCAGAATGTGAGACCTGACTGTTGAATGTGATTAGAGATTGCTGAAGATGGAGGTTATTGGTATTGCCTACACCTGAGGCTGAAAATGATGCTAGGAATGCTGAGCTAGAATGGAGTGCAAGGGAGCGGAGTCCAAGCCCGCCAAAGGAGAGGCTTAGTTGGGCTTGTTGCCAGGCGGCATCCGTGACATCTGCAGCAAGACAGGCTGAGAAGCAGGATCTGGTCTCCCCATCAAAGGCACGTAGAGCCTCAGAGGATAGACTAGGGGGAGTGGTTCTCGAAATGTGGACTAGCTTGCAGAAACCTCCACAAATTCGAAGCAACGAGATCGCTACATGGAGGTCAGAGTCAGCCATCTCTAACAGAGCAGACAGCAGCTTCTTGGCTTGAGCACACCTCTCTGCAATGAAGTGAGCACAGAAAAGATAGTCCCCGATTGGAGCTCCAAGGATATCTACATTTGGAAGGCATGAAGATTTTACCACTGATGGGAAAGAGGACTTGATTGTAGGACTGAAGAGTTCACATTTGGCTAGGTTGATGAAAAGTCCAAGGTTGGGACCCATTTCTTCTATTAACTCCAATGCATGCAACACTGCTGTGTGATTACCGGCCAATACTCCATCATCCAAATACCAGGTTTGAAGAATTAGGTTGAGGCATCCATCATCTGCATCTATACTAGAAACCAATTTGTGAAGCACTAGGGCAAACAACATGGGTCCAAGAGGGTCACCTTGTTGGACCCCTGTCTGTGAGCTCACACAGCCTAAGGGGTGCCACAGTAATGGAGGTGAGCCATAACTCCAAGCAACCCATGGGAGCAATTCTGGGAAAAAAGTTGCCACTTCATCTAGCACTGCTTGTCTTGATACTGAATTGAAGGCATTTTTCATGTCTACTTTAAAGACAGCAAAATTGGCATCATTCCAATTTTCATCCATGCAAATTCTGAGGCTGTGTATAATTTTTTCTGCTCCTGCCCTGGTGGCAACTTAATAATAATAATAATAAATAATAATAATAATAGCATTTTGTGTACATTGTGTTTAGTCTAGTTGTATATGTTTATATATCAGTGTATTTGTGCATGTCCATTTATCCTGTATGTCTATGTAATGCAATGATAATAATAATAATAATAATAATAATAATAATAATAATAATAATTTCATTACATAACACAATTAAGTTTAATACTCAAGAAGGGGAGCACGGGCACATCTGAGGAGGATGGCTCTTGCATTCTGCCTCATCAGTGTGACAGCCAGCAGGCAGTACATTTGGCACAGTGCCTCAGTTTCACAGATTCCCACTTGCATAGCTAGCCTCTTGCTCAATCTAGAGTAGCATTCTTTGGCTTCACATCCCCAACCACCATAGACTTCCACCACTAATGGAATACATGTCCAGCCCAACCTTGCACACATCTGATCATTCTTGGCATGCTTTTCAATCTCACCAACCTCTGCAGAGTTGCCTGAAGCCAAACTCGCTTCCAGAATCAAGTCCGTATTAAGCGGATGAATGACTTTCAGGTCAAAAGCTGCAGGGTTGGAGAGGGACCAGTTTGGCACCAGCACATCAGCTGGCCTAGAAAAGTCTATGCCTGGACCTTTCTCCAGTTGAGGAGATAAGCATGCTTTGGAGCACAGGTTGGCAACACAGTCTCTCAGCTTATTGTGCCGTGCAATGACATCCCCTCCAGAACGACATGTAAGGGCGTGGTGGCAATCTGGATCAAGGGCACTTGAGCAGAAGGGACATTTACTGTCAGCTGAGAAGACAGGTAGACCTAGCCACCATTTTAATAGGACTTGCATCTCTTGAGGCTCCAAAGCTAAGTCATTGTGTATGCAAGGAATAGCTCTCAACCAGGCATTAGCATTACTGGCTGATACTGCTCTGAGTCTTGCTCTGGTACAGACTGTACTGTTGATAAGAAGAGTCTGAAAGGAATTGTCTTCAATTTTGCCTGATAAATGGTGCTGTTGTGGAGGAGAGCTAGTCACTGATTCAAATGTTATTGCATCAGCAGAGTTGATCTTTGTGTTGTAGAGTGCTATTGCCTGTTTGAGGTGATGGGAAGCATTTGGAGCACTGGTGACATCAATAGCATTGGACAAAGACGAAATAAATGCACTGGAGGAGTGGTTAGAGACTGATGTCAATCCAAGACCACCATGCCGTAATGGTAGCTGAACTTGTTTGGTGGCTGAAAGTGTAAGTTCAAAGGCTGCACATTCTTCCAAACAGTGGAGGACATCTTCATCAAAGAGCATAAACTGCCTTAGAGAAGAATCACACGGAGGAACTGAGCGACCTAAATGGGACAGCTTACAAAAGCTAGCACAGTGGCGAAGTAGCAAGATGGATACTTGAGGGTCACATAGCTGAGGTAAAAGATGGAGAAGAGAACAAGCCTGCTTTCTCTTTGCCTCAATGTATTCACCACAAAATTCTGGACTTCCAATTGGTGCCCCCAGGATTTCAAAGTTAGGTGTAGTTGATGTAGGGATGCTGGAGTCGAAAGGTTGAAAGGTATCTGTATTAGGACTGAACAGTTCACATTTGGATGGGTTAAGGATCAGACCATTTGGCTTGCCTTCTGCACCTAGGACCTCTAGAGCTCTGAGCACAGCAGAGCCTGGACCAGCCAGGGCCCCATCATCTAAGTACCAGGCATTAAGCAAGAGCTGTTGACATTGAGGGTCAGCTGCTAACTTTTTCAGAACTGATTGAAGGACTAGAGCAAACAGTAGAGGGCCAAGAGGATCACCTTGCTGAACCCCTGATGCCGAGGAAATTGAACCAACAGGATGCCAAAGTTTTGGATGTTGTGAGTAACACCAGGAGGTCCATGGGTAAATCTCTGGAAAGTGCATTAAACATTGTTGGAGAACAGCATCCCTAGATACAAGATTAAAAGCATTCTGCATGTCGATTTTAACAACAGCAAAATCAGGGTCACTCCAATGCTGCTCTAAAACCTCTCGAAGGTTGTGGATTATCTTTTCTGATCCTCTTGGGCACGCCACACCAAACTGAAAAGGACTGAAAAAGTCAGAAGCCTTTTCCTTTACCACGTTGCAGGCACACTTGCTAGCCAGCCTTCTTATCACCTCCCCTATAGCAATTGGCCTAACATCCCAACTGTTTCCCTTTACCTTCAACAACGCTGTCAAACTTCCTCCTGCTAGAAGTGGGGCTATTGCTTCTGGAGCCTTTCCAGCAAGTAAAATGTTTAAGACTTCACGCAGGAGGGTAATGGTTGATACAGGTAAGGGTACACTGGCAACATCTAGAAAGTGTTGAATCCTCATACCAGATGGTCCACAAGCTGTTGCTTTCTTGAATGACCGTAATACTGCCAAGAGATTGAAATCAGCTTGAAGTTGTACAGGTTTGGTGTCAATGTTTCCAACTGGGACAGAAGGTGGATTAGAAAAGGGATGTTTGGCATTAAGTCGTTCAAAAGTTTCTTTGGTGTCTGGTGCAATTCCCTTAGATGTGAGAATCTGGCAAGCCTTAGAGAGCAGACCCTCTCTAACACATGATATGGCAGACTTGAGCTTGGCATGGTCAGATTGTACATGGTCAAATTCTTTGGTGATGGAAGCCTGAGAAATAGGTGTAGATTGATGACTCTTGCATGCTCTGGAAACTGCTGCAGTCCAAAGTGACTTCTCATTACCACGTGACCATTCTTGGCAAAGAGTGTCAATGGAGATTTTGTGGCGACCTTTCTTGCCACCTCTTTTAGAGGAAGCCAAAATGCACTTAGGCAGCATCAGTAGACGAGTCCAAGCAATAATGTTATTGTTATGAATAACATCCTTTAGTGCCTCTGCAAGGACCTGCGCAAATTGGTGGCGTGCTCGAGATGGAATATATTTCAAAGTTCCCTGCTTCAGTGCCAATACTTCTTCAAGAGATGGGAAGGGAGCTTGGTTCCACCTGCAAGTTCGATCTCTGAAGAGTCTCTTCTGGAGCCCTGTCTAAGTCAAAAAGACTTATCATCCAGAATTGATGACCATCAATTTGACCAGCTGTTACTCATCTCCACCCCGGCCAACCGTGCTCGTCTACTTTCAGCTGCATCGTGTCACGCTTCCTCATGGCTAGCCGTAATTCCATCAAGGGGTCTTAATCTTAGCTTGGAACCAGACGAGTTCCAGGTTGCTTTAAAATGGTGGCTTGGGATGGACACATCATCACAGCTACGTTGTCCTTACTGCCCTGACCACCAGCTGGATCCTCTGGGGCATCATGCCATGACGTGCAAAGGAGGTGGTGATGTGGTTCTGCGCCACAACAGCTTAAGGGATGTTTTTGCCCAGTTTTGTCACAGGGCGAGGCTGGGTGGTCAGCTTGAGGTAGGTCATGGGTATGGGGCTGAAAGTTCGCTCAGTAGGCCGGCAGACATCCTAGTGCCCAAATGGATGATTGGGAAGCCAGCTGCTTTTGACTTAACAGTGGTCTCTCCACTTAACTCCGCTACATTAAATGAAGCGGGAGCCAGAAGTGAGTCAGCAGCTGGAAAGGCTGAAGTGCGCAAGCACAATGCCAATGATCCCAAGTGCACAGAGTTGGGTTGGGTCTGCATACCCTTGGCAGTAGAGTCCTATGGTTGTTGGGGTGTGGAAGCTCAGGGTTCCATTTCTCGGCTGGCTGCCCGTCTGGCTTTGCAGCTGCAGTGCAGCAAGTCAAAGGCCATTTCAAACATCTATCAGAGACTGAACCTCACCTTAGTTCGCTGCAATGCCAGAGCCTTGCTATCCCGTGCGAGGTTTCAGCATTCAGTGGGCGAGGGCTGAAAATGTTGTGTGTGTGTGTGTGTGTGTTTTTTTTTTTCTCTTTCTTTTTTTTGTGTGTAGTCTAGGTGGTAGGTACTATATTATTAATAATGATAAAATAATAATAATAATAATAATAATAATACTGCTGCTGTATTTTCTGTGAAGGCTTGTAATATCCATTTCATAATAATAATAATAAATAACAGCAGCTGGAAAGGCTGAAGTGCGCAAGCACAATGCCAATGATCCCAAGTGCACAGAGTTGGGCTGGGTCTGCATACCCTTGACAGTAGAGTCCTATGGTTGTTGGGGTGTGGAAGCTCAGGGTTCCATTTCTCGGCTGGCTGCCCGTCTGGCTTTGCAGTTGCAGTGCAGCAAGTCAAAGGCCATTACAAGCATCTATCAGAGACTGAACCTCACCTTAGTTCGCTGCAATGCCAGAGCCTTGCTATCCGGTGCTAGGTTTCAGCATTCAGTGGGCGAGGGCTAAAAGTGTTGTGTGTGTGTGTGTGTGTGTGTGTGTGTGTTTGTGTTTTTTCTCTTTCATTTTTTTTGTGTAGTCTAGGTGGTAGGTATATACAACATTTAATAATAATGTAAAAATAATAATTATAATAATAATTGCTCTCACTTCATTGCTGAGAAATGTTCCAAGGCTAAGGTGCTGCTCACTGCCGAGTAGAGGTGGCTGACGCTGACCTTCATGATGCAGCTTCTCTTCTTCGCATTTGTGGTAGTTATTGTAAATTAGTGCATTTAGCCAGAACCACTCCGCCTAGCCTCTCATGTGAGTCCCTGAAGTTCTTTGATGAGGAGGTAAGACATTGTTTCTCTATTTGCATAGCAGCTGACATCGCAGACGATCACTGGAAGCAAGCGCAACTTAGCCTTAGCTTTGGAGGACTTGGCTTTCGTTCTTTATCCTACCACTCATGTGCTGCCTTCATCTCATCATTGTCTTCTTCAGGTTTTGTTAGTGCTAGTTTAGTGCAGGTTTTGGTAGTGGTAGTGCTAGTAATCGTCACTTGTTGAGCGCTATTTCGAAGTTCAACAGATATGTGTCCCCTACAGAGGCCATCACAGTGGAGTCTGTTTTGTCCTCTCCTCTGACCTGCATGCCTTGTGCTAAAAGTTGGATGATAATCTTTTTCAGTCTATCTTGATGACTTCCTCTCCTGCCAATAAGGCATGACTTCTTTCTGCCTCTGCTCCTCATGCCAGTTCTTGGCTTTCAGTTGTCCCCTCGGTGGGGTTGGGCTTGCATCCAGCCGAGTAACAAATTGCAGTGTTGTGGTGGCTAGGTATGAACTCTTCTATTGAATCAGTGTGCCCATTCTGCCCCGATATCACTTTGGATCCTCTCGGACATCATGCGGTATCATGCAGACATGGTGGGGACGTTGTCATCAGACACAATGGCCTGCGAAACATCTTTGCAGAGTTTTGTCGTCGTGCTCACCTATCTGTAAGAGTGGAGGTTGGTCAAGGCCTTTCAAGAGTCCAGAGTAACTCCTGTCCAGTTGATGTGCTAGTCGATGCATGGAAAAGGGCGAAGCCAGCAGCCTTCGATGTTACTGTTACCTCCCCACTCACTCCTGCCACTTTGCATGACGCGTGTAATTCAGCAGGTGTTGCAGCTCACAAAGCAGAGTGCCGAAAGCACTCTTCCAATGACCCGAAGTGTCAGGAGCTAGGGTGGGTATGTGTTCCTCTGGCAGTGGAATCGTATGGGAACTGGGGTAAAGAGGCCCAGAGCACCTTCGCTAGACTAGCTTCCATCCTCTCAATCTCCCTGCACTGCCCCAAGGCAAAGGTCCTGACAGAGATTTATGGGCGGTTGAATACTTCATTAGTGAGGTCAGTAGCTAGGGCAATCCTGTCTAGAAGATGCGTTCCAGGCTAAAGAGTGTAGCTTTAGAGTGGAACTGTACATACAGTACATACATAGTTTACATGTAGCCTAATTATATGTAATAACTAATACTGCTGCTGTATTTGCCGTATGATGCTTTTATTTTAAATAATAATAATAATAATTTAGTTTCATCAGTATCTTGCTGGCTATATCAAAGGCTTGCCATTGCTTTGCAGAAGAACAATGCTCGTGCAATGATTGCTAGGCAGCCTCTTGTTTAGTAGTGTAGTTTATTTTGTTGTGTCTCAAGTTTTGTGCATTTGCATGTATACATATATCCATTTGTACTTTGCTTGTAACTGTTGTATTGTTTCATAATAATAATAATAATAATAATAAGAACTGTACATACAGTACATACATAGTTTACATGTAGTCTAATGATATGTAATAACTAAAAATAATAATAATAATAACATAACATCATCAAGGCCCAAATCTGCCGTTCTATCAGAGCTGTATGGCCGGCTCAATCTGAACCTTGTAAGGGCTAATGTGAGGGCTATAATGTCCAGATATTGTCCTCAAGATTATCTCTGAAGTGTTATTTAGTTTTGGTCATGTTTTCGTGTGTTTTGTATGTCCTATTACCTGTAATTTTAATATCTAATAATAATAATAATAAAATAACTACAGGATAACAGGATAACAATAATAATAATAATAATATACTACACTATACATGTATATATATCAGGATAAATGAACAAACAACACGATACTTATCCTAACACTCACTCATTCACTCACACAATATACATATTTATACAAAAAACTCTTCCTCCTGACTGCCCATCTTCATTGTTCCCAACACAGAAGCTGCATTGCCACGTTGGACGGCAACTGAGAGTCTCTGAGTGAGTTATGCAAAGGAGTTGGCTTCTCCAGACACCTGCCTCAACCGATGACCCAAACCTTTCAGGAACTCCATTGTTTTTGGTCCAAAAACTCCACTTGTTTCTATTGCCACTAGAGTGAAAAAGTAGCAAGAGTCAAGGTGTTTATACTTCTGCGTCTTCTTTTCTTCTGCCTGTTGAGCAACTGCTCCAACTTGCTTTGCAGCAATTGTTGAGTAAGAAGGTGCAAAAGTATCCGGACACGTTGCATCCCACACCAGAAGTTGGCCACACTTCCAAGGGACAATTGAGACACCATCAAGTCGCTTCCCATCTGAACGATACAGGCCTGAAGGCTCCAGATGTGATGGAACATGTGCTGCAACCAAAGCTCTGTAGATGATAACATGTATAATGTAGAGGATAACATGTATAATGATAATAATAATAATAATAATAACATAACACAATTAAGTTTAATACTCAAGAAGGGGAGCACGGGCACATCTGAGGAGAATGGCTCTTGCATTCTGCCTCATCCGTGTGACAGCCAGCAGGCAGCACACTTGGCTCAGTGCCTCAGTTTCACATATTCCCACTTGCATGGCTAGCCTCTTGATCGATCTAGAGTAGCATTCTTGGGCTTCACGTCCCCAACCACCATAGACTTCCACCACTAATGGAATACATGTCCAGCCCAACCTTGCACACATCTGATCATTCTTGGCATGCTTTTCAATCTCACCAACCTCTGCAGAGTTGCCTGAAGCCAAACTCGCTTCCACAATCAAGTCCGTATTAAGCGGATGAATGACTTTCAGGTCAAAAGCTGCAGGGTTGGAGAGGGACCAGTTTGGCACCAGCACATCAGCTGGCCTAGAAAAATCTAAGCCTGGACCTTTCTCCAGTTGAGGAGATAAGCATGCTTTGGATCGAGCACAGATTGGCAAAACAGTCTCTCAGCTTATTGTGCCGTGCAATGACGTCCCCTCCAGAACGACATGTATAATAATAATAATAGTAATAATAATAATAATAACAATATGGGACAGAGGCAGAGGCAAACCAGCTGCACTTGACATCACCATCACATCACCCCTCTGCCTGGCCATCTTAGGTGAGTCATGTCAACAAGCTGGTTAGGGGCGGATAGAGGTAGGTACGGGTATATATATTTCAAATCACATATTTTGCAACAACTTTGGTATAGCCTGAGAGAGCAAATGAAATGAATTAAAATGATATGTGAAATGTGGTTTTTGCATAAGTAGTGACAAAGTTATAGCGATTCAAACATTGGATTTTGCGGGAACGGTAATCCATGCGGTATCGCATAAAAAATTGTGACGGTTTTTGTTCTCTTCGCTATAGCAACTACAATGTATAATATAATCACACCAAAATTTTGTTACAAGTCTTGCACACACATAGGAAACATAGAATAATGTTATACATCGATTTCAGTTATGTACAAATTATCAGTGATATTATAGTCAACTAAGAATTCATATAGAGTCATTGTAACATCATCTCCATCTTCTTGACTGCTTCCATTTTTCCAATAGGTAGCTGTTACTTTATACATTTTAAAATTTTTAGATAACTTTACTGCTACAATTTGACCTTGATATAACACATTTGCTTCATTAATAAACCATAAATGTTCGAAGTAAAGCCCATCAATCACCTCTGGATTGGCAAGAATTGCTTTTATAATATTCACATGACATTCATCCATCTCTGGAAACTCTATGCACAGTTCTGCATTACCTTCTGCAACACTCTGTATTTTCTTTTGTAGCTTTCTTCGATGACTGCTATCTTTTTTCTGGTTTTTCCCTAATAGCCGTTTATCCTGCTCCTTAGCAACATTTAGTTCATGGGTGTGAAGAAGCAACTTCATCTTTTGAGCCTGTCCTATACAAAATTTAATATTTTTTTCCTGCTTGTTTTGAGGTTTTGAACACAGCCACGGTAAAGTTTTATTTATTATAGACTTAACCTTTGCATCAATAAATCCAATCTTGACATTATGTGCATTTCTAAAGTGATAATCAGCTAATCCAAGTGTTTTCTCAGCAAACATATTATGTGCAGGGGCAGAAAGCGTTTGACTTGCCATAGGTGGTGGAATGCTGGATAGATTACCCTCAATATAATCATACATTTGTCGTTCAATTACTTCTATGATACCAGTTATAAGTCCAGACAAAATATCATTCAAGCTTTTTTTCTCCTGTGCATTCATTAAACTAAAATTGCTTTGTAAACACTGCAGTATAATATCTGACTCTTTGTCCAAATCTATCCCAAATATATCTTTACATGTACTGAAGACAAGTAATGGACAATCCATTAATGATTTTAGGTACTGTAAACATGTTTTAATGTACGAAATAGTATCAAGGTTAGTGATGCCAGGATTTCCATACAGCTGCTGCATCCAAGGCCCAGTCACTAATTTTCCAATAATGCCAAGTGCTTGCAATTGTAGTAACCGCTTGTCATTTCTTAAGTCCTTCTGTAATGCTGATCGCAAGCTAGTAGTATTACGACACGAAGTATCTAAATAGTTCAAAAGTTTATCTCTTAAAAAGTAGAACACACCAGCCAGATGAAATACAACATGGAATCGATTTCCTACATAGCGCACAATGATTCCAGGCTTGATATTTTCTTGCCTCAAAAATTGTTTAAATCCTGCTGGGTCACCTTTACCTTGTTTAAAGCGCATCTTTGTCATAGCATACATAAAATTAACTGCACAACAGCCATTACCAAACGTGTCACTAGTAATATTGTAGATCTGTGCACCTTTTGGCAATTCCATCTAGAGGGTGCACATTACATTTAAGCTCTAGCAGTTCAATTTCAAGTGATGATTGAAGACTCTGAACTACACAATGGTTCACTGCTACTCTGTCACTAAGGGTGTTCTTCAGGTGGTGAATAATAGTTGACTTGGTTTGTACAGGGTCAAGTTTGTGATATTCAGCATATGAACATACAATCCCAGTAATACAGGTCTGAATATGGGAAACATAATCATCTGTTGTACCTCCAGCTAGTGTACCTAATTGTAGCACATAGGAAGTGGGAGACCATTGAATGGTTTATGATAAACCATGCTTAAACCATGTGTTGTTTCTAAACTGCGAAATTCACAATACATGTAGTATCATTAAAATCATCATAACGACTATTAATAATTAAACCATTATTACTTAGTAAATCTATTTACATATAGGTGGTATGTCTGAGTGTATTAGATTTAATTTACCATTAAATGGTTTATAATAAACCATGTTAAACCATAAGTGTTGTTTCTAAACTGAGATACTCACAATACATGTAGTATCATTAAAATCATAATAACTGCTATTAATAATTAAACCATTACTACTTAGTAAATCAATTTACATATAGGTGGTATGTCTGAGTGTATTAGATTTAATTTACCATAGAATGGTTTATGATAAACCATGCTAAACCATAAGTGTTGTTTCTAAACTGAGATATTCACAATACATATAGTATCATTAAAATCATAATAAGGATTATAAATAATTAAACTATTACTAGTTATTAAATTTAATTACATGTGGAAGGTATGTCTGAGTGCATTAAATTTAATTTAACATTGAATGGTTTATGATAAACCACGTTAAACCATAAGTGTTGTTTCTAAACTGAGATATTCACAATACATGTAGTATCATTAAAATCATAATCTTCTTCTTCTTCTTCTTCTTCTTCTACTTCTTCTTCTTCTTCTTCTTCTTCTTCTTCTTCTTCTTCTTCTTCTTCTTCTTCTTCTTCTTCTTCTTCTTCTTCTTCTTCTTCTTCTATTAAATCATTACTACTTAGTAAATCTAATTACATATAGGTGGTATGTCTGAGTGTATTAGATTTAATTTACCATTGAATGGTCTATGATAAACCATGCGTAAACCATGCGTTGTTTCTAAACTGAGATATTCACAATACATGTAGTATCATTAAAATCATAATAACTACTATTAATAATTAAACCATTACTACTTAGTAAATCAATTTACATATAGGTGGTATGTCTGAGTGTATTAGATTTAATTTACCATAGAATGGTTTATGATAAACCATGCTAAACCATAAGTGTTGTTTCTAAACTGAGATATTCACAATACATATAGTATCATTAAAATCATAATAAGGATTATAAATAATTAGTTATTAAATCTAATTACATGTGGAAGGTATGTCTGAGTGCATCAAATTTAATTTAACATTGAATGGTTTATGATAAACCACGTTAAACCATAAGTGTTGTTTCTAAACTGAGATATTCACAATACATGTAGTATCATTAAAATCATAATCTTCTTCTTCTTCTTCTTCTTCTTCTTCTTCTTCTTCATCTTCTTCTTCTTCTTCTTCTTCTTCTTCTTCCTCTTCTTCTTCTCCTTCTTCTTCTTCTTCTTCTTCTTCTTCTTCTTCTTCTTCCTCTTCTTCTTCTTCTTCTTCTTCTTCTTCTTCTTCTTCTTCTTCTTCTTCTTCTTCTTCTTCTTCTTCTTCTATTAAATCATTACTACTTAATAAATCTAATTACATATAGGTGGTATGTCTGAGTGTATTAGATTTAATTTACCATTGAATGGTTTATGATAAACCATGCGTAAACCATGCGTTGTTTCTAAACTGAGATATTCACAATACATGTAGTATCATTAAAATCATAATAACAACTATTAATAATTAAACCATTATTACTTAGTAAATATTTACATATAGGTGGTATGTCTGAGTGTATTAGATTAAATTTACCATTGAATGGTTTATGATAAACCATGTTAAACCATAAGTGTAGTTTCTAAACTGAGATATTCAAAATACATGTAGCATCATTAAAATCATAATAACGACTATTAATAATTAAACTATTAGTACTTAGTAAATCAATTTACATATAGGTGGTATGTCTGAGTGTATTAGATTTAATTTACCATAGAATGGTTTATGATAAACCATGCTAAACCATAAGTGTTGTTTCTAAACTGAGATATTCACAATACATATAGTATCATTAAAATCATAATAAGGATTATAAATAATTAGTTATTAAATCTAATTACATGTGGAAGGTATGTCTAAGTGCATCAAATTTAATTTAACATTGAATGGTTTATGATAAACCACGTTAAACCATAAGTGTTGTTTCTAAACTGAGATATTCACAATACATGTAGTATCATTAAAATCATAATCTTCTTCTTCTTCTTCTTCTTCTTCTTCTTCATCTTCTTCTTCTTCTTCTTCTTCTTCTTCTTCCTCTTCTTCTTCTTCTTCTTCTTCTTCTTCTTCTTCTTCTTCTTCTTCTTCTTCCTCTTCTTCTTCTTCTTCTTCTTCTTCTTCTTCTTCTTCTTCTTCTTCTTCTTCTTCTTCTTCTTCTTCTTCTTCTTCTTCTTCTATTAAATCATTACTACTTAATAAATCTAATTACATATAGGTGGTATGTCTGAGTGTATTAGATTTAATTTACCATTGAATGGTTTATGATAAACCATGCGTAAACCATGCGTTGTTTCTAAACTGAGATATTCACAATACATGTAGTATCATTAAAATCATAATAACAACTATTAATAATTAAACCATTATTACTTAGTAAATATTTACATATAGGTGGTATGTCTGAGTGTATTAGATTAAATTTACCATTGAATGGTTTATGATAAACCATGTTAAACCATAAGTGTAGTTTCTAAACTGAGATATTCAAAATACATGTAGCATCATTAAAATCATAATAACGACTATTAATAATTAAACTATTAGTACTTAGTAAATCAATTTACATATAGGTGGTATGTCTGAGTGTATTAGATTTAATTTACTATTGAATGGTTTATGATAAACCATGCTAAACCATAAGTGTTGTTTCTAAATTGAGATATTCACAATACATGTAGTATCATAAAAATCATAATAATAATTAAACCATCATTACTTAGTAAATCTATTTACATATAGGTGGTATGTCTGAGTGTATTAGATTTAATTTACCATAGAATGGTTTATGATAAACCATGTTAAACCATAAGTGTTGTTTCTAAACTAAGATATTCACAAGACATGTAGTATCATTAAAATCATAATAACGACTGTTAATAATTAAACCATTACTACATAGTAAATCTATTCACATATAGGTGGTATGTCTGAGTGTATTAGATTTAATTTACCATTGAATGGTTTATGATAAACCAAGCTTAAACCATGTGTTGTTTCTAAACTGAGATATTCACAATACATGTAGTATCATTAAAATCATAATAACGACTATTAGTAATTAAATCATTACTACTTAGTAAATCTAATTACATATAGCTGGTATGTCTGAGTGTATTAGATTTAATTTACCAATGAATGGTTTATGATAAACCATGCTAAACCATAAGTGTTGTTTCTAAACTGAGATATTCACAATACATGTAGTATCATTAAAATCATAATAACGATTATTAATAATTAAACCATTATTACTTAGTAAATCTATTTACATATAGGTGGTATGTCTGAGTGTATTAGATTTAATTTACCATAGAATGGTTTATGATAAACCATGATAAAACGATAAGTGTTGTTTCTAAACTGAGATATTCACAATACATGTAGTATCATTAAAATCATAATAACGACTATTAATAATTAAACCATTACTACTTAGTAAATCATTTTACATATAGATGGTATGTCTGAGTGTATTAGATTTAATTTACCATAGAACGGTTTATGATAAACCATGCTAAACCATAAGTGTTGTTTCTAAACTGAGATATTCACAATGCATGTAGTATCATTAAAATCATAATAACGACTATTAATAATTAAACAATTATTACTTAGTAAATCAATTTACATATAGATGGTATGTCTGAGTGTATTAGATTTAATTTACCATTGAATGGTTTATAATAATCCATGTTAAACGATAAGTGTTGTTTCTAAACTGAGATATTCACAATACATGTAGTATCATTAAAATCATAATAACTACTATAAATAATTAAACCATTAATACTTAGTAAATCACTTTACATATAGCTGGTATGTCTGAGTGTATTAGATTTAATTTACCATAGAATGGTTTATGATAAACCATGCTAAACGATAAGTGTTGTTTCTAAACTGAGATACTCACAATACATAAAGTATCATTAAAATCATAATAACGACTATTAATGATTAAACCATTACTACTTAGTAAATCAGTTTACATATAGATGGTATGTCTGAGTTTATTAGATTTAATTTACCATAGAACGGTTTATGATAAACCATGTTATCCATAAGTGTTATTTCTCAACTGAGATATTCACAATACATGTAGTATCATTAAAATCATAATAACGACTATTAATAATTAAACCATTACTACTTAGTAAATCTATTTACATATAGGTGGTATGTCTGAGTGTATTAGATTTAATTTACCGTTGAATGGTTTATGATTAACCATGCTAAACGTTAAGTGTTGTTTCAAAACTGAGATATTCACAATACATTTAGTATCATTAAAATCATAATAACGACTATTAATAATTAAACCATTACTACTTAGTAAATCAATTTACATATAGGTGGTATGTCTGAGTGTATTAGATTTAATTTACCATAGAATGGTTTATGCTAAACGATAAGTGTTGTTTCTAAACTGACATAATCACAAAAAAATAGTATCATTAAAATCATAATAACGACTATTAATAGTTAAACCATTACTACTTAGTAAATCTAATTACATATAGGTGGTATGTCTGAGTGTATTAGATTAAATTTACCATAGAATGGTTTATGATAAACCATGCTAAACTATAAGTGTTGCTTCTAAACAGAGATATTCACAATACATATAGTATCATTAAAATCATAATAAGGAGTATAAATAATTAAACAATTATTAGTTATTAAATCTAATTACATGTGGAAGGTATGTTTGAGTGCATTAGATTTAATTCAACATTGAATGGTTTATGATAAACCACGTTAAACCATAAGTGTTGTTTCTAAACTGAGATATTCACAATACATGTAGTATCATTAAAATCATAATAACGACTATTAATAATTAAACAATTAATACTTACTAAATCTATTTACATATAGATGGTATGTGTGAGTGTATTAGATTTAATTTGCCATTGAATGGTTTATGATAAACCATGTTAAACAATAAGTGTTGTTTCTAAACTGAGATATTCACAATGCATGTAGTATCATTAAAATCATAATAACGACTATTAATAATTAAACCATTACTACTTAGTAAATCTATTTACATATAGGTGGTATGTCTGAGTGTATTAGATTTAATTTACCATAGAATGGTTTATGATAAACCATGTTAAACCATAAGTGTTATTTCTAAACTGAGATATTCACAATACATGTAGTATCATTAAAATCATAATAACGACTATTAATAATTAAACCATTACTACTTAGTAAATCAATATTCATATAGGTAGTATGTCTTATCAAATGTACCGCTCACAGAAGATGAAATAGCAATTTTAGAAAAAAGACTCCTTTTCATCCCAACACCAACAGGCAACTTGAGACACTTACAGAAACCAATTGAACAATATAAAAGAACAATAAGACTTGACTATTTATTTCAAGACAACACTCAACAACCAAATCCATTCAAAAAGAAATCCAATTATAACCCCACTACATCAAACAATCCATCAATAGAAAAATACCTTAAGATGACAGAAACTGAGATTATGACCCATTGCAACAAGCCACACTTCAAAATAACAGATAATTTAACAGTTCAAGAAAGAAAAGCAATAAAATTACTTAAACAAAGAAAAGAAGAAATAATTATTTAAAAAGCTGATAAAGGATCTACCCTTACTATAACAAACAGAGACAAATACATTACTGACGGCAACAATCACCTTTCAGACGAAACTACATATTCAAAACTAGACCAGGACCCAACACCGTCACTTGCAGCAAATATAACAAATTACATAAAGGAATTATACTCAACAGGATACATAGGTAAATTTGAATATGAGTTTATGAAGCCACCCGATCCAGTTCAAACCCAATATATATATTTTCCACATAAAATACACAAAAACCCAATCACGGTAAGGCCTGTAGTGGCAGGCATCAACGGAGCAACGACAAATATTTCAAAATACATAGACCATTATTTCAAGAATATAGTACCCCTAGCACCATCACACCTGAAAAACTCTCAAGCCCTCATTAATATACTTAGCAAGACAACAATACCACCATCTGAACAGGTGCTCCTTGTATCGATAGACGTAAAGAGTTTATATACTACCATTCCGCAAGAGGAAGGCATAAATGCACTTTTGCAATACAACGAAATCATTGGACTCCCTAAATACGTGACAAGACAATTACTCAACTTCGTACTTAAAAACAACGTATTTACTTTTAACGTACAACCATACCATCAGCATACAGGAGTAGCCATGGGAACACCATTGGCACCCACCCTAGCAAACATATTCATGTCCAGTCTGGAAGAAAGCTTTCTAAGCACACAAGACAAACGACCACACACTTACAAACGATACATTGACGATATATTTATGATATGGACACATTCAAGAGCAGATTTAGACACCTTCCTTACTAACCTTAATAACCACCATCCCACTATAAAATTTGAATGGAACATATCTGACACAGCAATAGACTACCTCGATTTAACAATATACAAAGATACTAACTTCGAACAAACAAAAAAACTGTCCTATATAACACACCTCAAACCAACAAATTCTTTTCAATATATACATTACACCAGTCACCACCCACACCAAAGACCGCAATTATAAAAGCTGAACTTTTAAGATACCAAAAACAATGCTCTGACCCAAAGCAATTTGCAAAACTGAAGCAACAACTAATTGAACACTTTCTTAACAGAGGATATGCGTTTAAGAAGATTAACCAAGTAATTCAAGCATTGTCCAGCCAACCTAAAATTACCAAAAAAAGAAAATATACCCATTAATAATTGAATATGACGCTAGACGACAACATACAAGACCACACTTACAACAACACATCGACATACTACAACGAGAAGCAACTACCTTCCCACTCTCCCTAAATAAACCAATAACGGCGTATAAAATTTTTCCAAATTTAAAGAAGATTATAACAAGATCACCGCTTGACACAGACATAAAGAAAACAGGCTTACAACCGTCAGACAAAAGTTATTCAATACCACTACTCCCGACAAAATGCAATAGAAGAGACTGCCTTGTGTGCCCCATGTTGATCGAGGCCAATGCATTTAGAAGCACTACAACAAACGAAAAAATACACATAAGAAGCAGGCTCACATGTAGCAGTATGAACATAATATACATTCTACAATGCAAAACATGCAAACTCCAGTACGTGGGACAAACCACCAGAAGTCTGAGAGAAAGAATGTCCCAACACAGAAGCAGTTTTCGCTCTACAAGACAACCCAGAATGCTGCTTTACAAACATTTCGATACACACGGTACATTCAATGCACAAATCATACCTCTGACGCACACACACCCCTCACAGAGAATGGCAGAAGAACAGTGGTGGATCAACAAACTCAGAACCAGAATACCGGAAGGGCTGAACGATATATACCTATAATAACAATACATGCAAACATACATATACCAGCTGCTAACACTCACTGCACCAGCTGCACCACGCTTTCCACCTTAGTATTTAAGCACACTGCACAACAGTATCCTTTTCTGTCAACTTTGTTCGCACCGAAGAAGGCCTAACCAGCCGAAATGCATCTGTGATAAAGTTTTGACTGAAAGGATACTCAAACGCGCAAGCAAGCGAGCGAGCGATAGCGATACAGGATAAGTAAGTTAAAGCTAACCCATTGAAGTAGTCCCTACAGGTACCAAGGGATGCCCGTCACCCGAAATAGAGGGCGCTCGGACAATCAGAGAAAAGTGCATGAACCAACGACCCCGATCTGTCCTTTGGTAATGACACCTCCCAAACCTCAGCGCAAAGTACGTCATCGTCGCCAGAATCCACTTTCTACACCATCGCCAATCTCTTCCCCCAAACCAACTCGAGCCCAACCTAAGGACAAAGACCCGCTGCAGTCCGCCTATGCCGTGTCCCCACGCCACAATTCAACGCCTTCCCCAGACCACACTGCAATTGTCGATCAGACAACGTCTACCCCGTCCCCAGACCAAAATTCCACCTCTTCCCCAGACCACACTGCAAATGTCGATCCGACAAACGAAACCACTCATACTGAGCACAATCCCGCCTCCCCAAACACGGCAACTGTCGATCCGACAAACGAAGCCACGCCCACCCTGTCCCCAAGCCACAACTCCACCCCCCCCCAGACCACACTGCAATGGTCGATCAGACAAACGAAGCCGACCATACCGTGTCCCCAGGCCACTATTCCGCCACCTCCCCAGACACGGCAATTGTCAAGTCTACTGGTTCCCCAGACCACACCTCCACCTCTTCCCCTGACCACACTGCAACTGCTGATCTAACAAATGAAACCAACCCACTGATGCCCACACTCCCCTCTCCAGCAGTGCCAGGAGCAAAGCACACTTGAAACCACACCTCCAATCATAACTCAACTCAAGGATCATACCACAACCCAACCCCCAGACCCCACCACCACAACCAAACCCCTAAAACACACCTCAACTACTGAATTGCAACAAACCAGACCCGTGCTTCCCTCTCCAGCAACTACAAGCCAACCCCAAGATCAAAACACACCTGGAGCCTCGCCTGTAACCCCCACCAGATCTGCCGACCACGCCGCAACCCTCACTCCAGACACTACCACCACGACCCCATCCCCAGACCTCCCACTCACAGACAAACAATACAACGCGACAATGGACAAATACAAAAAAATAAGAAAATACTATGAACTTGCACAGCACCACCTTGCATTCAATCAACAATGCCTCGACGAAGGGATTTTCCCACTAGGGGTCAAAGCAAACGCTACCTGTGCCACCCTAGGGGCTGATGAAGAACTCAAGAGTAAGTACACACAAATACTTACTAAGGCAAGTATGGAACTAACAGCAGCAAACGTGCAACACCTCAACAGACTGACAACTCAACTAGACACAGCACTAACAGATATAGAAAAACAACTAGACTCACAAACAGACACAGAAATTTCAAGCTTATGGAAAACCACTCAAACAACAACACAACAAAACCTAAAAACACTGCACGACGACCTCAAAATACAGAGAAATAACAAAATGACCAAAACATTAAAAGCGCACAAGCTAGGCAAGGTCTACACAAACCACCAATCAACACCAAGAACGGACCAACACGTGTCAGCTTGCGCCAAACCATCAAGCCAAACCAGAAACCAATCCACCAACTCTCACCTCCTGCCTGCACCGAAACCGCCAAAAAAGTCAGAACCTGCTCCAAACAAGAGACCACAGAACCCACCCACGGGACCACCCCATCCCCAGCCCACAGAAAAAAGGTCCCACCCACATCAAGCACAGCAGCACACACTCAAAAACCCTGCCACCAACAAGCCCAAAAACCCTGCCACCAACAAACCCAAGCAGAACAAAAGAAACCAGTACGATCACGCTCCACAAGCACACAAACACCCCCAGAAACAAACACAACCTGAGAGAACACAACCAATACCACTAATGTCGATTGTGTTCAATACACCTCCCCCCTCATGTCCCTCAACTTCAAGAGACGGCCACCCTTACTACCTACACCAAATGCATACTCCCCCAACTACAAAAAGGTATCCCCAGACCAACCAACACCTCACTCATCCCAACCTCCAAAAACACCATATCATCCAAGAACCCAAAAAACGCGCACATCTCACCCCCCTCACCCTTTTTAGTACCCCTCTACCCCAAACAATACAAGACAAACATGGACGTAGAGGGAAATCATGAAGGACCAATGCAAGTTGGCCCCTCCCACTTAAATTAATGATACTACATGTATTGTGAATATCTCAGTTTAGAAACAACACTTATCGTTTAACATGGTTTATCATAAACCAATTCAATGGTAAAGTAAATCTAATACACTCAGACATACCATCTATATGTAAATTGATTTACTAAGTAGTAATGGTTTAATTATTAAAAGTAGTTACTATGATTTTAATGATACTACATGCATTGTGAATATCTCAGTTTAGAAACAGCACTTATGGTTTAACATGGTTTATCACAAACCATTCAATGATAAATTAAATCTAATACACTCAGACATACCACCCATATGTATTTAAATTTACTAAGTAGTAATGCTTTAATTATTAAAAGTAGTTATTATGATTTTAATGATACTACATGTGTTGTGAATATCTCAGTTTAGAAACAGCACTTATGGTTTAACATGGTTTATCATAAACCATTCAATGGTAAATTAAATTTAATACACTCAGACATACCATCTATATGTAAATTGATTCACTAAGTAATAAAGGTTTAATTATTAATAGTTGTTATTATGATTTTAATGATACTACATGCATTGTGAATATCTCAGTTTAGAAACAACACTTATGGTTTAACATGGTTTATCATAAACCATTCAATGGTAAATTGAATCTAATACACTCAGACATAACACCTATATGTAATTTGATTTACTAAGTAGTAATGTTAGAATTAGTAATAGTCGTTGTTATGATTTTAATGATAACATATGTATTGTGAATATCTCAGTTTAGAATCAACACTTATGGTTTAACATGGTTTATCATAAACCATTCAATGGTAAATTAAATCTAATACACTCAGACATACCAATTATATGTAATTAGATTTACTAAGTAGTAATGTTTTAATTATTAATAGTTGTTGTTATGATTTTAATGATACTATATGTATTGTGAATATCTCAGTTTAGAAACAGCACTTATGGTTTAACATGGTTTCTCATAAACCATTCAATCGTAAATTAAATCTAATACACTCAGACATACCAACTATATGTAATTAGATTTACTAAGTAATAATTGTTTAATTATTAATAGTCGTTATTATAATTTTAATGATACTACATGCATTGTGAGTATCTCAGTTTAGAAACAACACTTATGGTTTAACATGGTTTATTATAAAGCATTCAATGGTAAATTAAATCTAATACACTCAGACATACCACCTATATGTAAATTGATTTACTAAGTATTAATGGTTTAATTATTAAAAGTAGTTATTGTGATTTTAATGATACTACATGTATTGTGAATATCTCAGTTTAGAAACAGCACTTATGGTTTAACATGGTTTCTCATAAACCATTCAATGGTAAATTAAATCTAATACACTCAGACATACCAACTATATGTAATTAGATTTACTAAGTAATAATTGTTAAATTATTAATAGTCGTTATTATGATTTTAATGATACAACATGAATTGTGAGTATCTCAGTTTAGAAACAACACTTATGGTTTAACATGGTTTATCATAAACCATTCAATGGTAAATTAAATCTAATACACCCAGACATACCAGCTATATGTAATTAGATTTACTAAGTAATAATTGTTTATTTATTAATATTCGTTATTATGATTGTAATGATACTACATGCATTGTCAATATCTCAGTTTTGAAACAACACTTATCGTTTAGCATGGTTAATCATAAACCATTCAATGGTAAAATAAATCTAATACACTCAGACATACCACCTATATGTAATTAGATTTACTAAATAATAATTGTTTAATTATTAATATTTGTTATTATGATTTTAATGATACTACAAGCATTGTGAATATCTCAGTTTAGAAATAACAAATGGTTTAGCATGGTTTATCATAAACCATTCAATGGTGAATTAATTCTAATGCACTCAGACATACCACCTATATGTATTTAAATTTACTAAGTAGTAATGGTTTAATTATTAAAAGTAGTTATTATGATTTTAATGATACTACATGTATTGTGAATATCTCTGTTTAGAAACAGCACTTATGGTTTAACATGGTTTATCATAAACCATTCTATGGTAAATTAAATCTAATACACTCAGACATACCATCTATATGTAAATTGATTTACTAAGTAATAATTGTTTAAGTATTAATAGTTTTTTTAATGATTTTAATGATACTACATGTATTGTGAATATCTCAGTTTAGAAACAGCACTTATGGTTTAACATGGTTTATCATAAACCATTCAATGGTAAATTAAACCTAATACACTCAGACATACCACCTATATGTAATAAGATTTACTAAGTAATAATTGTTTAATTATGAATATTCGTTATTATGATTTTCATGATACTACATGCATTGTGAATATCTCAGTTTAGAAACAACACTTATTGTTTAACATGGTTTATCATAAACCATTCAATGGTAAATTAAATCTAATACACTCAGACATACCCCCTATATGTAAAAAGATTTACTAAGTAGTAATCGTTTAATTATTAAAAGTAGTTATTATAATTTTAATGATACTACATGTATTGTGAATATCTCAGTTTAGAAACAGCACTTATGGTTACACATGGTTTATCATAAACCATTCAATGGTATATTGAATCTAATACGCACAGACTTACACCCTATATGTAAATAGATTTACTAAGTAGTAATGGTTTAATTATTAATAGCAGTTATTATGATTTTAATGATACTACATGTATTGTGAATATCTAAGTTTAGAAATAACAAATGGTTTAGCATGGTTTATCATAAACCATTCAATGGTGAATTAATTCTATTACACTCAGACATACCACCTATATGTATTTAAATTTACTAAGTAGTAATGGTTTAATTATTAATATTTGTTATTATGATTTTAATGATACTACATGCATTGTGAATATCTCAGTTCAGCAACAACACTTATGGTTAAACATGGTTTATCATAAACCATTCAATGGTAAATTTAATCTAATACACTCAGACATACCCCCTATATGTAAAAAGATTTACTAAGTAGTAATGGTTTAATTATTAAAAGTAGTTATTATGATTTTAATGATACTACATGCATTGTCAATTTCTCAGTTTTGAAACAACACATCGTTTAGCATGGTTAATCATAAACCATTGAATGGTAAAATAAATCTAAAACACTCAGACATACCCCCTATATGTAAAAAGATTTACTAAGTAGTAATGGTTTAATTATTAAAAGTAGTTATTGTGATTTTTATGATACTACATGTATTGTGAATATCTCAGTTTAGAAACAGCACTTATGGTTTAACATGGTTTATCATAAACCATTCAATGGTAAATTAAATCTAATACACTCAGACATACCATCTATATGTAAATAGATTTACTAAGTAGTAATGGTTTAATTATTAATAGCAGTTATTATGATTTTAATGATACTACATGTATTGTGAATATCTCAGTTTTGAAACATATGGTTTAACATGGTTTATCATAAACCATTCAATGGTAGAATAAATGGAATACACTCAGACATACCATCTATATGTAAATTGATTTACTAAGTAGTAATGGTATAATAATTAATAGTAGTTATTATGATTATAATGATACTACATGAATTGTGAATATCTCAGTTTAGAAACAGCACTTATGGTTTAACATGGTTTCTCATAAACCATTCAATGGTAAATTAAATCTAATACACTCAGACATACCAACTATATGTAACTAGATTTACTAAGTAGTAATGGTTTAATTTTTAATAGTAGTTATTATGATTTTAAAGATACTACATGCATTGTGAATATCTCAGTTTAGAAACAGCACTTATGGTTTAACATGGTTTCTCATAAACTATTCAATGGTAAATTAAATCTAATACACTCAGACATACCCCCTATATGTTAAAAGATTTACTAAGTAGTATTCGTTTAAATATTAAAAGTAGTTATTATAATTTTAATGATACTACATGTATTGTGAATATCTCAGTTTAGAAACAGCACTTATGGTTTAACATGGTTTATCATAAACCATTCAATGGTAAATTGAATCTAATACGCACAGACATACCCCCTATATGTAAATAGATTTACTAAGTAGTAATGGTTTAATTATTAATAGCAGTTATTATGATTTTAATGATACTACATGTATTGTGAATATCTCAGTTTAGAAATAACAAATGGTTTAGCATCGTTTATCATAAACCATTCAAAGGTGAATTAATTCTATTACACTCAGACATAGTACCTATATGTATTTAAATTTACTAAGTAGTAATGGTTTAATTATTAATATTTGTTATTATGATTTTAATGATACTACATGCATTGTGAATATCTCAGTTTAGAAACAACACTTATGGTTTAACATGGTTTATCATAAACCATTCAATGGTAAATTGAATCTAATACGCACAGACATACCCCCTATATGTAAATAGATTTACTAAGTAGTAATGGTTTAATTATTAATCGCAGTTATTATGAATTTAATTTTACCACATGTATTGTGAATATCTTAGTTTTGAAACATATGGTTTAACAAGGTTTATCATAAACCATTCAATGGTAAATTAAATCTAATACACTCAGACATACCATCTATATGTAATTTAATATTAATGGTTTAATTATTAAAAGTAGTTATTGTGATTTTAATGATACTACATGTATTGTGAATATCTCAGTTTAGAAACAGCACTGATGGTTTAACATGGTTTCTCATAAACCATTCAATGGTAAATTAAATCTAATACACTCAGACATACCAACTATATGTAATTTGATTTACGAAATAATAATTGTTTAATTATTAATAGTCGTTATTATGATTTTAATGATACTACATGCATTGTGAGTATCTCAGTTTGGAAACAACACTTATGGTTTAGCATGGTTTATCATAAAGCAATCAAAGGTAAATTAAATCCAATACACTCAGACATACCACCTATATGTAATTAAATTTACTAAGTAGTAATGGTTTAATTATTAAAAGTAGTTATTATGATTTTAATGATACTACATGTATTGTGAATATCTCAGTTTAGAAACAACACTTATGGTTTAACATGGTTTATCATAAACCATTCAATGGTGTATTAAATCTAATACACTCAGACATACCACCAATATGTAAATAGATTTACTAACTAGTAATGGTTTAATTATTAATAGTCGTTATTATGATTTTAATGATACTACATGTATTGTGAATATCTCAGTTTAGAAACAACACTTATGGTTTAACATGGTTTATCATAAACCATTCAATGGTAAATTAAATCTAATACACTCAGACATCCCAGTCATATGTAAATAGATTTACCAAGCAGTGATGTTTTAATTATTAAGGTCGTTATTATGATTTTAATGATACTACATGCATTGTGAGTATCTCAGTTTGGAAACAACACTTATGGTTTAGCATGGTTTATCATAAAGCAATCAAAGGTAAATTAAATCCAATACACTCAGACATACCACCTATATGTAATTAAATTTACTAAGTAGTAATGGTTTAATTATTAAAAGTAGTTATTATGATTTTAATGATACTACATGTATTGTGAATATCTCAGTTTAGAAACAACACTTATGGTTTAACATGGTTTATCATAAACCATTCAATGGTGTATTAAATCTAATACACTCAGACATACCACCAATATGTAAATAGATTTACTAACTAGTAATGGTTTAATTATTAATAGTCGTTATTATGATTTTAATGATACTACATGTATTGTGAATATCTCAGTTTAGAAACAACACTTATGGTTTAACATGGTTTATCATAAACCATTCAATGGTAAATTAAATCTAATACACTCAGACATCCCAGTCATATGTAAATAGATTTACCAAGCAGTGATGTTTTAATTATTAAGGTCGTTATTATGATTTTAATGATACTACATGTATTGTGAATATCTCAGTTTAGAAACAACACTTATGGTTTAACATGGTTTATCATAAACCATTCAATGGTAAATTAAATCTAATACACTCAGACATACCAACTATATGTAAATAGATTTACTAACTAGTAATGGTTTAATTATTAATAGTCGTTAATATGATTTTAATGATTCTACATGTATTGTGATTATCTCAGTTTAAAAACAACACTTATGGTTTAACATGGTTTATCATAAACCATTCAATGGTAAATTAAATCTAATCACTCAGACATACCACCTATATGTAAATAGATTTACTAAGTAGTAATGGTTTAATTATTAATAGTCGTTAATATGATTTTATTGATACTACATGTATTGTGAATATCTCAGTTTAGAAACAACACTTATGGTTTAACATGGTTTATCATAAACCATTCAATGGTATATTAAATTTAATAAACTCAGACGTACCACCAATATGTAAATAGATTTATTAACTAGTAATGGTTTAATTATTAATAGTCGTTATTATGATTTTAATGATACTACATGTATTGTGAATATCTCAGTTTAGAAACAACACTTATGGTTTAACATGGTTTATCATAAGCCATTCAATGGTGTATTAAATCTACTACACTCAGACATACCACCAATATGTAAATAGATTTACTAACTAGTAATGGTTTAATTATTAATAGTCGTTATTATGATTTTAATGATACTACATGTATTGTGAATATCTCAGTTTAGAAGCAACACTTATGGTTTAACATGGTTTATCATAAACCATTCATTGGTAAAATAAATCTAATACCCTCAGATATACCACCAATATGTAAATAGATTTACTAACTTACGAACTAGTTTTGATTTAATTATTAATAGTCGTTATTTTGATTTTAATGATACTACATGTATTGTGAATATCTCAGTTTAGAAACAACACTTATGGTTTAACATGGTTTATCATAAACCATTCAATGGTAAATTAAATCTAATCACTCAGACATACCACCTATATGTAAGTAGATTTACTAAGTAGTAATGGTTTAATAATTAATAGTCGTTAATATGATTTTATTGATACTACATGTATTGTGAATATCTCAGTCTAGAAACAACACTTATGGTTTAACATGGTTTATCATAAACCATTCAATGGTAAATTAAATCTAATACACTCAGACATACCACCAATATGTAAATAGATTTACTAACTAGTAATGGTTTAATTATTAATAGTCGTTATTATGATTTTAATGATTCTACATGTATTGTGAATATCTCAGTTTAGAAACAACACTTATGGTTTAACATGGTTTATCATAAACCATTCTATGGTATATTAAATCTAATACACTCAGACATACCAATAATATGTAAATAGATTTACTAACTAGTAATGGTTTAATTATTAATAGTCGTTATTATGATTTTAATGATACTACATGTATTGTGAATATCTCAGTTTAGAAACAACACTTATGGTTTAACATGGTTTATCATAAACCATTCAATGGTATATTAAATTCAATACACTCAGACGTACCACCAATATGTAAGTAGATTTACTAACTAGTAATGGTTTAATTATTAATAGTCGTTATTATGATTTTAATGATACTACATGTATTGTGAATATCTCAGTTTAGAAACAACACTTATGGTTTAACATGGTTTATCATAAACCATTCAATGGTATATTAAATCTAATACACTCAGACATACCAATAATATGTAAATAGATTTACTAACTAGTAATGGTTTAATTATTAATAGTCGTTATTATGATTTTAATGATACTACATGTATTGTGAATATCTCAGTTTAGAAACAACACTTATGGTTTAACATGGTTTATCATAAACCATTCAATGTTAAATTAAATCTAATACACTCAGACATACCATCTATATGTAAATAGATTTACTAACTAGTAATGGTTTAATTATTAATAGTCGTTATTATGATTTTAATGATTCTACATGTATTGTGATTATCTCAGTTTAGAAACAACACTTATGGTTTAACATGGTTTATCATAAACCATTCAATGGTGTATTAAATCTTATACACACAGACATACCACCAATATGTAAATAGATTTACTAACTAGTAATGGTTTCATTATTAATAGTCGTTATTATGATTTTAATGATACTACATGTATTGTGAATATCTCAGTTTAGAAACAACACTTATGGTTTAACATGGTTTATCATAAACCATTCTATGGTAAATTAAATCTAATACACTCAGACATACCACCTATATGTAAATAGATTTACTAAGTAGTAATGGTTTAATTATTAATAGTCGTTATTATGATTTTAATGATACTACATGCATTGTGAATATCTCAGTTTAGAAACAACACTTATTGTTTAACATGGTTTATCATAAACCATTCAATGGCAAATTAAATCTAATACACTCACACATACCATCTATATGTAAATAGATTTAGTAAGTACTAATTGTTTAATTATTAATAGTCGTTATTATGATTTTAATGATACTACATGTATTGTGAATATCTCAGTTTCGAAACAACACTTATGGTTTAACATTGTTTATCATAAACCATTCAATGGTGTATTAAATGTAATACACTCAGACATACCACCAATATGTAAATAGATTTACTAACTAGTAATGGTTTAATTATTAATAGTCGTTATTATGATTTTAATGATACTACATGTATTGTGAATATCTCAGTTTAGAAACAACACTTATGGTTTAACATGGTTTATCATAAACCATTCAATGGTGTATTAAATCTAATACACTCAGACATACCACCAATATGTAAATAGATTTACTAACTAGTAATGGTTTAATTATTAATAGTCGTTATTATGATTTTAATGATACTACATGTATTGTGAATATCTCAGTTTAGAAACAACACTTATGGTTTAACATGGTTTATCATAAACCATTCAATGGTAAATTAAATCTAATACACTCAGACATCCCAGTCATATGTAAATAGATTTACCAAGTAGTGATGGTTTAAATATTAAAGGTAGTTATTGTGATTTTAATGATACTACATGTATTGTGAATATCTCAGTTTAGAAACAACACTTATGGTTTAACATGGTTTATCATAAACCATTCAATGGTATATTAAATTCAATACACTCAGACGTACCACCAATATGTAAATAGATTTACTAACTAGTAATGGTTTAATTATTAATAGTCGTTATTATGATTTTAATGATACTACATGTATTGTGAATATCTCAGTTTAGAAACAACACTTATGGTTTAACATGGTTTATCATAAACCATTCAATGGTATATTAAATCTAATACACTCAGACATACCAATAATATGTAAATAGATTTACTAACTAGTAATGGTTTAATTATTAATAGTCGTTATTATGATTTTAATGATACTACATGTATTGTGAATATCTCAGTTTAGAAACAACACTTATGGTTTAACATGGTTTATCATAAACCATTCAATGTTAAATTAAATCTAATACACTCAGACATACCATCTATATGTAAATAGATTTACTAACTAGTAATGGTTTAATTATTAATAGTCGTTATTATGATTTTAATGATTCTACATGTATTGTGAATATCTCAGTTTAGAAGCAACACTTATGGTTTAACATGGTTTATCATAAACCATTCAATGGTGTATTAAATCTAATACACTCAGACATACCACCAAGATGTAAATAGATTTACTAACTAGTAATGGTTTAATTATTAATAGTCGTTATTATAATTTTAATGATACTACATGTATTGTGAATATCTCAGTTTAGAAACAACACTTATGGTTTAACATGGTTTATCATAAACCATTCAATGGTATATTAAATTTAATACACTCAGACGTACCACCAATATGTAAATAGATTTACTAACTAGTAATGGTTTAATTATTAATAGTCGTTATTATGATTTTAATGATACTACATGTATTGTGAATATCTCAGTTTAGAAACAACACTTATGGTTTAACATGGTTTATCATAAAGCATTCAATGGTGTATTAAATCTAATACACTCAGACATAGCACCAATATGTAAATAGATTTACTAACTAGTAATGGTTTAATTATTAATAGTCGTTATTATGATTTTAATGATACTACATGTATTGTGAATATCTCAGTTTAGAAACAACACTTATGGTTTAACATGGTTTATGATAAACCATTCAATGGTGTATTAAATCTAATACACTCAGACATCCCAGTCATATGTAAATAGATTTACCAAGTAGTGATGGTTTAATTATTAAAGGTCGTTATTATGATTTTAATGATACTACATGTATTGTGAATATCTCAGTTTAGAAACAACACTTATGGTTTAACATGGTTTATCATAAACCATTCAATGGTAAATTAAATCTAATACACTCAGACATACCACCTATATGTAAATAGATTTACTAACTAGTATTGGTTTAATTATTAATAGTCGTTATTATGATTTTAATGATACTACATGTATTGTGAATATCTCAGATTAGAAACAACACTTATGGTTTAACATGGTTTATCATAAACCATTCAATGGTATATTAAATTTAATACACTCAGACGTACCACCAATATGTACATATATTTACTAACTAGTAATGGTTCAATTATTAATAGTCGTTATTATGATTTTAATGATACTACATGTATTGTGAATATCTCAGTTTAGAAACAACACTTATGGTTTAACATGGTTTATCATAAACCATTCAATGGTAAATTAAATCTAATACACTCAGACATCCCAGTCATATGTAAATAGATTTACCAAGTAGTGATGGTTTAAATATTAAAGGTAGTTATTATGATTTTAATGATACTACATGTATTGTGAATATCTCAGTTTAGAAACAACACTTATGGTTTAACATGGTTTATCATAAACCATTCAATGGTATATTAAATTCAAAATACACTCAGACGTACCACCAATATGTAAATAGATTTACTAACTAGTAATGGTTTAATTATTAATAGTCGTTATTATGATTTTAATGATACTACATGTATTGTGAATATCTCAGTTTAGAAACAACACTTATGGTTTAACATGGTTTATCATAAACCATTCAATGGTATATTAAATCTAGTACACTCAGACATACCAACAATATGTAAATAGATTTACTAACTAGTAATGGTTTAATTATTAATAGTCGTTATTATGATTTTAATGATACTACATGTATTGTGAATATCTCAGTTTAGAAACAGCACTTATGGTTTAACATGGTTTATCATAAACCATTCAATGTTAAATTAAATCTAATACACTCAGACATACCATCTATATGTAAATAGATTTACTAACTAGTAATGGTTTAATTATTAATAGTCGTTATTATGATTTTAATGATTCTACATGTATTGTGATTATCTCAGTTTAGAAACAACACTTATGGTTTAACATGGTTTATCATAAACCATTCAATGGTATATTAAATCTAATACACTCAGACATACCACCAATATGTAAATAGATTTACTAACTAGTAATGGTTTAATTATTAATAGTCGTTATTATGATTTTAATGATACTACATGTATTGTGAATATCTCAGTTTAGAAACAACACTTATGGTTTAACATGGTTTATCATAAACCATTCATTGGTAAAATAAATCTAATACACTCAGACATACCACCAATATGTAAATAGATTTACTAACTTACTAACTAGTTTTGATTTAATTATTAATAGTCGTTATTTTGATTTTAATGATACTACATGTATTGTGAATATCTCAGTTTAGAAACAACACTTATGGTTTAACATGGTTTATCATAAACCATTCAATGGTAAATTAAATCTAATCACTCAGACATACCACCTATATGTAAGTAGATTTACTAAGTAGTAATGGTTTAATAATTAATAGTCGTTAATATGATTTTATTGATACTACATGTATTGTGAATATCTCAGTCTAGAAACAACACTTATGGTTTAACATGGTTTATCATAAACCATTCAATGGTAAATTAAATCTAATACACTCAGACATACCACCAATATGTAAATAGATTTACTAACTAGTAATGGATTAATTACTAATAGTCGTTATTATGATTTTAATGATACTACATGTATTGTGAATATCTCAGTTTAGAAACAACACTTATGGTTTAACATGGTTTATCATAAACCATTCATTGGTAAAATAAATCTAATACACTCAGACATACCACCAACATGTAGATAGATTTACTAACTAGTTTTGGTTTAATTATTAATAGTCGTTATTATGATTTTAATGATACTACATGTATTGTGAATATCTCAGTTTAGAAACAACACTTATGGTTTAACATGGTTTATAATAAACCATTCAATGGTAAATTAAATCTAATACACTCAGACATACCACCTATATGTAGATAGATTTACTAACTAGTAATGGTTTAATTATTAATAGTCATTATTATGATTTTAATGATACTACATGTATTGTGAATATCTCAGTTTAGAAACAACACTTATGGTTTAACATGGTTTATCATAAACCATTCAAGGGTAAATTAAATCTAATACACTCAGACATACCACCAATATGTAAATAGATTTACTAACTAGTAATGGTTTAATTATTAATAGTCGTTATTATGATTTTAATGATACTACATGTATTGTGAATATCTCAGTTTAGAAACAACACTTATGGTTTAACATGGTTTATCATAAACCATTCAATGGTATATTAAATTTAATACACTCAGACGTACCACCAATATGTAAATAGATTTACTAACTAGTAATGGTTTAATTATTAATAGTCGTTATTATGATTTTAATGATACTACATGTATTGTGAATATCTCAGTTTAGAAACAACACTTATGGTTTAACATGGTTTATCATAAACCATTCAATGGTGTATTAAATCTAATACACTCAGACATAGCACCAATATGTAAATAGATTTACTAACTAGTAATGGTTTAATTATTAATAGTCGTTATTATGATTTTAATGATACTACATGTATTGTGAATATCTCAGTTTAGAAACAACACTTATGGTTTAACATGGTTTATCATAAACCATTCAATGGTGTATTAAATCTAATACACTCAGACATCCCAGTCATATGTAAATAGATTTACCAAGTAGTGATGGTTTAATTATTAAAGGTCGTTATTATGATTTTAATGATACTACATGTATTGTGAATATCTCAGTTTAGAAACAACACTTATGGTTTAACATGGTTTATCATAAACCATTCAATGGTAAATTAAATCTAATACACTCAGACATCCCAGTCATATGTAAATAGATTTACCAAGTAGTGATGGTTTAAATATTAAAGGTAGTTATTATGATTTTAATGATACTACATGTATTGTGAATATCTCAGTTTAGAAACAACACTTATGGTTTAACATGGTTAATCATAAACCATTCAATGGTATATTAAATTCAATACACTCAGACGTACCACCAATATGTAAATAGATTTACTAACTAGTAATGGTTTAATTATTAATAGTCGTTATTATGATTTTAATGATACTACATGTATTGTGAATATCTCAGTTTAGAAACAACACTTATGGTTTAACATGGTTCATCATAAACCATTCAATGGTATATTAAATCTAATACACTCAGACATACCACCAATATGTAAATAGATTTACTAACTAGTAATGGTTTAATTATTAATAGTCGTTATTATGATTTTAATGATACTACATGTATTGTGAATATCTCAGTTTAGAAACAACACTTATGGTTTAACATGTTTATCATAAACCATTCAATGGTGTATTAAATCTAATACACTCAGACATACCACCAATATGTAAATAGATTTACTAACTAGCAATGGTTTAATTATTAATAGTCGTTATTATGATTTTAATGATACTACATGTATTGTGAATATCTCAGTTTAGAAACAACAGTAATAGTTTAACATGGTTTATCATAAACCATTCAATGGTAAATTAAATCTAATCACTCACAATACATGTAGTATCATTAAAATCATAATAACGACTATTAATAATTGAACCATTACTAGTTAGTAAATCTATTTACATATTGGTGGTACGTCTGAGTGTATTAAATTTAATATACCATTGAATGGTTTATGATAAACCATGTTAAACCATAAGTGTTGTTTCTAATCTGAGATATTCACAATACATGTAGTATCATTAAAATCATAATAACGACTATTAATAATTAAACCATTACTAGTTAGTGAATCTATTTACATATTGTTGATATGTCTGAGTGTATTAAATTATATATACCATTGAATGGTTTATGATAAACCATGTTAAACCATAAGTGTTGTTTCTAATCTGAGATATTCACAATACATGTAGTATCATTAAAATCATAATAACGACTATTAATAATTAAACCATTACTAGTTAGTAAATCTATTT
The DNA here is from genome assembly GCA_949361645.1 of Spongilla lacustris. NCBI lineage: Eukaryota > Metazoa > Porifera > Demospongiae > Spongillida > Spongillidae > Spongilla > Spongilla lacustris. The sequence continues at coordinate 7,363,823 of OX442418.1, forward strand.
ACATATAGGTGGTATGTCTGAGTGTATTAGATTTAATTTACCATTGAATGGTTTATGATAAACCATGTTAAACCATAAGTGTTGTTTCTAAACTGAGATATTCACAATACATGTAGTATCATTAAAATCATAATAACGACCTTTAATAATTAAACCATCACTACTTGGTAAATCTATTTACATATGACTGGGATGTCTGAGTGTATTAGATTTAATACACCATTGAATGGTTTATCATAAACCATGTTAAACCATAAGTGTTGTTTCTAAACTGAGATATTCACAATACATGTAGTATCATTAAAATCATAATAACGACTATTAATAATTAAACCATTACTAGTTAGTAAATCTATTTACATATTGGTGCTATGTCTGAGTGTATTAGATTTAATACACCATTGAATGGTTTATGATAAACCATGTTAAACCATAAGTGTTGTTTCTAAACTGAGATATTCACAATACATGTAGTATCATTAAAATCATAATAACGACTATTAATAATTAAACCATTACTAGTTAGTAAATCTATTTACATATTGGTGGTACGTCTGAGTGTATTAAATTTAATATACCATTGAATGGTTTATGATAAACCATGTTAAACCATAAGTGTTGTTTCTAAACTGAGATATTCACAATACATGTAGTATCATTAAAATCATAATAACGACTATTAATAATTAAACCATTACTAGTTAGTAAATCTATTTACATCTTGGTGGTATGTCTGAGTGTATTAGATTTAATACACCATTGAATGGTTTATGATAAACCATGTTAAACCATAAGTGTTGCTTCTAAACTGAGATATTCACAATACATGTAGAATCATTAAAATCATAATAACGACTATTAATAATTAAACCATTACTAGTTAGTAAATCTATTTACATATAGGTGGTATGTCTGAGTGTATTAGATTTAATTTACCATTGAATGGTTTATGATAAACCATGTTAAACCATAAGTGTTTCTAAACTGAGATACATGTAGTATCATTAAAATCATAATAACGACCTTTAATAATTAAACCATCACTACTTGGTAAATGTATTTACATATGACTGGGATGTCTGAGTGTATTAGATTTAATACACCATTGAATGGTTTATGATAAACCATGTTAAACCATAAGTGTTGTTTCTAAACTGAGATATTCACAATACATGTAGTATCATTAAAATCATAATAACGACTATTAATAATTAAACCATTACTAGTTAGTAAATCTATTTACATATTGGTGGTACGTCTGAGTGTATTAGATTTAATACACCATTGAATGGTTTATGATAAACCATGTTAAACCATAAGTGTTGTTTCTAAACTGAGATATTCACAATACATGTAGTATCATTAAAATCATAATAACGACTATTAATAATTAAACCATTACTAGTTAGTAAATCTATTTACATATTGGTGGTATGTCTGAGTGTATTAGATTTAATACACCATTGAATGGTTTATGATAAACCATGTTAAACCATAAGTGTTGTTTCTAAACTGAGATATTCACAATACATGTAGTATCATTAAAATCATAATAACGACTATTAATTATTAAACCATTACTACTTAGTAAATCTACTTACATATAGGTGGTATGTCTGAGTGATTAGATTTAATTTACCATTGAATGGTTTATGATAAACCATGTTAAACCATAAGTGTTGTTTCTAAACTGAGATATTCACAATACATGTAGTATCATTAAAATCAAAATAACGACTATTAATAATTAATTGTCACCACCACCACCACCTCAAGTTTCCATCAGGAGACGACAGAAAAAAGTAAAGCCTAGTTCTGCTGATCCATTGATGAGTTTGGCCAGTCGCATATCGGCTAAGCTAGAAGAAGGAGATTTCAAGGGAGCGGTAAGAATTGCATGCTCTGATGATTCCATTGCTGATATGGATCAAGCTACACTCACAGCTCTTCAACAAAAACATCCTACACCACCTGCAGACTCAGTCATTCCTGACCTTCCACCCACCAACCAATCATTCTCCATCAGTGAAAAAGAAATTGCTCTCTCCATCCGATCCTTTCCTAACAGTTCAGCAGGTGGGCCTGATGGTTTAAGACCGCAGCATCTCAAAGATCTCATTGGACCTTTAAATGGAAATGGTTCCAGTTCCCTTCTGGCTTCCCTTTCTGCTTTTGTCAATCATGTTCTGGAGGGTAAAACACCTGTCTCTGTTCGTCCATTCTTTTTTGGTGCTTCACTGGTTGCACTTAAAAAGAAAGATGGGGGTATCCGCCCTATTGCTGTTGGATGTACCCTTCGTCGTCTTGTTGCCAAATGTGCAGGAAGTAAAGTGATGAAGGAGATGGGGGAATTACTTTTTCCAAAGCAGTTGGGGTATGGAATAAAGAGGGGAATTGAAATTGCCATACATTCTGCGCGAGTTTATCTATCCAACCTGCCCCATGATCATTTGATTCTTAAACTTGATTTCAAGAATGCATTTAATACTATCCGCAGGGATAAGATGCTCCTGGCAGTTAAAAATCTTGCCCCTAGTTTGCTTCCTTTTGTCCATTCTGTGTACTGTTCACCATCTTCCTTGTTTTGGGGAACAGAAGTTATTCAGTCGTCAGAAGGGGTGCAGCAGGGTGACCCTCTCGGACCTCTGCTTTTTTGTCTCACAATCCACAACATGTGCTCTCAATTAAAATCTGAGTTGCGCATGTTCTACTTGGATGATGGAACCCTTGGTGGAACCTTAACTGATGTGCTTCAAGACCTCCAGTTAATCACCAAGGAAGCACATTCATTGGGTCTACAACTTAATTATGGAAAATCAGAGATCATCAGCAACAACACCACCATAATACAAGCAATGCTGACTGCAGTCCCTGGACTGCAAGTTACAGAACCAAAGTGCACCACACTTCTGGGTACTCCCCTTGGTGATATTGCTTCAATATCTACTGCTATCTGTGCAAAAATAGTTTTTTTGAAAAAAATGGGTGAAAGGTTGTGCAATTTAGATGCACATGATGCTCTGCTATTGCTGCGTCACTCATTTGCAATACCCAAGCTTCTAAACATTTTGCGCACCTCTCCCTGTTTCCTTTCAGAGAAACTTGCTGATTTCGATGACCTTTTGCGATCCATCCTAAGCAGCACTTTAAATATCTCTCTTGGAATTAATGATCCAGCCTGGACACAAGCTCAGCTTCCTATAAAGCTTGGCGGCCTTGGTATTCGGAGTGCATGTCAGCTTGCACCTTCAGCCTTCCTGGCTTCAGCTGCTGGCACCTCTGATACATTGAAGAGCATGCTCCCTGCATCTCTACACAATGCCTCCATCCCTGATGTTGAGTCTGCACTTTTCCACTGGTCCCAAGGAAACAACACAGCCCCACCTGTACCTCCTGCTTCTTGTTTTCAAAAAGCTTGGGATCTACCAAAAATGCAGTTGGTAGCTCAAGGTCTGCTGGCCAATGCTGATAGTCCATCTTCCCGTGCTCGTCTTCTTGCTGCATCCACACCAGAGTCAGGAAAATGGCTAAATGCATTCCCTATATCCTCCATAGGCCTGAGAATGGATAACTCCACCATCCGAATTGCAGTTGGGCTCAGACTTGGTGTTCCCTTGTGCCATTCACACACTTGTCGCCATTGTGGTTCTCACGTGAATGACCTTGCTACTCATGGCCTTAGCTGTAGATGGAGTGAAGGTCGCCACTCCAGGCATTCTAGCTTAAACGACATCATCCACAGAGCACTGTCAGCTGCAAAAATACCTGCTCGTTTGGAGCCTTCTGGAGTAGCTAGATCTGATGGTAAAAGGCCAGATGGAATTTCAATGGTTCCCTGGAAAGAGGGGAAACTCCTTGTGTGGGATGCTACATGCAGAGACACCTTGGCACCATCATATCTCTCCACTGCTGAAAGAGGCCCAGGATTGGTAGCAGCAGAGGCTGAATCTCAAAAGAGGAAGAAGTATTCCTCTCTTGGAGCTAAATACTTCTTTGTTCCCATAGCATGTGAGTCTCTTGGTGTGTTTGGTGCTGAAACATTGTCCTTTCTTAAGGACCTTGGCCATCGTCTGCACAAAACCACTGGAGACTCACAATCCTACCAATTCTTACTCCAGCGCCTTTCTGTGGCAATCCAGAGAGGAAATTCCACTTCCGTCTTGGGAACATTAAGTTCCTTTGATGGTTTAGATGACTTTTAGTTCTGTGTGTGAGTGATCGAGTGTGTTAGTGTGCCAGTACATTGTGAGGTTGTGTTGTTGTTAGCCATATATGTTAGTTTATCATAATAATAATAATAATAATAATAATTAAAAAAAAAAAAAAAAAAAAAAAAATCAAAACTAGTTAGTAAGTTAGTAAATCTATTTACATATTGGTGGTATGTCTGAGTGTATTAGATTTATTTTACCAATGAATGGTTTATGATAAACCATGTTAAACCATAAGTGTTGTTTCTAAACTGAGATATTCACAATACATGTAGTATCATTAAAATCATAATAACGACTATTAATAATTAAACCATTACTAGTTAGTAAATCTATTTACATATTGTTGGTATGTCTGAGTGTATTAGATTTAATATACCATTGAATGGTTTATGATAAACCATGTTAAACCATAAGTGTTGTTTCTAAACTGAGATATTCACAATACATGTAGTATCACTAAAATCATAATAACGACTATTAATAATTAAACCATTACTAGTTAGTAAATCTATTTACATATTGTTGGTATGTCTGAGTGTATTAGATTTAATACACCATTGAATGGTTTATGATAAACCATGTTAAACCATAAGTGTTGTTTCTAAACTGAGATATTCACAATACATGTAGTATCATTAAAATCATAATAACGACTATTAATAATTAAACCATTACTAGTTAGTAAATTTATTTACATATATTTGGTATGTCTGAGTGTATTGGATTTAATTTACCATTGAATGGTTTATGATGAACCATGTTAAACCATAAGTGTTGTTTCTAAACTGAGATATTCACAATACATGTAGTATCATTAAAATCATAATAACGACTATTAATAATTAAACCAAAACTAGTTAGTAAATCTATTTACATATTGGTGGTACGTCTGAGTGTATTAAATTTAATATACCATTGAATGGTTTATGATGAACCATGTTAAACCATAAGTGTTGTTTCTAAACTGAGATATTCACAATACATGTAGTATCATTAAAATCATAATAACGACTATTAATAATTAAACCATTACTAGTTAGTGAATCTATTTACATATTGTTGATATGTCTGAGTGTATTAAATTTAATATACCATTGAATGGTTTATGATAAACCATGTTAAACCTTAAGTGTTGTTTCTAAACTGAGATATTCACAATACATGTAGTATCATTAAAATCATAATAACGACTATTAATAATTAAACCATTACTAGTTAGTAAATCTATTTACATATTGGTGGTATGTCTGAGTGTATTAGATTTAATACACCATTGAATGGTTTATGATAAACCATGTTAAACCATAAGTGTTGTTTCTAAACTGAGATATTCACAATACATGTAGTATCATTAAAATCATAATAACGACTATTAATAATTAAACCATTACTAGTTAGTAAATCTATTTACATATTGGTGGTATGTCTGAGTGTATTAGATTTAATACACCATTGAATGGTTTATGATAAACCATGTTAAACCATAAGTGTTGTTTCTAAACTGAGATATTCACAATACATGTAGTATCATTAAAATCATAATAACGACTATTAATAATTAAACCATTACTAGTTAGTAAATCTATTTACATATTGGTGGTACGTCTGAGTGTATTAAATTTAATATACCATTGAATGGTTTATGATAAACCATGTTAAACCATAAGTGTTGTTTCTAAACTGAGATATTCACAGTACATGTAGTATCATTAAAATCATAATAACGACTATTAATAATTAAACCATTACTAGTTAGTAAATCTATTTACATATTGGTGGTATGTCTGAGTGTATTAGATTTAATACACCATTGTATGGTTTATGATAAACCATGTTAAACCATAAGTGTTGCTTCTAAATTGAGATATTCACAATACATGTAGAATCATTAAAATCATAATAACGACTATTAATAATTAAACCATTACTAGTTAGTAAATCTATTTACATATTGGTGGTATGTCCGAGTGTATTAGATTTAATTTACCATTGAATGGTTTATGATAAACCATGTTAAACCATAAGTGTTGTTTCTAAACTGAGATATTCACAATACATGTAGTATCATTAAAATCATAATAACGACCTTTAATAATTAAACCATCACTACTTGGTAAATGTATTTACATATGACTGGGATGTCTGAGTGTATTAGATTTAATACACCATTGAATGGTTTATGATAAACCATGTTAAACCATAAGTGTTGTTTCTAAACTGAGATATTCACAATACATGTAGTATCATTAAAATCATAATAACGACTATTAATAATTAAACCATTACTACTTAGTAAATCTATTTACATATTGGTGGTATGTCTGAGTGTATTAGATTTAATACACCATTGAATGGTTTATGATAAACCATGTTAAACCATAAGTGTTGTTTCTAAACTGAGATATTCACAATACATGTATTATCATTAAAATCATAATAACGACTATTAATAATTAAACCATTACTAGTTAGTAAATCTATTTACATATTGGTGGTATGTCTGAGTGTATTAGATTTAATACACCATTGAATGGTTTATGATAAACCATGTTAAACCATAAGTGTTGTTTCTAAACTGAGATATTCACAATACATGTAGTATCATTAAAATCATAATAACGACTATTAATAATTAAACCATTACTAGTTAGTAAATCTATTTACATATTGGTGGTATGTCTGAGTGTATTAGATTTAATACACCATTGAATGGTTTATGATAAACCATGTTAAACCATAAGTGTTGTTTCTAAACTGAGATATTCACAATACATGTAGTATCATTAAAATCATAATAACGACTATTAATAATTAAACCATTACTAGTTAGTAAATCTATTTACATATTGGTGGTATGTCTGAGTGTATTAGATTTAATACACCATTGAATGGTTTATGATAAACCATGTTAAACCATAAGTGTTGTTTCTAAACTGAGATATTCACAATACATGTAGTATCATTAAAATCATAATAACGACTATTAATAATTAAACCATTACTAGTTAGTAAATCTATTTACATATTGGTGGTACGTCTGAGTGTATTAAATTTAATATACCATTGAATGGTTTATGATAAACCATGTTAAACCATAAGTGTTGTTTCTAAACTGAGATATTCACAATACATGTAGTATCATTAAAATCATAATAACGACTATTAATAATTAAACCATTACTAGTTAGTAAATCTATTTACATATTGGTGGTATGTCTGAGTGTATTAGATTTAATACACCATTGAATGGTTTATGATAAACCTTGTTAAACCATAAGTGTTGCTTCTAAACTGACAATACATGTAGAATCATTAAAATCATAATAACGACTACTAATAATTAAACCATTACTAGTTAGTAAATCTATTTACATATAGGTGGTATGTCTGAGTGTATTAGATTTAATTTACCATTGAATGCTTTATGATAAACCATGTTAACCCATAAGTGTTGTTTCTAAACTGAGATATTCACAATACATGTAGTAGTATCATTAAAATCATAATAACGACCTTTAATAATTAAACCATCACTACATGGTAAATCCATTTACATATGACTGGGATGTCTGAGTGTATTAGATTTAATACACCATTGAATGGTTTATGATAAACCATGTTAAACCATAAGTGTTGTTTCTAAACTGAGATATTCACAATACATGTAGTATCATTAAAATCATAATAACGACTATTAATAATTAAACCATTACTAGTTAGTGAATCTATTTACATATTGTTGATATGTCTGAGTGTATTAAATTTAATATACCATTGAATGGTTTATGATAAACCATGTTAAACCTTAAGTGTTGTTTCTAAACTGAGATATTCACAATACATGTAGTATCATTAAAATCATAATAACGACCTTTAATAATTAAACCATCACTACATGGTAAATCTATTTACATATGACTGGGATGTCTGAGTGTATTAGATTTAATACACCATTGAATGGTTTATGATAAACCATGTTAAACCATAAGTGTTGTTTCTAAACTGAGATATTCACAATACATGTAGTATCATTAAAATCATAATAACGACTATTAATAATTAAACCATTACTAGTTAGTAAATCTATTTACATATTGGTGGTATGTCTGAGTGTATTAGATTTAATACACCATTGAATGGTTTATGATAAACCATGTTAAACCATAAGTGTTGTTTCTAAACTGAGATATTCACAATACATGTAGTATCATTAAAATCATAATAACGACTATTAATAATTAAACCATTACTAGTTAGTAAATCTATTTACATATTGGTGGTATGTCTGAGTGTATTAGATTTAATACACCATTGAATGGTTTATGATAAACCATGTTAAACCATAAGTGTTGTTTCTAAACTGAGATATTCACAATACATGTAGTATCATTAAAATCATAATAACGACTATTAATAATTAAACCATTACTAGTTAGTAAATCTATTTACATATGACTGGGATGTCTGAGTGTATTAGATTTAATACACCATTGAATGGTTTATGATAAACCATGTTAAACCATAAGTGTTGTTTCTAAACTGAGATATTCACAATACATGTAGTATCATTAAAATCATAATAACGACCTTTAATAATTAAACCATCACTACATGGTAAATCTATTTACATATGACTGGGATGTCTGAGTGTATTAGATTTAATACACCATTGAATGGTTTATGATAAACCATGTTAAACCATAAGTGTTGTTTCTAAACTGAGATATTCACAATACATGTAGTATCATTAAAATCATAATAACGACTATTAATAATTAAACCATTACTAGTTAGTAAATCTATTTACATATATTTGGTATGTCTGAGTGTATTGGATTTAATTTACCATTGAATGGTTTATGATGAACCATGTTAAACCATAAGTGTAGTTTCTAAACTGAGATATTCACAATACATGTAGTATCATTAAAATCATAATAACGACTATTAATAATTAAACCAAAACTAGTTAGTAAATCTATTTACATATTGGTGGTATGTCTGAGTGTATTAGATTTAATATACCATTGAATGGTTTATGATAAACCATGTTAAACCATAAGTGTTGTTTCTAAACTGAGATAATCACAATACATGTAGAATCATTAAAATCATAATAACGACTATTAATAATTAAACCATTACTAGTTAGTATATCTATTTACATATAGATGGTATGTCTGAGTGTATTAGATTTAATTTAACATTGAATGGTTTATGATAAACCATGTTAAACCATAAGTGTTGTTTCTAAACTGAGATATTCACAATACATGTAGTATCATTAAAATCATAATAACGACTATTAATAATTAAACCATTACTAGTTAGTAAATCTATTTACATATTGTTGGTATGTCTGAGTGTATTAGATTTAATATACCATTGAATGGTTTATGATAAACCATGTTAAACCATAAGTGTTGTTTCTAAACTGAGATATTCACAATACATGTAGTATCATTAAAATCATAATAACGACTATTAATAATTAAACCATTACTAGTTAGTAAATCTATTTACATATTGGTGGTTCGTCTGAGTGTATTGAATTTAATATACCATTGAATGGTTTATGATAAACCATGTTAAACCATAAGTGTTGTTTCTAAACTGAGATATTCACAATACATGTAGTATCATTAAAATCATAATAACGACTATTAATAATTAAACCATTACTAGTTAGTAAATCTATTTACATATTGGTGCTATGTCTGAGTGTATTAGATTTAATACACCATTGAATGGTTTATGATAAACCATGTTAAACCATAAGTGTTGTTTCTAAACTGAGATATTCACAATACATGTAGTATCATTAAAATCATAATAACGACTATTAATAATTAAACCATTACTAGTTAGTAAATCTATTTACATATTGGTGGTACGTCTGAGTGTATTAAATTTAATATACCATTGAATGGTTTATGATAAACCATGTTAAACCATAAGTGTTGTTTCTAAACTGAGATATTCACAATACATGTAGTATCATTAAAATCATAATAACGACTATTAATAATTAAACCATTACTAGTTAGTGAATCTATTTACATATTGTTGATATGTCTGAGTGTATTAAATTTAATATACCTTTGAATGGTTTATGATAAACCATGTTAAACCATAAGTGTTGTTTCTAAACTGAGATATTCACAATACATGTAGTATCATTAAAATCATAATAACGACTATTAATAATTAAACCATTACTAGTTAGTAAATCTATTTATATATTGGTGGTATGTCTGAGTGTATTAGATTTAATTTACCATTGAATGGTTTATGATAAACCATGTTAAACCATAAGTGTTGTTTCTAGACTGAGATATTCACAATACATGTAGTATCAATAAAATCATATTAACGACTATTAATTATTAAACCATTACTACTTAGTAAATCTACTTACATATAGGTGGTATGTCTGAGTGATTAGATTTAATTTACCATTGAATGGTTTATGATAAACCATGTTAAACCATAAGTGTTGTTTCTAAACTGAGATATTCACAATACATGTAGTATCATTAAAATCAAAATAACGACTATTAATAATTAAATCAAAACTAGTTAGTAAATCTATGTACATATTGGTGGTATGTCTGAGTGTATTAGATTTAATTTAACATTGAATGGTTTATGATAAACCATGTTAAACCATAAGTGTTGTTTCTAAACTGAGATATTCACAATACATGTAGTATCATTAAAATCATAATAACGACTATTAATAATTAAACCATTACTAGTTAGTAAATCTATTTACATATTGTTGGTATGTCTGAGTGTATTAGATTTAATATACCATTGAATGGTTTATGATAAACCATGTTAAACCATAAGTGTTGTTTCTAAACTGAGATATTCACAATACATGTAGTATCATTAAAATCATAATAACGACTATTAATAATTAAACCATTACTAGTTAGTAAATCTATTTACATATTGGTGGTTCGTCTGAGTGTATTGAATTTAATATACCATTGAATGGTTTATGATAAACCATGTTAAACCATAAGTGTTGTTTCTAAACTGAGATATTCACAATACATGTAGTATCATTAAAATCATAATAACTACCTTTAATATTTAAACCATCACTACTTGGTAAATCTATTTACAAATGACTGGGATGTCTGAGTGTATTAGATTTAATTTACCATTGAATGGTTTATGATAAACCATGTTAAACCATAAGTGTTGTTTCTAAACTGAGATATTCACAATACATGTAGTATCATTAAAATCATAATAACGACTATTAATAATTAAACCATTACTAGTTAGTAAATCTATTTACATAATGGTGGTATGTCTGAGTGTATTAGATTTAATACACCATTGAATGGTTTATGATAAACCATGTTAAACCATAAGTGTTGCTTCTAAACTGAGATATTCACAATACATGTAGAATCATTAAAATCATAATAACGACTATTAATAATTAAACCATTACTAGTTAGTAAATCTATTTACATATAGGTGGTATTTGTGAGTGTATTAGATTTAATTTACCATTGAATGGTTTATGATAAACCATGTTAAACCATAAGTGTTGTTTCTAAACTGAGATATTCACAATACATGTAGTATCATTAAAATCATAATAACGACCTTTAATAATTAAACCATCACTACTTGGTAAATGTATTTACATATGACTGGGATGTCTGAGTGTATTAGATTTAATACACCATTGAATGGTTTATGATAAACCATGTTAAACCATAAGTGTTGTTTCTAAACTGAGATATTCACAATACATGTAGTATCATTAAAATCATAATAACGACTATTAATAATTAAACCATTACTACTTAGTAAATCTATTTACATATTGGTGGTATGTCTGAGTGTATTAGATTTAATTTACCATTGAATGGTTTATGATAAACCATGTTAAACCATAAGTGTTGTTTCTAGACTGAGATATTCACAATACATGTAGTATCAATAAAATCATATTAACGACTATTAATTATTAAACCATTACTACTTAGTAAATCTACTTACATATAGGTGGTATGTCTGAGTGATTAGATTTAATTTACCATTGAATGGTTTATGATAAACCATGTTAAACCATAAGTGTTGTTTCTAAACTGAGATATTCACAATACATGTAGTATCATTAAAATCAAAATAACGACTATTAATAATTAAATCAAAACTAGTTAGTAAATCTATGTACATATTGGTGGTATGTCTGAGTGTATTAGATTTAATTTAACATTGAATGGTTTATGATAAACCATGTTAAACCATAAGTGTTGTTTCTAAACTGAGATATTCACAATACATGTAGTATCATTAAAATCATAATAACGACTATTAATAATTAAACCATTACTAGTTAGTAAATCTATTTACATATTGTTGGTATGTCTGAGTGTATTAGATTTAATATACCATTGAATGGTTTATGATAAACCATGTTAAACCATAAGTGTTGTTTCTAAACTGAGATATTCACAATACATGTAGTATCATTAAAATCATAATAACGACTATTAATAATTAAACCATTACTAGTTAGTAAATCTATTTACATATTGGTGGTTCGTCTGAGTGTATTGAATTTAATATACCATTGAATGGTTTATGATAAACCATGTTAAACCATAAGTGTTGTTTCTAAACTGAGATATTCACAATACATGTAGTATCATTAAAATCATAATAACTACCTTTAATATTTAAACCATCACTACTTGGTAAATCTATTTACAAATGACTGGGATGTCTGAGTGTATTAGATTTAATTTACCATTGAATGGTTTATGATAAACCATGTTAAACCATAAGTGTTGTTTCTAAACTGAGATATTCACAATACATGTAGTATCATTAAAATCATAATAACGACTATTAATAATTAAACCATTACTAGTTAGTAAATCTATTTACATAATGGTGGTATGTCTGAGTGTATTAGATTTAATACACCATTGAATGGTTTATGATAAACCATGTTAAACCATAAGTGTTGCTTCTAAACTGAGATATTCACAATACATGTAGAATCATTAAAATCATAATAACGACTATTAATAATTAAACCATTACTAGTTAGTAAATCTATTTACATATAGGTGGTATTTGTGAGTGTATTAGATTTAATTTACCATTGAATGGTTTATGATAAACCATGTTAAACCATAAGTGTTGTTTCTAAACTGAGATATTCACAATACATGTAGTATCATTAAAATCATAATAACGACCTTTAATAATTAAACCATCACTACTTGGTAAATGTATTTACATATGACTGGGATGTCTGAGTGTATTAGATTTAATACACCATTGAATGGTTTATGATAAACCATGTTAAACCATAAGTGTTGTTTCTAAACTGAGATATTCACAATACATGTAGTATCATTAAAATCATAATAACGACTATTAATAATTAAACCATTACTACTTAGTAAATCTATTTACATATTGGTGGTATGTCTGAGTGTATTAGATTTAATACACCATTGAATGGTTTATGATAAACCATGTTAAACCATAAGTGTTGTTTCTAAACTGAGATATTCACAATACATGTAGTATCATTAAAATCATAATAACGACTATTAATAATTAAACCAAAACTAGTTAGTAAATCTATTTACATGTTGGTGGTATGTCTGAGTGTATTAGATTTATTTTACCAATGAATGGTTTATGATAAACCATGTTAAACCATAAGTGTTGTTTCTAAACTGAGATATTCACAATACATGTTGTATCATTAAAATCATAATAACGACTATTAATAATTAAACCATTACTAGTTAGTAATTCTATTTATATATTGGTGGTATGTCTGAGTGTATTAGATTTAATTTACCATTGAATGGTTTATGATAAACCATGTTAAACCATAAGTGTTGTTTCTAGACTGAGATATTCACAATACATGTAGTATCAATAAAATCATATTAACGACTATTAATTATTAAACCATTACTACTAAGTAAATCTACTTACATATAGGTGGTATGTCTGAGTGATTAGATTTAATTTACCATTGAATGGTTTATGATAAACCATGTTAAACCATAAGTGTTGTTTCTAAACTGAGATATTCACAATACATGTAGTATCATTAAAATCAAAATAACGACTATTAATAATTAAATCAAAACTAGTTAGTAAATCTATGTACATATTGGTGGTATGTCTGAGTGTATTAGATTTATTTTACCAATCAATGGTTTATGATAAACCATGTTAAACCATAAGTGTTGTTTCTAAACTGAGATATTCACAATACATGTAGTATCATTAAAATCATAATAACGACTATTAATAATTAAACCATTACTAGTTAGTAAATCTATTTACATATTGGTGGTATGTCTGAGTGTATTAGATTTAATATACCATTAAATGGTTTATGATAAACCATGTTAAACCATAAGTGTTGTTTCTAAACTGAGATAATCACAATACATGTAGAATCATTAAAATCATAATAACGACTATTAATAATTAAACCATTACTAGTTAGTATATCTATTTACATATAGATGGTATGTCTGAGTGTATTAGATTTAATTTAACATTGAATGGTTTATGATAAACCATGTTAAACCATAAGTGTTGTTTCTAAACTGAGATATTCACAATACATGTAGTATCATTAAAATCATAATAACGACTATTAATAATTAAACCATTACTAGTTAGTAAATCTATTTACATATTGTTGGTATGTCTGAGTGTATTAGATTTAATATACCATTGAATGGTTTATGATAAACCATGTTAAACCATAAGTGTTGTTTCTAAACTGAGATATTCACAATACATGTAGTATCATTAAAATCATAATAACGACTATTAATAATTAAACCATTACTAGTTAGTAAATCTATTTACATATTGGTGGTTCGTCTGAGTGTATTGAATTTAATATACCATTGAATGGTTTATGATAAACCATGTTAAACCATAAGTGTTGTTTCTAAACTGAGATATTCACAATACATGTAGTATCATTAAAATCATAATAACGACTATTAATAATTAAACCATTACTAGTTAGTAAATCTATTTACATATTGGTGCTATGTCTGAGTGTATTAGATTTAATACACCATTGAATGGTTTATGATAAACCATGTTAAACCATAAGTGTTGTTTCTAAACTGAGATATTCACAATACATGTAGTATCATTAAAATCATAATAACGACTATTAATAATTAAACCATTACTAGTTAGTAAATCTATTTACATATTGGTGGTACGTCTGAGTGTATTAAATTTAATATACCATTGAATGGTTTATGATAAACCATGTTAAACCATAAGTGTTGTTTCTAAACTGAGATATTCACAATACATGTAGTATCATTAAAATCATAATAACGACTATTAATAATTAAACCATTACTAGTTAGTGAATCTATTTACATATTGTTGATATGTCTGAGTGTATTAAATTTAATATACCTTTGAATGGTTTATGATAAACCATGTTAAACCATAAGTGTTGTTTCTAAACTGAGATATTCACAATACATGTAGTATCATTAAAATCATAATAACGACTATTAATAATTAATCCATTACTAGTTAGTAAATCTATTTACATATTGGTGGTATGTCTGAGTGTATTAGATTTAATACACCATTGAATGGTTTATGATAAACCATGTTAAACCATAAGTGTTGTTTCTAAACTGAGACATGTAGTATCATTAAAATCATAATAACGACTATTAATAATTAAACCATTACTAGTTAGTAAATCTATTTACATATTGGTGGTATGTCTGAGTGTATTAGATTTAATACACCATTGAATGGTTTATGATAAACCATGTTAAACCATAAGTGTTGTTTCTAAACTGAGATATTCACAATACATGTAGTATCATTAAAATCATAATAACGACTATTAATAATTAAACCATTACTAGTTAGTAAATCTATTTACATATTGTTGGTATGTCTGAGTGTATTAGATTTAATATACCATTGAATGGTTTATGATAAACCATGTTAAACCATAAGTGTTGTTTCTAAACTGAGATATTCACAATACATGTAGTATCATTAAAATCATAATAACGACTATTAATAATTAAACCATTACTAGTTAGTAAATCTATTTACATATTGGTGGTTCGTCTGAGTGTATTGAATTTAATATACCATTGAATGGTTTATGATAAACCATGTTAAACCATAAGTGTTGTTTCTAAACTGAGATATTCACAATACATGTAGTATCATTAAAATCATAATAACTACCTTTAATATTTAAACCATCACTACTTGGTAAATCTATTTACATATGACTGGGATGTCTGAGTGTATTAGATTTAATTTACCATTGAATGGTTTATGATAAACCATGTTAAACCATAAGTGTTGTTTCTAAACTGAGATATTCACAATACATGTAGTATCATTAAAATCATAATAACGACTATTAATAATTAAACCATTACTAGTTAGTAAATCTATTTACATATTGGTGGTATGTCTGAGTGAATTAGATTTAATACACCATTGAATGGTTTATGATAAACCATGTTAAACCATAAGTGTTGCTTCTAAACTGAGATATTCACAATACATGTAGTATCATTAAAATCATAATAACGACTATTAATAATTGAACCATTACTAGTTAGTAAATCTATTTACATATTGGTGGTACGTCTGAGTGTATTAAATTTAATATACCATTGAATGGTTTATGATAAACCATGTTAAACCATAAGTGTTGTTTCTAATCTGAAATATTCACAATACATGTAGTATCATTAAAATCATAATAACGACTATTAATAATTAAACCATTACTAGTTAGTAAATCTATTTACATATAGGTGGTATGTCTGAGTGTATTAGATTTTATTTACCATTTAATGGTTTATGATAAACCATGTTAAACCATAAGTGTTGTTTCTAAACTGAGATATTCACAATACATGTAGTATCATTAAAATCATAATAACGACTATTAATAATTAAACCATTACTAGTTAGTAAATCTATTTACATATTGGTGGTATGTCTGAGTGTATTAGATTTAATACACCATTGAATGGTTTATGATAAACCATGTTAAACCATAAGTGTTGTTTCTAAACTGAGATATTCACAATACATGTAGTATCATTAAAATCATAATAACGACTATTAATAATTAAACCATTACTAGTTAGTAAATCTAGTTACATATTGGTGGTACGTCTGAGTGTATTAAATTTAATATACCATTGAATGGTTTATGATAAACCATGTTAAACCATAAGTGTTGTTTCTAAACTGAGATATTCACAATACATGTAGTATCATTAAAATCATAATAACGACTATTAATAATTAAACCATTACTAGTTAGTAAATCTATTTACATATAGGTGGTATGTCTGAGTGTATTAGATTTTATTTACCATTTAATGGTTTATGATAAACAATGTTAAACCATAAGTGTTGTTTCTAAACTGAGATATTCACAATACATGTAGTATCATTAAAATCATAATAACGACTATTAATAATTAAACCATTACTAGTTAGTAAATCTATTTACATATTGGTGCTATGTCTGAGTGTATTAGATTTAATACACCATTGAATGGTTTATGATAAACCATGTTAAACCATAAGTGTTGTTTCTAAACTGAGATATTCACAATACATGTAGTATCATTAAAATCATAATAACGACTATTAATAATTAAACCATTACTAGTTAGTAAATCTATTTACATATTGGTGGTATGTCTGAGTGTATTAGATTTAATATACCATTGAATGGTTTATGATAAACCATGTTAAACCATAAGTGTTGTTTCTAAACTGAGATAATCACAATACATGTAGAATCATTAAAATCATAATAACGACTATTAATAATTAAACCATTACTAGTTAGTATATCTATTTACATATAGATGGTATGTCTGAGTGTATTAGATTTAATTTAACATTGAATGGTATATGATAAACCATGTTAAACCATAAGTGTTGTTTCTAAACTGAGATATTCACAATACATGTAGTATCATTAAAATCATAATAACGACTATTAATAATTAAACCATTACTAGTTAGTAAATCTATTTACATATTGTTGGTATGTCTGAGTGTATTAGATTTAATATACCATTGAATGGTTTATGATAAACCATGTTAAACCATAAGTGTTGTTTCTAAACTGAGATATTCACAATACATGTAGTATCATTAAAATCATAATAACGACTATTAATAATTAAACCATTACTAGTTAGTAAATCTAATTACATATTGGTGGTTCGTCTGAGTGTATTGAATTTAATATACCATTGAATGGTTTATGATAAACCATGTTAAACCATAAGTGTTGTTTCTAAACTGAGATATTCACAATACATGTAGTATCATTAAAATCATAATAACTACCTTTAATATTTAAACCATCACTACTTGGTAAATCTATTTACATATGACTGGGATGTCTGAGTGTATTAGATTTAATTTACCATTGAATGGTTTATGATAAACCATGTTAAACCATAAGTGTTGTTTCTAAACTGAGATATTCACAATACATGTAGTATCATTAAAATCATAATAACGACTATTAATAATTAAACCATTACTAGTTAGTAAATCTATTTACATATTGGTGGTATGTCTGAGTGAATTAGATTTAATACACCATTGAATGGTTTATGATAAACCATGTTAAACCATAAGTGTTGCTTCTAAACTGAGATATTCACAATACATGTAGTATCATTAAAATCATAATAACGACTATTAATAATTGAACCATTACTAGTTAGTAAATCAATTTACATATTGGTGGTACGTCTGAGTGTATTAAATTTAATATACCATTGAATGGTTTATGATAAACCATGTTAAACCATAAGTGTTCTTTCTAATCTGAAATATTCACAATACATGTAGTATCATTAAAATCATAATAACGACTATTAATAATTAAACCATTACTAGTTAGTAAATCTATTTACATATAGGTGGTATGTCTGAGTGCATTAGATTTTATTTACCATTTAATGGTTTATGATAAACCATGTTAAACCATAAGTGTTGTTTCTAAACTGAGATATTCACAATACATGTAGTATCATTAAAATCATAATAACGACTATTAATAATTAAACCATTACTAGTTAGTAAATCTATTTACATATTGGTGCTATGTCTGAGTGTATTAGATTTAATACACCATTGAATGGTTTATGATAAACCATGTTAAACCATAAGTGTTGTTTCTAAACTGAGATATTCACAATACATGTAGTATCATTAAAATCATAATAACGACTATTAATAATTAAACCATTACTAGTTAGTAAATCTATTTACATATTGGTGGTACGTCTGAGTGTATTAAATTTAATATACCATTGAATGGTTTATGATAAACCATGTTAAACCATAAGTGTTGTTTCTAAACTGAGATATTCACAATACATGTAGTATCATTAAAATCATAATAACGACTATTAATAATTAAACCATTACTAGTTAGTGAATCTATTTACATATTGTTGATATGTCTGAGTGTATTAAATTTAATATACCTTTGAATGGTTTATGATAAACCATGTTAAACCATGTGTTGTTTCTAAACTGAGATATTCACAATACATGTAGTATCATTAAAATCATAATAACGACTATTAATAATTAATCCATTACTAGTTAGTAAATCTATTTACATATTGGTGGTATGTCTGAGTGTATTAGATTTAATACACCATTGAATGGTTTATGATAAACCATGTTAAACCATAAGTGTTGTTTCTAAACTGAGACATGTAGTATCATTAAAATCATAATAACGACTATTAATAATTAAACCATTACTAGTTAGTAAATCTATTTACATATTGGTGGTATGTCTGAGTGTATTAGATTTAATACACCATTGAATGGTTTATGATAAACCATGTTAAACCATAAGTGTTGTTGCTAAACTGAGATATTCACAATACATGTAGTATCATTAAAATCATAATAACGACTATTAATAATTAAACCATTACTAGTTAGTAAATCTATTTACATATTGGTGGTACGTCTGAGTGTATTAAATTTAATATACCATTGAATGGTTTATGATAAACCATGTTAAACCATAAGTGTTGTTTCTAAACTGAGATATTCACAATACATGTAGTATCATTAAAATCATAATAACATCTATTAATAATTAAACCATTACTAGTTAGTAAATCTATTTACATATTGGTGGTATGTCTGAGTGTATTAGATTTAATACACCATTGAATGGTTTATGATAAACCATGTTAAACCATAAGTGTTGCTTCTAAACTGAGATATTCACAATACATGTAGAATCATTAAAATCATAATAACGACTATTAATAATTAAACCATTACTAGTTAGTAAATCTATTTACATATAGGTGGTATGTCTGAGTGTATTAGATTTAATTTACCATTGAATCGTTTATGATAAACCATGTTAAACCATAAGTGTTGTTTCTAAACTGAGATATTCACAATACATGTAGTATCATTAAAATCATAATAACGACCTTTAATAATTAAACCATCACTACATGGTAAATCTATTTACATATGACTGGGATGTCTGAGTGTATTAGATTTAATACACCATTGAATGGTTTATGATAAACCATGTTAAACCATAAGTGTTGTTTCTAAACTGAGATATTCACAATACATGTAGTATCATTAAAATCATAATAACGACTATTAATAATTAAACCATTACTACTTAGTAAATCTATTTACATATTGGTGGTATGTCTGAGTGTATTAGATTTAATTAACCATTGAATGGTTTATGATAAACCATGTTAAACCATAAGTGTTGTTTCTAAACTGAGATATTCACAATACATGTAGCATCATTAAAATCATAATAACGACTATTAATAATTAAACCATTACTAGTTAGTAAATCTATTTACATATAGGTGGTATGTCTGAGTGTATTAGATTTAATTTACCATTGAATGGTTTATGATAAACCATGTTAAACCATAAGTGTTGTTTCTAAACTGAGATATTCACAATACATGTAGTATAATTAAAATCATAATAACGACTATTAATAATTAAACCATTACTAGTTAGTAAATCTATTTACATATTGGTGCTATGTCTGAGTGTATTAGATTTAATACACCATTGAATGGTTTATGATAAACCATGTTAAACCATAAGTGTTGTTTCTAAACTGAGACATGTAGTATCATTAAAATCATAATAACGACTATTAATAATTAAACCATTACTAGTTAGTAAATCTATTTACATATTGGTGGTATGTCTGAGTGTATTAGATTTAATACACCATTGAATGGTTTATGATAAACCATGTTAAACCATAAGTGTTGTTGCTAAACTGAGATATTCACAATACATGTAGTATCATTAAAATCATAATAACGACTATTAATAATTAAACCATTACTAGTTAGTAAATCTATTTACATATTGGTGGTACGTCTGAGTGTATTAAATTTAATATACCATTGAATGGTTTATGATAAACCATGTTAAACCATAAGTGTTGTTTCTAAACTGAGATATTCACAATACATGTAGTATCATTAAAATCATAATAACATCTATTAATAATTAAACCATTACTAGTTAGTAAATCTATTTACATATTGGTGGTATGTCTGAGTGTATTAGATTTAATACACCATTGAATGGTTTATGATAAACCATGTTAAACCATAAGTGTTGCTTCTAAACTGAGATATTCACAATACATGTAGAATCATTAAAATCATAATAACGACTATTAATAATTAAACCATTACTAGTTAGTAAATCTATTTACATATAGGTGGTATGTCTGAGTGTATTAGATTTAATTTACCATTGAATCGTTTATGATAAACCATGTTAAACCATAAGTGTTGTTTCTAAACTGAGATATTCACAATACATGTAGTATCATTAAAATCATAATAACGACCTTTAATAATTAAACCATCACTACATGGTAAATCTATTTACATATGACTGGGATGTCTGAGTGTATTAGATTTAATACACCATTGAATGGTTTATGATAAACCATGTTAAACCATAAGTGTTGTTTCTAAACTGAGATATTCACAATACATGTAGTATCATTAAAATCATAATAACGACTATTAATAATTAAACCATTACTACTTAGTAAATCTATTTACATATTGGTGGTATGTCTGAGTGTATTAGATTTAATTAACCATTGAATGGTTTATGATAAACCATGTTAAACCATAAGTGTTGTTTCTAAACTGAGATATTCACAATACATGTAGCATCATTAAAATCATAATAACGACTATTAATAATTAAACCATTACTAGTTAGTAAATCTATTTACATATAGGTGGTATGTCTGAGTGTATTAGATTTAATTTACCATTGAATGGTTTATGATAAACCATGTTAAACCATAAGTGTTGTTTCTAAACTGAGATATTCACAATACATGTAGTATAATTAAAATCATAATAACGACTATTAATAATTAAACCATTACTAGTTAGTAAATCTATTTACATATTGGTGCTATGTCTGAGTGTATTAGATTTAATACACCATTGAATGGTTTATGATAAACCATGTTAAACCATAAGTGTTGTTTCTAAACTGAGATATTCACAATACATGTAGTATCATTAAAATCATAATAACGACTATTAATAATTAAACCATTACTAGTTAGTGAATCTATTTACATATTGTTGATATGTCTGAGTGTATTAAATTTAATATACCTTTGAATGGTTTATGATAAACCATGTTAAACCATAAGTGTTGTTTCTAAACTGAGATATTCACAATACATGTAGTATCATTAAAATCATAATATCGACTATTAATAATTAATCCATTACTAGTTAGTAAATCTATTTACATATTGGTGGTGTGTCTGAATGTATTAGATTTAATACACCATTGAATGGTTTATGATAAACCATGTTAAACCATAAGTGTTTCTAAACTGAGACATGTAGTATCATTAAAATCATAATAACGACTATTAATAATTAAACCATTACTAGTTAGTAAATCTATTTACATATTGGTGCTATGTCTGAGTGTATTAGATTTAATGCACCATTGAATGGTTTATGATAAACCATGTTAAACCATAAGTGTTGTTTCTAAACTGAGATATTCACAATACATGTAGTATAATTAAAATCATAATAACGACTATTAATAATTAAACCATTACTAGTTAGTAAATCTATTTACATATTGGTGCTATGTCTGAGTGTATTAGATTTAATACACCATTGAATGGTTTATGATAAACCATGTTAAACCATAAGTGTTGTTTCTAAACTGAGACATGTAGTATCATTAAAATCATAATAACGACTATTAATAATTAAACCATTACTAGTTAGTAAATCTATTTACATATTGGTGGTATGTCTGAGTGTATTAGATTTAATACACCATTGAATGGTTTATGATAAACCATGTTAAACCATAAGTGTTGTTGCTAAACTGAGATATTCACAATACATGTAGTATCATTAAAATCATAATAACGACTATTAATAATTAAACCATTACTAGTTAGTAAATCTATTTACATATTGGTGGTACGTCTGAGTGTATTAAATTTAATATACCATTGAATGGTTTATGATAAACCATGTTAAACCATAAGTGTTGTTTCTAAACTGAGATATTCACAATACATGTAGTATCATTAAAATCATAATAACATCTATTAATAATTAAACCATTACTAGTTAGTAAATCTATTTACATATTGGTGGTATGTCTGAGTGTATTAGATTTAATACACCATTGAATGGTTTATGATAAACCATGTTAAACCATAAGTGTTGCTTCTAAACTGAGATATTCACAATACATGTAGAATCATTAAAATCATAATAACGACTATTAATAATTAAACCATTACTAGTTAGTAAATCTATTTACATATAGGTGGTATGTCTGAGTGTATTAGATTTAATTTACCATTGAATCGTTTATGATAAACCATGTTAAACCATAAGTGTTGTTTCTAAACTGAGATATTCACAATACATGTAGTATCATTAAAATCATAATAACGACCTTTAATAATTAAACCATCACTACATGGTAAATCTATTTACATATGACTGGGATGTCTGAGTGTATTAGATTTAATACACCATTGAATGGTTTATGATAAACCATGTTAAACCATAAGTGTTGTTTCTAAACTGAGATATTCACAATACATGTAGTATCATTAAAATCATAATAACGACTATTAATAATTAAACCATTACTACTTAGTAAATCTATTTACATATTGGTGGTATGTCTGAGTGTATTAGATTTAATTAACCATTGAATGGTTTATGATAAACCATGTTAAACCATAAGTGTTGTTTCTAAACTGAGATATTCACAATACATGTAGCATCATTAAAATCATAATAACGACTATTAATAATTAAACCATTACTAGTTAGTAAATCTATTTACATATAGGTGGTATGTCTGAGTGTATTAGATTTAATTTACCATTGAATGGTTTATGATAAACCATGTTAAACCATAAGTGTTGTTTCTAAACTGAGATATTCACAATACATGTAGTATAATTAAAATCATAATAACGACTATTAATAATTAAACCATTACTAGTTAGTAAATCTATTTACATATTGGTGCTATGTCTGAGTGTATTAGATTTAATACACCATTGAATGGTTTATGATAAACCATGTTAAACCATAAGTGTTGTTTCTAAACTGAGATATTCACAATACATGTAGTATCATTAAAATCATAATAACGACTATTAATAATTAAACCATTACTAGTTAGTGAATCTATTTACATATTGTTGATATGTCTGAGTGTATTAAATTTAATATACCTTTGAATGGTTTATGATAAACCATGTTAAACCATAAGTGTTGTTTCTAAACTGAGATATTCACAATACATGTAGTATCATTAAAATCATAATATCGACTATTAATAATTAATCCATTACTAGTTAGTAAATCTATTTACATATTGGTGGTGTGTCTGAATGTATTAGATTTAATACACCATTGAATGGTTTATGATAAACCATGTTAAACCATAAGTGTTTCTAAACTGAGACATGTAGTATCATTAAAATCATAATAACGACTATTAATAATTAAACCATTACTAGTTAGTAAATCTATTTACATATAGGTGGTATGTCTGAGTGTATTAGATTTAATTTACCATTGAATGGTTTATGATAAACCATGTTAAACCATAAGTGTTGTTTCTAAACTGAGATATTCACAATACATGTAGTATAATTAAAATCATAATAACGACTATTAATAATTAAACCATTACTAGTTAGTAAATCTATTTACATATTGGTGCTATGTCTGAGTGTATTAGATTTAATACACCATTGAATGGTTTATGATAAACCATGTTAAACCATAAGTGTTGTTTCTAAACTGAGACATGTAGTATCATTAAAATCATAATAACGACTATTAATAATTAAACCATTACTAGTTAGTAAATCTATTTACATATTGGTGGTATGTCTGAGTGTATTAGATTTAATACACCATTGAATGGTTTATGATAAACCATGTTAAACCATAAGTGTTGTTGCTAAACTGAGATATTCACAATACATGTAGTATCATTAAAATCATAATAACGACTATTAATAATTAAACCATTACTAGTTAGTAAATCTATTTACATATTGGTGGTACGTCTGAGTGTATTAAATTTAATATACCATTGAATGGTTTATGATAAACCATGTTAAACCATAAGTGTTGTTTCTAAACTGAGATATTCACAATACATGTAGTATCATTAAAATCATAATAACATCTATTAATAATTAAACCATTACTAGTTAGTAAATCTATTTACATATTGGTGGTATGTCTGAGTGTATTAGATTTAATACACCATTGAATGGTTTATGATAAACCATGTTAAACCATAAGTGTTGCTTCTAAACTGAGATATTCACAATACATGTAGAATCATTAAAATCATAATAACGACTATTAATAATTAAACCATTACTAGTTAGTAAATCTATTTACATATAGGTGGTATGTCTGAGTGTATTAGATTTAATTTACCATTGAATCGTTTATGATAAACCATGTTAAACCATAAGTGTTGTTTCTAAACTGAGATATTCACAATACATGTAGTATCATTAAAATCATAATAACGACCTTTAATAATTAAACCATCACTACATGGTAAATCTATTTACATATGACTGGGATGTCTGAGTGTATTAGATTTAATACACCATTGAATGGTTTATGATAAACCATGTTAAACCATAAGTGTTGTTTCTAAACTGAGATATTCACAATACATGTAGTATCATTAAAATCATAATAACGACTATTAATAATTAAACCATTACTACTTAGTAAATCTATTTACATATTGGTGGTATGTCTGAGTGTATTAGATTTAATTAACCATTGAATGGTTTATGATAAACCATGTTAAACCATAAGTGTTGTTTCTAAACTGAGATATTCACAATACATGTAGCATCATTAAAATCATAATAACGACTATTAATAATTAAACCATTACTAGTTAGTAAATCTATTTACATATAGGTGGTATGTCTGAGTGTATTAGATTTAATTTACCATTGAATGGTTTATGATAAACCATGTTAAACCATAAGTGTTGTTTCTAAACTGAGATATTCACAATACATGTAGTATAATTAAAATCATAATAACGACTATTAATAATTAAACCATTACTAGTTAGTAAATCTATTTACATATTGGTGCTATGTCTGAGTGTATTAGATTTAATACACCATTGAATGGTTTATGATAAACCATGTTAAACCATAAGTGTTGTTTCTAAACTGAGATATTCACAATACATGTAGTATCATTAAAATCATAATAACGACTATTAATAATTAAACCATTACTAGTTAGTGAATCTATTTACATATTGTTGATATGTCTGAGTGTATTAAATTTAATATACCTTTGAATGGTTTATGATAAACCATGTTAAACCATAAGTGTTGTTTCTAAACTGAGATATTCACAATACATGTAGTATCATTAAAATCATAATATCGACTATTAATAATTAATCCATTACTAGTTAGTAAATCTATTTACATATTGGTGGTGTGTCTGAATGTATTAGATTTAATACACCATTGAATGGTTTATGATAAACCATGTTAAACCATAAGTGTTTCTAAACTGAGACATGTAGTATCATTAAAATCATAATAACGACTATTAATAATTAAACCATTACTAGTTAGTAAATCTATTTACATATTGGTGCTATGTCTGAGTGTATTAGATTTAATGCACCATTGAATGGTTTATGATAAACCATGTTAAACCATAAGTGTTGTTTCTAAACTGAGATATTCACAATACATGTAGTATCATTAAAATCATAATAACGACTATTAATAATTAAACCATTACTAGTTAGTGAATCTATTTACATATTGTTGATATGTCTGAGTGTATTAAATTTAATATACCTTTGAATGGTTTATGATAAACCATGTTAAACCATAAGTGTTGTTTCTAAACTGAGATATTCACAATACATGTAGTATCATTAAAATCATAATAACGACTATTAATAATTAATCCATTACTAGTTAGTAAATCTATTTACATATTGGTGGTGTGTCTGAGTGTATTAGATTTAATACACCATTGAATGGTTTATGATAAACCATGTTAAACCATAAGTGTTGTTTCTAAACTGAGACATGTAGTATCATTAAAATCATAATAACGACTATTAATAATTAAACCATTACTAGTTAGTAAATCTATTTACATATTGGTGGTATGTCTGAGTGTATTAGATTTAATACACCATTGAATGGTTTATGATAAACCATGTTAAACCATAAGTGTTGTTTCTAAACTGAGATATTCACAATACATGTAGTATCATTAAAATCATAATAACGACTATTAATAATTAAACCATTACTAGTTAGTAAATCTATTTACATATTGTTGGTACGTCTGAGTGTATTAAATTTAATATACCATTGAATGGTTTATGATAAACCATGTTAAACCATAAGTGTTGTTTCTAAACTGAGATATTCACAATACATGTAGTATCATTAAAATCATAATAACATCTATTAATAATTAAACCATTACTAGTTAGTAAATCTATTTACATTTTGGTGGTATGTCTGAGTGTATTTGATTTAATACACCATTGAATGGTTTATGATAAACCATGTTAAACCATAAGTGTTGTTTCTAAACTGAGATATTCACAATACATGTAGTATCATTAAAATCATAATAACGACTATTAATAATTAAACCAATACTAGTTAGTAAATCTATTTACATATTGGTGGTACGTCTGAGTGTATTAAATTTAATATACCATTGAATGGTTTATGATAAACCATGCTAAACCATAAGTGTTGTTTCTAAACTGAGATATTCACAATACATGTAGTATCATTAAAATCATAATAACGACTATTAATAATTAAACCATTACTAGTTAGTAAATCTATTTACATATTGGTGGTATGTCTGAGTGTATTAGATTTAATACACCATTGAATGGTTTATGATAAACCATGTTAAACCATAAGTGTTGCTTCTAAACTGAGATATTCACAATACATGTAGAATCATTAAAATCATAATAACGACTATTAATAATTAAACCATTACTAGTTAGTAAATCTATTTACATATAGGTGGTATGTCTGAGTGTATTAGATTTAATTTACCATTGAATGGTTTATGATAAACCATGTTAAACCATAAGTGTTGTTTCTAAACTGAGATATTCACAATACATGTAGTATCATTAAAATCATAATAACGACCTTTAATAATTAAACCATCACTACATGGTAAATCTATTTACATATGACTGGGAAGTCTGAGTGTATTAGATTTAATACACCATTGAATGGTTTATGATAAACCATGTTAAACCATAAGTGTTGTTTCTAAACTGAGATATTCACAATACATGTAGTATCATTAAAATCATAATAACGACTATTAATAATTAAACCATTACTAGTTAGTGAATCTATTTACATATTGTTAATATGTCTGAGTGTATTAGATTTAATATACCATTGAATGGTTTATGATAAACCATGTTAAACCATAAGTGTTGTTTCTAAACTGAGATATTCACAATACATGTAGTATCATTAAAATCATAATAACGACTATTAATAATTAAACCATTACTAGTTAGTAAATCTATTTACATATATTTGGTATGTCTGAGTGTATTGGATTTAATTTACCATTGAATGGTTTATGATGAACCATGTTAAACCATAAGTGTTGTTTCTAAACTGAGATATTCACAATACATGTAGTATCATTAAAATCATAATAACGACTATTAATAATTAAACCAAAACTAGTTAGTAAATCTATTTACATATTGGTGGTACGTCTGAGTGTATTAAATTTAATATACCATTGAATGGTTTATGATAAACCATGTTAAACCATAAGTGTTGTTTCTAAACTGAGATATTCACAATACATGTTGTATCATTAAAATCATAATAACGACTATTAATAATTAAACCATTACTAGTTAGTAAATCTATTTACATATTGATGGTATGTCTGAGTGTATTAGATTTAATACACCATTGAATGGTTTATGATAAACCATGTTAAACCATAAGTGTTGCTTCTAAACTGAGATATTCACAATACATGTAGTATCATTAAAATCATAATAACGACTATTAATAATTAATCCATTACTAGTTAGTAAATCTATTTACATATTGGTGGTATGTCTGAGTGTATTAGATTTAATACACCATTGAATGGTTTATGATAAACCATGTTAAACTATAAGTGTTGCTTCTAAACTGAGATATTCACAATACATGTAGAATCATTAAAATCATAATAACGACTATTAATAATTAAACCGTTACTAGTTAGTAAATCTATTTACATATAGGTGATATGTCTGAGTGTATTAGATTTAATTTACCATTGAATGGTTTATGATAAACCATGTTAAACCATAAGTGTTGTTTCTAAACTGAGATATTCACAATACATGTAGTATCATTAAAATCATAATAACGACTATTAATAATTAAACCATTACTAGTTAGTAAATCTATTTACATATTGGTGCTATGTCTGAGTGTATTAGATTTAATACACCATTGAATGGTTTATGATAAACCATGTTAAACCATAAGTGTTGTTTCTAAACTGAGATATTCACAATACATGTAGTATCATTAAAATCATAATAACGACTATTAATAATTAAACCATTACTAGTTAGTGAATCTATTTACATATTGTTGATATGTCTGAGTGTATTAAATTTAATATACCTTTGAATGGTTTATGATAAACCATGTTAAACCATAAGTGTTGTTTCTAAACTGAGATATTCACAATACATGTAGTATCATTAAAATCATAATATCGACTATTAATAATTAATCCATTACTAGTTAGTAAATCTATTTACATATTGGTGGTGTGTCTGAATGTATTAGATTTAATACACCATTGAATGGTTTATGATAAACCATGTTAAACCATAAGTGTTTCTAAACTGAGACATGTAGTATCATTAAAATCATAATAACGACTATTAATAATTAAACCATTACTAGTTAGTAAATCTATTTACATATTGGTGCTTTGTCTGAGTGTATTAGATTTAATGCACCATTGAATGGTTTATGATAAACCATGTTAAACCATAAGTGTTGTTTCTAAACTGAGATATTCACAATACATGTAGTATCATTAAAATCATAATAACGACTATTAATAATTAAACCATTACTAGTTAGTGAATCTATTTACATATTGTTGATATGTCTGAGTGTATTAAATTTAATATACCTTTGAATGGTTTATGATAAACCATGTTAAACCATAAGTGTTGTTTCTAAACTGAGATATTCACAATACATGTAGTATCATTAAAATCATAATAACGACTATTAATAATTAATCCATTACTAGTTAGTAAATCTATTTACATATTGGTGGTGTGTCTGAGTGTATTAGATTTAATACACCATTGAATGGTTTATGATAAACCATGTTAAACCATAAGTGTTGTTTCTAAACTGAGACATGTAGTATCATTAAAATCATAATAACGACTATTAATAATTAAACCATTACTAGTTAGTAAATCTATTTACATATTGGTGGTATGTCTGAGTGTATTAGATTTAATACACCATTGAATGGTTTATGATAAACCATGTTAAACCATAAGTGTTGTTTCTAAACTGAGATATTCACAATACATGTAGTATCATTAAAATCATAATAACGACTATTAATAATTAAACCATTACTAGTTAGTAAATCTATTTACATATTGTTGGTACGTCTGAGTGTATTAAATTTAATATACCATTGAATGGTTTATGATAAACCATGTTAAACCATAAGTGTTGTTTCTAAACTGAGATATTCACAATACATGTAGTATCATTAAAATCATAATAACATCTATTAATAATTAAACCATTACTAGTTAGTAAATCTATTTACATTTTGGTGGTATGTCTGAGTGTATTTGATTTAATACACCATTGAATGGTTTATGATAAACCATGTTAAACCATAAGTGTTGTTTCTAAACTGAGATATTCACAATACATGTAGTATCATTAAAATCATAATAACGACTATTAATAATTAAACCAATACTAGTTAGTAAATCTATTTACATATTGGTGGTACGTCTGAGTGTATTAAATTTAATATACCATTGAATGGTTTATGATAAACCATGCTAAACCATAAGTGGTTTATAAACTGAGATATTCACAATACATGTAGTATCATTAAAATCATAATAACGACTATTAATAATTAAACCATTACTAGTTAGTGAATCTATTTACATATTGTTGATATGTCTGAGTGTATTAAATTTAATATACCTTTGAATGGTTTATGATAAACCATGTTAAACCATAAGTGTTGTTTCTAAACTGAGATATTCACAATACATGTAGTATCATTAAAATCATAATAACGACTATTAATAATTAATCCATTACTAGTTAGTAAATCTATTTACATATTGTTGATATGTCTGAGTGTATTAAATTTAATATACCTTTGAATGGTTTATGATAAACCATGTTAAACCATAAGTGTTGTTTCTAAACTGAGATATTCACAATACATGTAGTATCATTAAAATCATAATAACGACTATTAATAATTAATCCATTACTAGTTAGTAAATCTATTTACATATTGGTGGTGTGTCTGAGTGTATTAGATTTAATACACCATTGAATGGTTTATGATAAACCATGTTAAACCATAAGTGTTGTTTCTAAACTGAGACATGTAGTATCATTAAAATCATAATAACGACTATTAATAATTAAACCATTACTAGTTAGTAAATCTATTTACATATTGGTGGTATGTCTGAGTGTATTAGATTTAATACACCATTGAATGGTTTATGATAAACCATGTTAAACCATAAGTGTTGTTTCTAAACTGAGATATTCACAATACATGTAGTATCATTAAAATCATAATAACGACTATTAATAATTAAACCATTACTAGTTAGTAAATCTATTTACATATTGGTGGTACGTCTGAGTGTATTAAATTTAATATACCATTGAATGGTTTATGATAAACCATGTTAAACCATAAGTGTTGTTTCTAAACTGAGATATTCACAATACATGTAGTATCATTAAAATCATAATAACATCTATTAATAATTAAACCATTACTAGTTAGTAAATCTATTTACATATTGGTGGTATGTCTGAGTGTATTTGATTTAATACACCATTGAATGGTTTATGATAAACCATGTTAAACCATAAGTGTTGTTTCTAAACTGAGATATTCACAATACATGTAGTATCATTAAAATCATAATAACGACTATTAATAATTAAACCAATACTAGTTAGTAAATCTATTTACATATTGGTGGTACGTCTGAGTGTATTAAATTTAATATACCATTGAATGGTTTATGATAAACCATGCTAAACCATAAGTGTTGTTTCTAAACTGAGATATTCACAATACATGTAGTATCATTAAAATCATAATAACGACTATTAATAATTAAACCATTACTAGTTAGTAAATCTATTTACATATTGGTTGTATGTCTGAGTGTATTAGATTTAATACACCATTGAATGGTTTATGATAAACCATGTTAAACCATAAGTGTTGCTTCTAAACTGAGATATTCACAATACATGTAGAATCATTAAAATCATAATAACGACTATTAATAATTAAACCATTACTAGTTAGTAAATCTATTTACATATAGGTGGTATGTCTGAGTGTATTAGATTTAATTTACCATTGAATGGTTTATGATAAACCATGTTAAACCATAAGTGTTGTTTCTAAACTGAGATATTCACAATACATGTAGTATCATTAAAATCATAATAACGACCTTTAATAATTAAACCATCACTACATGGTAAATCTATTTACATATGACTGGGAAGTCTGAGTGTATTAGATTTAATACACCATTGAATGGTTTATGATAAACCATGTTAAACCATAAGTGTTGTTTCTAAACTGAGATATTCACAATACATGTAGTATCATTAAAATCATAATAACGACTATTAATAATTAAACCATTACTAGTTAGTGAATCTATTTACATATTGTTAATATGTCTGAGTGTATTAGATTTAATATACCATTGAATGGTTTATGATAAACCATGTTAAACCATAAGTGTTGTTTCTAAACTGAGATATTCACAATACATGTAGTATCATTAAAATCATAATAACGACTATTAATAATTAAACCATTACTAGTTAGTAAATCTATTTACATATATTTGGTATGTCTGAGTGTATTGGATTTAATTTACCATTGAATGGTTTATGATGAACCATGTTAAACCATAAGTGTTGTTTCTAAACTGAGATATTCACAATACATGTAGTATCATTAAAATCATAATAACGACTATTAATAATTAAACCATTACAAGTTAGTAAATCTATTTACATATATTTGGTATGTCTGAGTGTATTGGATTTAATTTACCATTGAATGGTTTATGATGAACCATGTTAAACCATAAGTGTTGTTTCTAAACTGAGATATTCACAATACATGTAGTATCATTAAAATCATAATAACGACTATTAATAATTAAACCAAAACTAGTTAGTAAATCTATTTACATATTGGTGGTACGTCTGAGTGTATTAAATTTAATACACCATTGAATGGTTTATGATAAACCATGTTAAACCATAAGTGTTGTTTCTAAACTGAGATATTCACAATACATGTAGTATCATTAAAATCATAATAACGACTATTAATAATTAAACCATTACTAGTTAGTAAATCTATTTACATATTGGTGGTATGTCTGAGTGTATTAGATTTAATACACCATTGAATGGATTATGATAAACCATGTTAAACCATAAGTGTTGTTTCTAAACTGAGATATTCACAATACATGTAGTATCATTAAAATCATAATAACGACTATTAATAATTAAACCATTACTAGTTAGTGAATCTATTTACATATTGTTGATATGTCTGAGTGTATTAAATTTAATATACCATTGAATGGTTTATGATAAACCATGTTAAACCATAAGTGTTGTTTCTAAACTGAGATATTCACAATACATGTAGTATCATTAAAATCATAATAACGACCTTTAATAATTAAACCATCACTACATGGTAAATCTATTTACATATGACTGGGATGTCTGAGTGTATTAGATTTAATACACCATTGAATGGTTTATGATAAACCATGTTAAACCATAAGTGTTGCTTCTAAACTGAGATATTCACAATACATGTAGAATCATTAAAATCATAATAACGACTATTAATAATTAAACCATTACTAGTTAGTAAATCTATTTACATATAGGTGATATGTCTGAGTGTATTAGATGTAATTTACCATTGAATGGTTTATGATAAACCATGTTAAACCATAAGTGTTGTTTCTAAACTGAGATATTCACAATACATGTAGTATCATTAAAATCATAATAACGACTATTAATATTTAAACCATTATTAGTTAGTGAATCTATTTACATATTGTTGGGATGTCTGAGTGTATTAGATTTAATACACCATTGAATGGTTTATGATAAACCATGTTAAACCATAAGTGTTGTTTCTAAACTGAGATATTCACAATACATGTAGTATCATTAAAATCATAATAACGACTATTAATAATTAAACCATTACTAGTTAGTAAATCTATTTACATATTGGTGGTATGTCTGAGTGTATCAGATTTAATACACCATTGAATGGTTTATGATAAACCATGTTAAACCATAAGTGTTGTTTCTAAACTGAGATATTCACAATACATGTAGTATCATTAAAATCATAATAACGACTATTAATAATTAAACCATTACTAGTTAGTAAATCTATTTACATATTGGTGCTATGTCTGAGTGTATTAGATTTAATACACCATTGAATGGTTTATGATAAACCATGTTAAACCATAAGTGTTGTTTCTAAACTGAGATATTCACAATACATGTAGTATCATTAAAATCATAATAACGACTATTAATAATTAAACCATCACTACTTGGTAAATGTGTTTACATATGACTGGGATGTCTGAGTGTATTAGATTTAATACACCATTGAATGGTTTATGATAAACCATGTTAAACCATAAGTGTTGTTTCTAAACTGAGATATTCACAATACATGTAGTATCATTAAAATCATA
The DNA here is from genome assembly GCA_949361645.1 of Spongilla lacustris. NCBI lineage: Eukaryota > Metazoa > Porifera > Demospongiae > Spongillida > Spongillidae > Spongilla > Spongilla lacustris. The sequence continues at coordinate 7,399,852 of OX442418.1, forward strand.
ATAACGACTATTAATAATTAAACCATTACTAGTTAGTAAATCTATTTACATATTGGTGGTATGTCTGAGTGTATCAGATTTAATACACCATTGAATGGTTTATGATAAACCATGTTAAACCATAAGTGTTGTTTCTAAACTGAGATATTCACAATACATGTAGTATCATTAAAATCATAATAACGACTATTAATAATTAAACCATTACTAGTTAGTAAATCTATTTACATATTGGTGCTATGTCTGAGTGTATTAGATTTAATACACCATTGAATGGTTTATGATAAACCATGTTAAACCATAAGTGTTGTTTCTAAACTGAGATATTCACAATACATGTAGTATCATTAAAATCATAATAACGACTATTAATAATTAAACCATCACTACTTGGTAAATGTGTTTACATATGACTGGGATGTCTGAGTGTATTAGATTTAATACACCATTGAATGGTTTATGATAAACCATGTTAAACCATAAGTGTTGTTTCTAAACTGAGATATTCACAATACATGTAGTATCATTAAAATCATAATAACGACTATTAATAATTAAACCATTACTACTTAGTAAATCTATTTACATATTGGTGGTATGTCTGAGTGTATTAGATTTAATACACCATTGAATGGTTTATGATAAACCATGTTAAACCATAAGTGTTGTTTCTAAACTGAGATATTCACAATACATGTAGTATCATTAAAATAATAATAACGACTATTAATAATTAAACCATTACTAGTTAGTAAATCTATTTACATATTGGTGGTATGTCTGAGTGTATTAGATTTAATACACCATTGAATGGTTTATGATAAACCATGTTAAACCATAAGTGTTGTTTCTAAACTGAGATATTCACAATACATGTAGTATCATTAAAATCATAATAACGACTATTAATAATTAAACCATTACTAGTTAGTAAATCTATTTACATATTGGTGGTACGTCTGAGTGTATTAAATTTAATATACCATTGAATGGTTTATGATAAACCATGTTAAACCATAAGTGTTGTTTCTAAACTGAGATATTCACAATACATGTAGTATCATTAAAATCATAATAACGACTATTAATAATTAAACCATTACTAGTTAGTAAATCTATTTACATATTGGTGGTACGTCTGAGTGTATTAAATTTAATATACCATTGAATGGTTTATGATAAACCATGTTAAACCATAAGTGTTGTTTCTAAACTGAGATATTCACAATACATGTAGTATCATTAAAATCATAATAACGACTATTAATAATTAAACCATTACTAGTTAGTAAATCTATTTACATATTGGTGGTATGTCTGAGTGTATTAGATTTAATACACCATTGAATGGTTTATGATAAACCATGTTAAACCATAAGTGTTGCTTCTAAACTGAGATATTCACAATACATGTAGAATCATTAAAATCATAATAACGACTATTAATAATTAAAACGTTACTAGTTAGTAAATCTATTTACATATAGGTGATATGTCTGAGTGTATTAGATTTAATTTACCATTGAATGGTTTATGATAAACCATGTTAAACCATAAGTGTTGTTTCTAAACTGAGATATTCACAATACATGTAGTATCATTAAAATCATAATAACGACCTTTAATAATTAAACCATCACTACATGGTAAATCTATTTACATATGACTGGGATGTCTGAGTGTATTAGATTTAATACACCATTGAATGGTTTATGATAAACCATGTTAAACCATAAGTGTTGCTTCTAAACTGAGATATTCACAATACATGTAGTATCATTAAAATCATAATAACGACTATTAATAATTAAACCATTACTAGTTAGTAAATCTATTTACATATTGGTGGTATGTCTGAGTGTATTGGATTTAATACACCATTGAATGGTTTATGATAAACCATGTTAAACCATAAGTGTTGTTTCTAAACTGAGATATTCACAATACATGTAGTATCATTAAAATCATAATAACGACTATTAATAATTAAACCATTACTAGTTAGTAAATCTATTTACATATTGGTGCTATGTCTGAGTGTATTAGATTTAATACACCATTGAATGGTTTATGATAAACCATGTTAAACCATAAGTGTTGTTTCTAAACTGAGATATTCACAATACATGTAGTATCATTAAAATCATAATAACGACTATTAATAATTAAACCATTACTAGTTAGTAAATCTATTTACATATTGGTGGTATGTCTGAGTGTACTAGATTTAATACACCATTGAATGGTTTATGATAAACCATGTTAAACCATAAGTGTTGTTTCTAAACTGAGATATTCACAATACATGTAGTATCATTAAAATCATAATAACGACTATTAATAATTAAACCATTACTAGTTAGTAAATCTATTTACATATTGGTGGTATGTCTGAGTGTATTAGATTTAATACACCATTGAATGGTTTATGATAAACCATGTTAAACCATAAGTGTTGTTTCTAAACTGAGATATTCACAATACATGTAGTATCATTAAAATCATAATAACGACTATTAATAATTAAACCATTACTAGTTAGTCAATCTATTTACATATTGTTGATATGTCTGAGTGTATTAAATTTAATATACCATTGAATGGTTTATGATAAACCATGTTAAACCATAAGTGTTGTTTCTAAACTGAGATATTCACAATACATGTAGTATCATTAAAATCATAATAACGACTATTAATAATTAAACCATTACTAGTTAGTAAATCTATTTACATATTGGTGGTATGTCTGAGTGTATTAGATTTAATACACCATTGAATGGTTTATGATAAACCATGTTAAACCATAAGTGTTGTTTCTAAACTGAGATATTCACAATACATGTAGTATCATTAATATCATAATAACGACTATTAATATTTAAACCATTATTAGTTAGTGAATCTATTTACATATTGTTGATATGTCTGAGTGTACTAGATTTAATATACCATTGAATGGTTTATGATAAACCATGTTAAACCATAAGTGTTGTTTCTAAACTGAGATATTCAAAATACATGTAGTATCATTAAAATCATAATAACGACTATTAATAATTAAACCATTACTAGTTAGTAAATCTATTTACATATTGGTGGTATGTCTGAGTGTATTAGATTTAATACACCATTGAATGGTTTATGATAAACCATGTTAAACCATAAGTGTTGTTTCTAAACTGAGATATTCACAATACATGTAGTATCATTAAAATCATAATAACGACTATTAATAATTAAACCATTACTAGTTAGTAAATCTATTTACATATTGGTGGTATGTCTGAGTGTATTAGATTTAATACACCATTGAATGGTTTATGATAAACCATGTTAAACCATAAGTGTTGTTTCTAAACTGAGATATTCACAATACATGTAGTATCATTAAAATCATAATAACGACTATTAATAATTAAACCATTACTAGTTAGTAAATCTATTTACATATTGGTGCTATGTCTGAGTGTATTAGATTTAATACACCATTGAATGGTTTATGATAAACCATGTTAAACCATAAGTGTTGTTTCTAAACTGAGATATTCACAATACATGTAGTATCATTAAAATCATAATAACGACTATTAATAATTAAACCATCACTACTTGGTAAATGTGTTTACATATGACTGGGATGTCTGAGTGTATTAGATTTAATACACCATTGAATGGTTTATGATAAACCATGTTAAACCATAAGTGTTGTTTCTAAACTGAGATATTCACAATACATGTAGTATCATTAAAATCATAATAACGACTATTAATAATTAAACCATTACTACTTAGTAAATCTATTTACATATTGGTGGTATGTCTGAGTGTATTAGATTTAATACACCATTGAATGGTTTATGATAAACCATGTTAAACCATAAGTGTTGTTTCTAAACTGAGATATTCACAATACATGTAGTATCATTAAAATCATAATAACGACTATTAATAATTAAACCATTACTAGTTAGTAAATCTATTTACATATTGGTGGTATGTCTGAGTGTATTAGATTTAATACACCATTGAATGGTTTATGATAAACCATGTTAAACCATAAGTGTTGTTTCTAAACTGAGATATTCACAATACATGTAGTATCATTAAAATCATAATAACGACTATTAATAATTAAACCATTACTAGTTAGTAAATCTATTTACATATTGGTGGTATGTCTGAGTGTATTAGATTTAATACACCATTGAATGGTTTATGATAAACCATATTAAACCATAAGTGTTGCTTCTAAACTGAGATATTCACAATACATGTAGAATCATTAAAATCATAATAACGACTATTAATAATTAAACCGTTACTAGTTAGTAAATCTATTTACATATAGGTGATATGTCTGAGTGTATTAGATTTAATTTACCATTGAATGGTTTATGATAAACCATGTTAAACCATAAGTGTTGTTTCTAAACTGAGATATGCACAATACATGTAGTATCATTAAAATCATAATAACGACCTTTAATAATTAAACCATCACTACATGGTAAATCTATTTACATATGACTGGGATGTCTGAGTGTATTAGATTTAATACACCATTGAATGGTTTATGATAAACCATGTTAAACCATAAGTGTTGCTTCTAAACTGAGATATTCACAATACATGTAGTATCATTAAAATCATAATAACGACTATTAATAATTAAACCATTACTAGTTAGTAAATCTATTTACATATTGGTGGTATGTCTGAGTGTATTAGATTTAATACACCATTGAATGGTTTATGATAAACCATGTTAAACCATAAGTGTTGTTTCTAAACTGAGATATTCACAATACATGTAGTATCATTAAAATCATAATAACGACTATTAATAATTAAACCATTACTAGTTAGTAAATCTATTTTTATATTGGTGGTACGTCTGAGTGTATTAAATTTAATATACCATTGAATGGTTTATGATAAACCATGTTAAACCATAAGTGTTGTTTCTAAACTGAGATATTCACAATACATGTAGTATCATTAAAATCATAATAACGACTATTAATAATTAAACCATTACTAGTTAGTAAATCTATTTACATATTGGTGGTATGTCTGAGTGTATTAGATTTAATACACCATTGAATGGTTTATGATAAACCATGTTAAACCATAAGTGTTGTTTCTAAACTGAGATATTCACAATACATGTAGTATCATTAAAATCATAATAACGACTATTAATAATTAAACCATTACTAGTTAGTGAATCTATTTACATATTGTTGATATGTCTGAGTGTATTAAATTTAATATACCATTGAATGGTTTATGATAAACCATGTTAAACCATAAGTGTTGTTTCTAAACTGAGATATTCACAATACATGTAGTATCATTAAAATCATAATAACGACCTTTAATAATTAAACCATCACTACATGGTAAATCTATTTACATATGACTGGGATGTCTGAGTGTATTAGATTTAATACACCATTGAATGGTTTATGATAAACCATGTTAAACCATAAGTGTTGCTTCTAAACTGAGATATTCACAATACATGTAGAATCATTAAAATCATAATAACGACTATTAATAATTAAACCATTACTAGTTAGTAAATCTATTTACATATAGGTGATATGTCTGAGTGTATTAGATGTAATTTACCATTGAATGGTTTATGATAAACCATGTTAAACCATAAGTGTTGTTTCTAAACTGAGATATTCACAATACATGTAGTATCATTAAAATCATAATAACGACTATTAATAATTAAACCAAAACTAGTTAGTAAATCTATTTACATATTGGTGGTACGTCTGAGTGTATTAAATTTAATATACCATTGAATGGTTTATGATAAACCATGTTAAACCATAAGTGTTGTTTCTAAACTGAGATATTCACAATACATGTAGTATCATTAAAATCATAATAACGACTATTAATAATTAAACCATTACTAGTTAGTAAATCTATTTACATATTGGTGGTATGTCTGAGTGTATTAGATTTAATACACCATTGAATGGTTTATGATAAACCATGTTAAACCATAAGTGTTGTTTCTAAACTGAGATATTCACAATACATGTAGTATCATTAAAATCATAATAACGACTATTAATAATTAAACCATTACTAGTTAGTAAATCTATTTACATATTGGTGCTATGTCTGAGTGTATTAGATTTAATACACCATTGAATGGTTTATGATAAACCATGTTAAACCATAAGTGTTGTTTCTAAACTGAGATATTCACAATACATGTAGTATCATTAAAATCATAATAACGACTATTAATATTTAAACCATTAGTTAGTGAATCTATTTACATATTGTTGATATGTCTGAGTGTACTAGATTTAATATACCATTGAATGGTTTATGATAAACCATGTTAAACCATAAGTGTTGTTTCTAAACTGAGATATTCACAATACATGTAGTATCATTAAAATCATAATAACGACTATTAATAATTAAACAATTACTAGTTAGTAAATCTATTTACATATTGGTGGTATGTCTGAGTGTATTAGATTTAATACACCATTGAATGGTTTATGATAAACCATGTTAAACCATAAGTGTTGTTTCTAAACTGAGATATTCACAATACATGTAGTATCATTAAAATCATAATAACGACTATTAATAATTAAACCATTACTAGTTAGTAAATCTATTTACATATTGGTGCTATGTCTGAGTGTATTAGATTTAATACACCATTGAATGGTTTATGATAAACCCTGTTAAACCATGTGTTGTTTCTAAACTGAGATATTCACAATACATGTAGTATCATTAAAATCATAATAACGACTATTAATAATTAAACCATTACTAGTTAGTGAATCTATTTACATATTGTTGATATGTCTGAGTGTATTAAATTTAATATACCATTGAATGGTTTATGATAAACCATGTTAAACCATAAGTGTTGTTTCTAAACTGAGATATTCACAATACATGTAGTATCATTAAAATCATAATAACGACTATTAATAATTAAACCATTACTAGTTAGTAAATCTATTTACATATTGGTGGTATGTCTGAGTGTATTAGATTTAATACACCATTGAATGGTTTATGATAAACCATGTTAAACCATAAGTGTTGTTTCTAAACTGAGATATTCACAATACATGTAGTATCATTAAAATCATAATAACGACTATTAATAATTAAACCATTACTAGTTAGTAAATCTATTTACATATTGGTGGTATGTCTGAGTGTATTAGATTTAATATACCATTGAATGGTTTATGATAAACCATGTTAAACCATAAGTGTTGTTTCTAAACTGAGATATTCACAATACATGTAGTATCATTAAAATCATAATAACGACTATTAATAATTAAACCATTACTAGTTAGTAAATCTATTTACATATTGGTGCTATGTCTGAGTGTATTAGATTTAATACACCATTGAATGGTTTATGATAAACCATGTTAAACCATAAGTGTTGTTTCTAAACTGAGATATTCACAATACATGTAGTATCATTAAAATCATAATAACGACTATTAATAATTAAACCATTACTAGTTAGTAAATCTATTTACATATTGGTGGTACGTCTGAGTGTATTAAATTTAATATACCATTGAATGGTTTATGATAAACCATGTTAAACCATAAGTGTTGTTTCTAAACTGAGATATTCACAATACATGTAGTATCATTAAAATCATAATAACGACTATTAATAATTAAACCATTACTAGTTAGTAAATCTATTTACATATTGGTGGTATGTCTGAGTGTATTAGATTTAATACACCATTGAATGGTTTATGATAAACCATGTTAAACCATAAGTGTTGCTTCTAAACTGAGATATTCACAATACATGTAGAGTCATTAAAATCATAATAACGACTATTAATAATTAAACCATTACTAGTTAGTAAATCTATTTACATAAAGGTGGTATGTCTGAGTGTATTAGATTTAATTTACCATTGAATGGTTTATGATAAATCATGTTAAACCATAAGTGTTGTTTCTAAACTGAGATATTCACAATACATGTAGTATCATTAAAATCATAATAACGACCTTTAATAATTAAACCATCACTACTTGGTAAATGTATTTACATATGACTGGGATGTCTGAGTGTATTAGATTTAATACACCATTGAATGGTTTATGATAAACCATGTTAAACCATAAGTGTTGTTTCTAAACTGAGATATTCACAATACATGTAGTATCATTAAAATCATAATAACGACTATTAATAATTAAACCATTACTAGTTAGTAAATCTATTTACATATTGGTGGTATGTCTGAGTGTATTAGATTTAATACACCATTGAATGGTTTATGATAAACCATGTTAAACCATAAGTGTTGTTTCTAAACTGAGATATTCACAATACATGTAGTATCATTAAAATCATAATAACGACTATTAATAATTAAACCATTACTAGTTAGTAAATCTATTTACATATTGGTGCTATGTCTGAGTGTATTAGATTTAATACACCATTGAATGGTTTATGATAAACCATGTTAAACCATAAGTGTTGTTTCTAAACTGAGATATTCACAATACATGTAGTATCATTAAAATCATAATAACGACTATTAATATTTAAACCATTAGTTAGTGAATCTATTTACATATTGTTGATATGTCTGAGTGTACTAGATTTAATATACCATTGAATGGTTTATGATAAACCATGTTAAACCATAAGTGTTGTTTCTAAACTGAGATATTCACAATACATGTAGTATCATTAAAATCATAATAACGACTATTAATAATTAAACCATTACTAGTTAGTAAATCTATTTACATATTGGTGGTATGTCTGAGTGTATTAGATTTAATACACCATTGAATGGTTTATGATAAACCATGTTAAACCATAAGTGTTGTTTCTAAACTGAGATATTCACAATACATGTAGTATCATTAAAATCATAATAACGACTATTAATAATTAAACCATTACTAGTTAGTAAATCTATTTACATATTGGTGCTATGTCTGAGTGTATTAGATTTAATACACCATTGAATGGTTTATGATAAACCATGTTAAACCATAAGTGTTGTTTCTAAACTGAGATATTCACAATACATGTAGTATCATTAAAATCATAATAACGACTATTAATAATTAAACCATTACTAGTTAGTGAATCTATTTACATATTGTTGATATGTCTGAGTGTATTAAATTTAATATACCATTGAATGGTTTATGATAAACCATGTTAAACCATAAGTGTTGTTTCTAAACTGAGATATTCACAATACATGTAGTATCATTAAAATCATAATAACGACTATTAATAATTAAACCATTACTAGTTAGTAAATCTATTTACATATTGGTGGTATGTCTGAGTGTATTAGATTTAATACACCATTGAATGGTTTATGATAAACCATGTTAAACCATAAGTGTTGTTTCTAAACTGAGATATTCACAATACATGTAGTATCATTAAAATCATAATAACGACTATTAATAATTAAACCATTACTAGTTAGTAAATCTATTTACATATTGGTGCTATGTCTGAGTGTATTAGATTTAATACACCATTGAATGGTTTATGATAAACCATGTTAAACCATAAGTGTTGTTTCTAAACTGAGATATTCACAATACATGTAGTATCATTAAAATCATAATAACGACTATTAATATTTAAACCATTAGTTAGTGAATCTATTTACATATTGTTGATATGTCTGAGTGTACTAGATTTAATATACCATTGAATGGTTTATGATAAACCATGTTAAACCATAAGTGTTGTTTCTAAACTGAGATATTCACAATACATGTAGTATCATTAAAATCATAATAACGACTATTAATTATTAAACCATTACTAGTTAGTAAATCTATTTACATATTGGTGGTATGTCTGAGTGTATTAGATTTAATACACCATTGAATGGTTTATGATAAACCATGTTAAACCATAAGTGTTGTTTCTAAACTGAGATATTCACAATACATGTAGTATCATTAAAATCATAATAACGACTATTAATAATTAAACCATTACTAGTTAGTAAATCTATTTACATATTGGTGCTATGTCTGAGTGTATTAGATTTAATACACCATTGAATGGTTTATGATAAACCATGTTAAACCATGTGTTGTTTCTAAACTGAGATATTCACAATACATGTAGTATCATTAAAATCATAATAACGACTATTAATAATTAAACCATTACTAGTTAGTGAATCTATTTACATATTGTTGATATGTCTGAGTGTATTAAATTTAATATACCATTGAATGGTTTATGATAAACCATGTTAAACCATAAGTGTTGTTTCTAAACTGAGATATTCACAATACATGTAGTATCATTAAAATCATAATAACGACTATTAATAATTAAACCATTACTAGTTAGTAAATCTATTTACATATTGGTGGTATGTCTGAGTGTATTAGATTTAATACACCATTGAATGGTTTATGATAAACCATGTTAAACCATAAGTGTTGTTTCTAAACTGAGATATTCACAATACATGTAGTATCATTAAAATCATAATAACGACTATTAATAATTAAACCATTACTAGTTAGTAAATCTATTTACATATTGGTGGTATGTCTGAGTGTATTAGATTTAATACACCATTGAATGGTTTATGATAAACCATGTTAAACCATAAGTGTTGTTTCTAAACTGAGATATTCACAATACATGTAGTATCATTAAAATCATAATAACGACTATTAATAATTAAACCATTACTAGTTAGTAAATCTATTTACATATTGGTGGTATGTCTGAGTGTATTAGATTTAATATACCATTGAATGGTTTATGATAAACCATGTTAAACCATAAGTGTTGCTTCTAAACTGAGATATTCACAATACATGTAGAGTCATTAAAATCATAATAACGACTATTCATAATTAAACCATTACTAGTTAGTAAATCTATTTACATAAAGGTGGTATGTCTGAGTGTATTAGATTTAATTTACCATTGAATGGTTTATGATAAATCATGTTAAACCATAAGTGTTGTTTCTAAACTGAGATATTCACAATACATGTAGTATCATTAAAATCATAATAACGACCTTTAATAATTAAACCATCACTACTTGGTAAATGTATTTACATATGACTGGGATGTCTGAGTGTATTAGATTTAATACACCATTGAATGGTTTATGATAAACCATGTTAAACCATAAGTGTTGTTTCTAAACTGAGATATTCACAATACATGTAGTATCATTAAAATCATAATAACGACTATTAATAATTAAACCATTACTAGTTAGTAAATCTATTTGCATATTGGTGGTATGTCTGAGTGTATTAGATTTAATACACCATTGAATGGTTTATGATAAACCATGTTAAACCATAAGTGTTGTTTCTAAACTGAGATATTCACAATACATGTAGTATCATTAAAATCATAATAACGACTATTAATAATTAAACCATTACTAGTTAGTAAATCTATTTACATATTGGTGGTATGTCTGAGTGTACTAGATTTAATACACCATTGAATGGTTTATGATAAACCATGTTAAACCATAAGTGTTGTTTCTAAACTGAGATATTCACAATACATGTAGTATCATTAAAATCATAATAACGACTATTAATAATTAAACCATTACTAGTTAGTAAATCTATTTACATATTGGTGGTATGTCTGAGTGTATTAGATTTAATACACCATTGAATGGTTTATGATAAACCATGTTAAACCATAAGTGTTGTTTCTAAACTGAGATATTCACAATACATGTAGTATCATTAAAATCATAATAACGACTATTAATAATTAAACCATTACTAGTTAGTCAATCTATTTACATATTGTTGATATGTCTGAGTGTATTAAATTTAATATACCATTGAATGGTTTATGATAAACCATGTTAAACCATAAGTGTTGTTTCTAAACTGAGATATTCACAATACATGTAGTATCATTAAAATCATAATAACGACTATTAATAATTAAACCATTACTAGTTAGTAAATCTATTTACATATTGGTGGTATGTCTGAGTGTATTAGATTTAATACACCATTGAATGGATTATGATAAACCATGTTAAACCATAAGTGTTGTTTCTAAACTGAGATATTCACAATACATGTAGTATCATTAAAATCATAATAACGACTATTAATAATTAAACCATTACTAGTTAGTAAATCTATTTACATATTGGTGGTATGTCTGAGTGTATTAGATTTAATATACCATTGAATGGTTTATGATAAACCATGTTAAACCATAAGTGTTGTTTCTAAACTGAGATATTCACAATACATGTAGTATCATTAAAATCATAATAACGACTATTAATAATTAAACCATTACTAGTTAGTAAATCTATTTACATATTGGTGCTATGTCTGAGTGTATTAGATTTAATACACCATTGAATGGTTTATGATAAACCATGTTAAACCATAAGTGTTGTTTCTAAACTGAGATATTCACAATACATGTAGTATCATTAAAATCATAATAACGACTATTAATAATTAAACCATTACTAGTTAGTAAATCTATTTACATATTGGTGGTACGTCTGAGTGTATTAAATTTAATATACCATTGAATGGTTTATGATAAACCATGTTAAACCATAAGTGTTGTTTCTAAACTGAGATATTCACAATTGACCTGCGCTAATTAATATTCATGACGCACACGTAATGCGGAGGATTTTTAAATAGAAATGTTCAAATTCGAGCGTACAAACGCTTGCGGGCTTTTCTCGAACGCGACGCGTCCGATGGAGCTGATTTTTTCAACGTGAGTTGAGAAGTGTTTGTTCTAAACGATTTATGTATTTTGAGCGCTAGGCGTGTACTTACGCATCGCTGCCGAACTTTGAGTGCGCGTATTTGGAATAGTGGAGCTATGCTCGCTCTCGAAGGAGCCCTGATACCTCAGTTATGTACGGTAAGTGTTTACACTAGCGTTCCTGTGTACTTACATACATTTACTTTTAGATACTTTCGGGACTGATCAACCACATTGATTGTATTGGCAGCTGGAAAGCTAGATGATTCTTCAAACTTCCAGATGCTAATTAGAAATGATCTCTGGAATAAGCATCGCTATTACAGGTAAGTAAAAGGGATATAACGTATTGAATTCCATATCATAGCGATGCAACCATGCCACAACTATGTTCCCCCTTGTGCCACACCCATCTGCCCCCCCCCCCTGTGTAATAACCATGTTTCCCCTTGTGCTACAACTGTGTTACACCCTTGTGCTACAACTGTGTTACCCCCTTGTGCTACAACTGTGCTACCCCCTTGTGCTACAACTGTGTTACCCCCTTGTGCTGCAACTGTGTTACCCCCTTGAGCTACAACTGTGTTACCCCCTTGTGCCACAACTGTGTTACCCCCTTGTGCTACAACTGTGCTACCCCCTTGTGCTACAACTGTGTTACCCCCTTGTGCTACAACTGTGTTACCCCCTTGTGCTACAACTGTGTTACCCCCTTGTGCTACAACTGTGTTACCCCCTTGTGCCACAACTGTGTTACCCCCTTGTGCTACAACTGTGCTACCCCCTTGTGCTACAACTGTGTTACCCCCTTGTGCTACAACTGTGTTACCCCCTTGTGCTACAACTGTGTTACCCCCTTGTGCTACAACTGTGTTACCCCCTTGTGCTACAACTGTTACCCCCTTGTGCTACAACTGTGTTACCCCCTTGTGCAGCAACTGTGTTACACCCTTGTGCTACAACTGTGTTACCCCCTTGTGCTACAACTGTGTTACCCCCTTGTGCTACAACTGTGTTACCCCCTTGTGCTACAACTGTGTTACCCCCTTGTGCTACAACTGTGTTACCCCCTTGTGCTACAACTGTGTTACCCCCTTGTGCCACAACTGTGTTACCCCCTTGTGCTACAACTGTGTTACCCCCTTGTGCTACAACTGTGTTACCCCCTTGTGCAGCAACTGTGTTACACCCTTGTGCTGCAACTGTGTTACCCCCTTGTACCGTGTTCCCACTACCCCCCCCCCCCCCCCCCCCCCACCCTCTAGAGTAGAGTGCTTGGTTTGGTGTGTTTCCCCCTAATATATCACAGGAGGTAAAATTTACGATACATAGTAAACAAATGTCATACTGACAACATGTTCATTTATAAATCTGGATAGTTAGTAATTCATAACAGTGTGATATGTTTTGAAACAGGGATGTATACAAAGTGGTGCTTTGCATGTGCAGCATCTGTATGAGGTGGTGACCCTCTTGCCAGCCTTTCTGTTGCTACACACTGTGCAGTCATGCCTGCCATCTGCGGGCTCAGGAAAGTGGTTATGACCAAACAACCTAGCAGGAGTGTCTGCTGAAAAATTTGATGTAGTTGGTATTTCTGCATCAGTTTGAGCAAGCAGACCTTTTGCTACAGCGATCCTGAAGTTGAGGTGGGATAAACATTTCCCAGTGGTAACAGTGTAGTATAGGATGTAGGCATTTACTAATGTAACATCGACCATATGGAAAAAGACTCTTTTCCACCATTTCTTTGCGAAGTTGTTGTACCCGTAATACTGCACCAGTTGCCCTGCCTTGTCTACACCACCCATGTATTTGTTGTATTCGTCAATCCCTTGTGGCTTTTGGATCACCTGCTGTCCTTGTGGTGCACCCTTTATACGCCTTGTTTTTGTTATCATGGTCTCATCATGAATTGTTGTCAGTAGAGATACAATTCTTTTGTCCATCCATTTTAGGCCAAGAAGGGGTCCATCTGTGTAGTATACCACCTGCCCAAACTGGACTGCTTTGCGCTTGAAGGAGAGAGGAATATCCTTCCTGTCAAGGCGGACAGTTCCACAGCTTCCAAACCCTTGTGTAAGCAGTGTTTTGCACAGTTGAGGACTTGTGTAAAAATTGTCAAAGTAAACATGATGCCCTTTCCCCACTAGATCCTTCAGCAGATCGATGACTACATGGGTGCCAAGTGGAAGATCAGCTGGTCGCTTCTCCTCTTTGCCGGTGTACAGGTGGAAATTCCATGTATACCCAGTTGCTGCCTCAGCTAGTACCCACGCCTTCATGCCCCACTTGTGGGGCTTTTTAGGCATGTACTGGAGGAATGACAAGCGACCTTTGTAGGAGATGATACTTTCATCCACACTGACCTCCTTCTTCATGGTGTAGCTTTTCTTGTAGCTCTGGACCAGTGTGGACAAAAGGTGCCTCAGTTTGTACAGTGGATCATACCCATGTTCACCCTTCGCTGCCATCTTTGTATTGTCAGCTAAATGCAGAAATTTCAGCACAAGCAGAAACCTGTCACGGCTCATGATTGATGAAAAGTTGGTGGAGGTAAATGGCCATGTGGTGCTCCAGTATTGTTGCATGTCTGGCATGTTCACTATACCCATAGCTATCACAAGGGCCAGGAACTTCTTTATATCCTGTACTACAATTGGTTTTCCCTTGAACTGGTTAGCCCTAGCCTTTGGATGCTGTGCCAGGTATGCAGCGTGACTATCCATATACTGCTGCCCATATCTGTTTGTCTCCTTTACAATGTAGGCAATCAGCTCTTTAGGAAACAGTTCTAAGAAGAAGTCGACAGGCTCATAGCTGCTCATATCCTTGGTGACACCAGTTTTTGTTCTAAAAGGAGGAATCAAATGACTGGCTTCCTCCTCTGCAGCTTCATCCATCATGATTTCCTCCTCTGCTGCTACTTCCATCACCATCACCGCTTCTCCTGTTCCTTCCTCCAATGCCTCCTCACACACATCAACTTGCATGGCTTCATGCATGCCCACATCCGTTGTGGTTACCTCGTCCACGCACACGTCATTTCCCTGCTCTTCAACATAGCCATCAAACTCGTCGTCGCTCAAATCGCTATCCATATCCTCCATGTACTGGAGAAGAAATTCGGGGTCGGATGGGAGCTTCGTATTGCACGCCATGTCTAATACTATAGCGATATCGACGTCGATAAAAACTCTATAGGTTACGTAGTGTGTAAATACGTAGTGACAGCTGCAGTTTCCTAAATGTAAACCGCGTAATGCATGTTGTTCGTACGCGCATCCCGCTCGTCACATTAATGTGCCTTCCGCATTGCGCAAGCGCTACTATCGGGCACAATAATGTGCCCTTCGCAGGTGAAGGGTTAAACCATAAGTGTTGTTTCTAAACTGAGATATTCACAATACATGTAGTATCATTAAAATCATAATAACGACCTTTAATAATTAAACCATCACTACTTGGTAAATGTATTTACATATGACTGGGATGTCTGAGTGTATTAGATTTAATACACCATTGAATGGTTTATGATAAACCATGTTAAACCATAAGTGTTGTTTCTAAACTGAGATATTCACAATACATGTAGTATCATTAAAATCATAATAACGACTATTAATAATTAAACCATTACTAGTTAGTAAATCTATTTGCATATTGGTGGTATGTCTGAGTGTATTAGATTTAATACACCATTGAATGGTTTATGATAAACCATGTTAAACCATAAGTGTTGTTTCTAAACTGAGATATTCACAATACATGTAGTATCATTAAAATCATAATAACGACTATTAATAATTAAACCATTACTAGTTAGTAAATCTATTTACATATTGGTGGTATGTCTGAGTGTACTAGATTTAATACACCATTGAATGGTTTATGATAAACCATGTTAAACCATAAGTGTTGTTTCTAAACTGAGATATTCACAATACATGTAGTATCATTAAAATCATAATAACGACTATTAATAATTAAACCATTACTAGTTAGTAAATCTATTTACATATTGGTGGTATGTCTGAGTGTATTAGATTTAATACACCATTGAATGGTTTATGATAAACCATGTTAAACCATAAGTGTTGTTTCTAAACTGAGATATTCACAATACATGTAGTATCATTAAAATCATAATAACGACTATTAATAATTAAACCATTACTAGTTAGTCAATCTATTTACATATTGTTGATATGTCTGAGTGTATTAAATTTAATATACCATTGAATGGTTTATGATAAACCATGTTAAACCATAAGTGTTGTTTCTAAACTGAGATATTCACAATACATGTAGTATCATTAAAATCATAATAACGACTATTAATAATTAAACCATTACTAGTTAGTAAATCTATTTACATATTGGTGGTATGTCTGAGTGTATTAGATTTAATACACCATTGAATGGATTATGATAAACCATGTTAAACCATAAGTGTTGTTTCTAAACTGAGATATTCACAATACATGTAGTATCATTAAAATCATAATAACGACTATTAATAATTAAACCATTACTAGTTAGTAAATCTATTTACATATTGGTGGTATGTCTGAGTGTATTAGATTTAATATACCATTGAATGGTTTATGATAAACCATGTTAAACCATAAGTGTTGTTTCTAAACTGAGATATTCACAATACATGTAGTATCATTAAAATCATAATAACGACTATTAATAATTAAACCATTACTAGTTAGTAAATCTATTTACATATTGGTGCTATGTCTGAGTGTATTAGATTTAATACACCATTGAATGGTTTATGATAAACCATGTTAAACCATAAGTGTTGTTTCTAAACTGAGATATTCACAATACATGTAGTATCATTAAAATCATAATAACGACTATTAATAATTAAACCATTACTAGTTAGTAAATCTATTTACATATTGGTGGTACGTCTGAGTGTATTAAATTTAATATACCATTGAATGGTTTATGATAAACCATGTTAAACCATAAGTGTTGTTTCTAAACTGAGATATTCACAATAAATGTAGTATCATTAAAATCATAATAACGACTATTAATAATTAAACCATTACTAGTTAGTAAATCTATTTACATATTGGTGGTATGTCTGAGTGTATTAGATTTAATACACCATTGAATGGTTTATGATAAACCATGTTAAACCATAAGTGTTGCTTCTAAACTGAGATATTCACAATACATGTAGTATCATTAAAATCATAATAACGACCTTTAATAATTAAACCATCACTACTTGGTAAATGTATTTACATATGACTGGGATGTCTGAGTGTATTAGATTTAATACACCATTGAATGGTTTATGATAAACCATGTTAAACCATAAGTGTTGTTTCTAAACTGAGATATTCACAATACATGTAGTATCATTAAAATCATAATAACGACTATTAATAATTAAACCATTACTACTTAGTAAATCTATTTACATATTGGTGGTATGTCTGAGTGTATTAGATTTAATACACCATTGAATGGTTTATGATAAACCATGTTAAACCATAAGTGTTGTTTCTAAACTGAGATATTCACAATACATGTAGTATCATTAAAATCATAATAACGACTATTAATAATTAAACCATTACTAGTTAGTAAATCTATTTACATATTGGTGGTATGTCTGAGTGTATTAGATTTAATACACCATTGAATGGTTTATGATAAACCATGTTAAACCATAAGTGTTGTTTCTAAACTGAGATATTCACAATACATGTAGTATCATTAAAATCATAATAACGACTATTAATAATTAAACCATTACTAGTTAGTAAATCTATTTACATATTGGTGCTATGTCTGAGTGTATTAGATTTAATACACCATTGAATGGTTTATGATAAACCATGTTAAACCATAAGTGTTGTTTCTAAACTGAGATATTCACAATACATGTAGTATCATTAAAATCATAATAACGACTATTAATAATTAAACCATCACTACTTGGTAAATGTGTTTACATATGACTGGGATGTCTGAGTGTATTAGATTTAATACACCATTGAATGGTTTATGATAAACCATGTTAAACCATAAGTGTTGTTTCTAAACTGAGATATTCACAATACATGTAGTATCATTAAAATCATAATAACGACTATTAATAATTAAACCATTACTACTTAGTAAATCTATTTACATATTGGTGGTATGTCTGAGTGTATTAGATTTAATACACCATTGAATGGTTTATGATAAACCATGTTAAACCATAAGTGTTGTTTCTAAACTGAGATATTCACAATACATGTAGTATCAATAAAATCATATTAACGACTATTAATAATTAAACCATTACTACTTAGTAAATCTACTTACATATAGGTGGTATGTTTGAGTGATTAGATTTAATTTACCATTGAATGGTTTATGATAAACCATGTTAAACCATAAGTGTTGTTTCTAAACTGAGATATTCACAATACATGTAGTATCATTAAAATCATAATAACGACTATTAATAATTAAACCATTACTAGTTAGTAAATCTATTTACATATTGGTGGTATGTCTGAGTGTATTAGATTTAATACACCATTGAATGGTTTATGATAAACCATGTTAAACCATAAGTGTTGTTTCTAAACTGAGATATTCACAATACATGTAGTATCATTAAAATCATAATAACGACTATTAATAATTAAACCATCACTACTTGGTAAATGTGTTTACATATGACTGGGATGTCTGAGTGTATTAGATTTAATACACCATTGAATGGTTTATGATAAACCATGTTAAACCATAAGTGTTGTTTCTAAACTGAGATATTCACAATACATGTAGTATCATTAAAATCATAATAACGACTATTAATAATTAAACCATTACTACTTAGTAAATCTATTTACATATTGGTGGTATGTCTGAGTGTATTAGATTTAATACACCATTGAATGGTTTATGATAAACCATGTTAAACCATAAGTGTTGTTTCTAAACTGAGATATTCACAATACATGTAGTATCATTAAAATCATAATAACGACTATTAATAATTAAACCATTACTAGTTAGTGAATCTATTTACATATTGTTCATATGTCTGAGTGTAATAATTTAATATACCATTGAATGGTTTATGATAAACCATGTTAAACCATAAGTGTTGTTTCTAAACTGAGATATTCACAATACATGTAGTATCATTAAAATCATAATAACGACTATTAATAATTAAACCATTACTACTTAGTAAATCTATTTACATATTGGTGGTATGTCTGAGTGTATTAGATTTAATACACCATTGAATGGTTTATGATAAACCATGTTAAACCATAAGTGTTGTTTCTAAACTGAGATATTCACAATACATGTAGAATCATTAAAATCATAATAACGACTATTAATAATTAAACCATTACTAGTTAGTAAATCTATTTACATATTGGTGGTATGTCTGAGTGTATTAGATTTAATATACCATTGAATGGTTTATGATAAACCATGTTAAACCATAAGTGTTGTTTCTAAACTGAGATATTCACAATACATGTAGTATCATTAAAATCATAATAACGACTATTAATAATTAAACCATTACTAGTTAGTAAATCTATTTACATATTGGTGCTATGTCTGAGTGTATTAGATTTAATACACCATTGAATGGTTTATGATAAACCATGTTAAACCATAAGTGTTGTTTCTAAACTGAGATATTCACAATACATGGTGTATCAATAAAATCATATTAACGACTATTAATAATTAAACCATTACTACTTAGTAAATCTATTTACATATAGGTGGTATGTCTGAGTGATTAGATTTAATTTACCATTGAATGGTTTATGATAAACCATGTTAAACTATTACTGTTGTTTCTAAACTGAGATATTCACAATACATGTAGTATCATTAAAATCATAATAACGACCTTTAATAATTAAACCATCACTACTTGGTAAATCTATTTACATATCACTGGGAAGTCTGAGTGTATTAGATTTAATTTACCATTGAATGGTTTATGATAAACCATGTTAAACCATAAGTGTTGTTTCTAAACTGAGATATTCAGAATACATGTAGTATCATTAAAATCATAATAACGACTATTAATAATTAAACCATTACTAGTTAGTAAATCTATTTACATATTGGTGGTATGTCTGAGTGTATTAGATTTAATACACCATTGAATGGTTTATGATAAACCATGTTAAACCATAAGTGTTGTTTCTAAACTGAGATATTCACAATACATGTAGTATCATTAAAATCATAATAACGACTATTAATAATTAAACCATTATTAGTTAGTGAATCTATTTACATATTGTTGATATGTCTGAGTGTACTAGATTTAATATACCATTGAATGGTTTATGATAAACCATGTTAAACCATAAGTGTTGTTTCTAAACTGAGATATTCACAATACATGTAGTATCATTAAAATCATAATAACGACTATTAATAATTAAACCATTACTAGTTAGTAAATCTATTTACATATTGGTGGTATGTCTGAGTGTATTAGATTTAATATACCATTGAATGGTTTATGATAAACCATGTTAAACCATAAGTGTTGTTTCTAAACTGAGATATTCACAATACATGGTGTATCAATAAAATCATATTAACGACTATTAATAATTAAACCATTACTACTTAGTAAATCTATTTACATATAGGTGGTATGTCTGAGTGATTAGATTTAATTTACCATTGAATGGTTTATGATAAACCATGTTAAACTATTACTGTTGTTTCTAAACTGAGATATTCACAATACATGTAGTATCATTAAAATCATAATAACGACCTTTAATAATTAAACCATCACTACTTGGTAAATATATTTACATATGACTGGGAAGTCTGAGTGTATTAGATTTAATTTACCATTGAATGGTTTATGATAAACCATGTTAAACCATAAGTGTTGTTTCTAAACTGAGATATTCAGAATACATGTAGTATCATTAAAATCATAATAACGACTATTAATAATTAAACCATTACTAGTTAGTAAATCTATTTACATATTGGTGGTATGTCTGAGTGTATTAGATTTAATACACCATTGAATGGTTTATGATAAACCATGTTAAACCATAAGTGTTGTTTCTAAACTGAGATATTCACAATACATGTAGTATCATTAAAATCATAATAACGACTATTAATAATTAAACCATTACTAGTTAGTAAATCTATTTACATATTGGTGGTATGTCTGAGTGTATTAGATTTAATACACCATTTAATGGTTTATGATAAACCCATAAGTGTTGTTTCTAAACTGAGATAATCACAATACATGTAGTATCATTAAAATCATAATAACGACTATTAATAATTAAACCATTACTAGTTAGTAAATCTATCTACATATAGGTGGTATGTCTGAGTGTATTAGATTTAATTTACCATTGAATGGTTTATTATAAACCATGTTAAACCATAAGTGTTGTTTCTAAACTGAGATATTCACAATACATGTAGTATCATTAAAATCATAATAACGACTATTAATAATTAAACCATTACTAGTTAGTAAATCTATTTACATATAGGTGGTATGTCTGAGTGTATTAGATTTAATTTACCATTGAATGGTTTATGATAAACCATGTTAAACCATAAGTGTTGTTTCTAAACTGAGATATTCACAATACATGTAGTATCATTAAAATTATAATAACGACCTTTAATAATTACACCATCACTACTTGGTAAATGTGTTTACATATGACTGGGATGTCTGAGTGTATTAGATTTAATACACCATTGAATGGTTTATGATAAACCATGTTAAACCATAAGTGTTGTTTCTAAACTGAGATATTCACAATACATGTAGTATCATTAAAATCATAATAACGACTATTAATAATTAAACCATTACTAGTTAGTAAATCTATTTACATATAGGTGGTATGTCTGAGTGTATTAGATTTAATTTACCATTGAATGGTTTATGATAGACCATGTTAAACCATAAGTGTTGTTTCTAAACTGAGATATTCACAATACATGTAGTATCATTAAAATTATAATAACGACCTTTAATAATTACACCATCACTACTTGGTAAATGTGTTTACATATGACTGGGATGTCTGAGTGTATTAGATTTAATACACCATTGAATGGTTTATGATAAACCATGTTAAACCATAAGTGTTGTTTCTAAACTGAGATATTCACAATACATGTAGTATCATTAAAATCATAATAACGACTATTAATAATTAAACCATTACTACTTAGTAAATCTATTTACATATTGGTGGTATGTCTGAGTGTATTAGATTTAATACACCATTGAATGGTTTATGATAAACCATGTTAAACCATAAGTGTTGTTTCTAAACTGAGATATTCACAATACATGTAGTATCATTAAAATCATAATAACGACTATTAATAATTAAACCATTACTAGTTAGTAAATCTATTTACATATTGGTGGTATGTCTGAGTGTATTAGATTTAAAACACCATTGAATGGTTTATGATAAACCATGTTAAACCATGTGTTGTTTCTAAACTGAGATATTCACAATACATGTAGTATCATTAAAATCATAATAACGACTATTAATAATTAAACCATTACTAGTTAGTAAATCTATTTACATATTGATGGTACGTCTGAGTGTATTAAATTTAATATACCATTGAATGGTTTATGATAAACCATGTTAAACCATAAGTGTTGTTTCTAAACTGAGATATTCACAATACATGTAGTATCATTAAAATCATAATAACGACTATTAATAATTAAACCATTACTAGTTAGTAAATCTATTTACATATTGGTGGTATGTCTGAGTGTATTAGATTTAATACACCATTGAATGGTTTATGATAAACCATGTTAAACCATAAGTGTTGCTTCTAAACTGAGATATTCACAATACATGTAGAATCATTAAAATCATAATAACGACTATTAACAATTAAACCATTACTAGTTAGTAAATCTATTTACATATAGGTGATATGTCTGAGTGTATTAGATTTAATTTACCATTGAATGGTTTATGATAAACCATGTTAAACCATAAGTGTTGTTTCTAAACTGAGATATTCACAATACATGTAGTATCATTAAAATCATAATAACGACCTTTAATAATTAAACCATCACTACATGGTAAATCTATTTACATATGACTGGGATGTCTGAGTGTATTAGATTTAATACACCATTGAATGGTTTATGATAAACCATGTTAAACCATAAGTGTTGCTTCTAAACTGAGATATTCACAATACATGTAGAATCATTAAAATCATAATAACGACTATTAATAATTAAACCATTATTAGTTAGTGAATCTATTTACATATTGTTGATATGTCTGAGTGTACTAGATTTAATATACCATTGAATGGTTTATGATAAACCATGTTAAACCATAAGTGTTGTTTCTAAACTGAGATATTCACAATACATGTAGTATCATTAAAATCATAATAACGACTATTAATAATTAAACCATTACTAGTTAGTAAATCTATTTACATATTGGTGGTATGTCTGAGTGTATTAGATTTAATATACCATTGAATGGTTTATGATAAACCATGTTAAACCATAAGTGTTGTTTCTAAACTGAGATATTCACAATACATGGTGTATCAATAAAATCATATTAACGACTATTAATAATTAAACCATTACTACTTAGTAAATCTATTTACATATAGGTGGTATGTTTGAGTGATTAGATTTAATTTACCATTGAATGGTTTATGATAAACCATGTTAAACTATTACTGTTGTTTCTAAACTGAGATATTCACAATACATGTAGTATCATTAAAATCATAATAACGACCTTTAATAATTAAACCATCACTACTTGGTAAATCTATTTACATATGACTGGGAAGTCTGAGTGTATTAGATTTAATTTACCATTGAATGGTTTATGATAAACCATGTTAAACCATAAGTGTTGTTTCTAAACTGAGATATTCAGAATACATGTAGTATCATTAAAATCATAATAACGACTATTAATAATTAAACCATTACTAGTTAGTAAATCTATTTACATATTGGTGGTATGTCTGAGTGTATTAGATTTAATACACCATTGAATGGTTTATGATAAACCATGTTAAACCATAAGTGTTGTTTCTAAACTGAGATATTCACAATACATGTAGTATCATTAAAATCATAATAACGACTATTAATAATTAAACCATTACTAGTTAGTGAATCTATTTACATATTGTTCATATGTCTGAGTGTATTAAATTTAATATACCATTGAATGGTTTATGATAAACCATGTTAAACCATAAGTGTTGTTTCTAAACTGAGATATTCACAATACATGTAGTATCATTAAAATCATAATAACGACTATTAATAATTAAACCATTACTACTTAGTAAATCTATTTACATATTGGTGGTATGTCTGAGTGTATTAGATTTAATACACCATTGAATGGTTTATGATAAACCATGTTAAACCATAAGTGTTGTTTCTAAACTGAGATATTCACAATACATGTAGAATCATTAAAATCATAATAACGACTATTAATAATTAAACCATTACTAGTTAGTAAATCTATTTACATATTGGTGGTATGTCTGAGTGTATTAGATTTAATATACCATTGAATGGTTTATGATAAACCATGTTAAACCATAAGTGTTGTTTCTAAACTGAGATATTCACAATACATGTAGTATCATTAAAATCATAATAACGACTATTAATAATTAAACCATTACTAGTTAGTAAATCTATTTACATATTGGTGCTATGTCTGAGTGTATTAGATTTAATACACCATTGAATGGTTTATGATAAACCATGTTAAACTATTACTGTTGTTTCTAAACTGAGATATTCACAATACATGTCGTATCATTAAAATCATAATAACGACCTTTAATAATTAAACCATCACTACTTGGTAAATCTATTTACATATGACTGGGAAGTCTGAGTGTATTAGATTTAATTTACCATTGAATGGTTTATGATAAACCATGTTAAACCATAAGTGTTGTTTCTAAACTGAGATATTCAGAATACATGTAGTATCATTAAAATCATAATAACGACTATTAATAATTAAACCATTACTAGTTAGTAAATCTATTTGCATATTGGTGGTATGTCTGAGTGTATTAGATTTAATACACCATTGAATGGTTTATGATAAACCATGTTAAACCATAAGTGTTGTTTCTAAACTGAGATATTCACAATACATGTAGTATCATTAAAATCATAATAACGACTATTAATAATTAAACCATTATTAGTTAGTGAATCTATTTACATATTGTTGATATGTCTGAGTGTACTAGATTTAATATACCATTGAATGGTTTATGATAAACCATGTTAAACCATAAGTGTTGTTTCTAAACTGAGATATTCACAATACATGTAGTATCATTAAAATCATAATAACGACTATTAATAATTAAACCATTACTAGTTAGTAAATCTATTTACATATTGGTGGTATGTCTGAGTGTATTAGATTTAATATACCATTGAATGGTTTATGATAAACCATGTTAAACCATAAGTGTTGTTTCTAAACTGAGATATTCACAATACATGGTGTATCAATAAAATCATATTAACGACTATTAATAATTAAACCATTACTACTTAGTAAATCTATTTACATATAGGTGGTATGTCTGAGTGATTAGATTTAATTTACCATTGAATGGTTTATGATAAACCATGTTAAACTATTACTGTTGTTTCTAAACTGAGATATTCACAATACATGTAGTATCATTAAAATCATAATAACGAACTTTAATAATTAAACCATCACTACTTGGTAAATCTATTTACATATGACTGGGAAGTCTGAGTGTATTAGATTTAATTTACCATTGAATGGTTTATGATAAACCATGTTAAACCATAAGTGTTGTTTCTAAACTGAGATATTCAGAATACATGTAGTATCATTAAAATCATAATAACGACTATTAATAATTAAACCATTACTAGTTAGTAAATCTATTTACATATTGGTGGTATGTCTGAGTGTATTAGATTTAATACACCATTGAATGGTTTATGATAAACCATGTTAAACCATAAGTGTTGTTTCTAAACTGAGATATTCACAATACATGTAGTATCATTAAAATCATAATAACGACTATTAATAATTAAACCATTACTAGTTAGTAAATCTATTTACATATTGGTGGTATGTCTGAGTGTATTAGATTTAATACACCATTTAATGGTTTATGATAAACCCATAAGTGTTGTTTCTAAACTGAGATATTCACAATACATGTAGTATCATTAAAATCATAATAACGACTATTAATAATTAAACCATTACTAGTTAGTAAATCTATCTACATATAGGTGGTATGTCTGAGTGTATTAGATTTAATTTACCATTGAATGGTTTATTATAAACCATGTTAAACCATAAGTGTTGTTTCTAAACTGAGATATTCACAATACATGTAGTATCATTAAAATCATAATAACGACTATTAAGAATTAAACCATTACTAGTTAGTAAATCTATTTACATATTGGTGGTATGTCTGAGTGTATTAGATTTAAAACACCATTGAATGGTTTATGATAAACCATGTTAAACCATAAGTGTTGTTTCTAAACTGAGATATTCACAATACATGTAGTATCATTAAAATCATAATAACGACTATTAATAATTAAACCATTACTAGTTAGTAAATCTATTTACATATTGATGGTACGTCTGAGTGTATTAAATTTAATATACCATTGAATGGTTTATGATAAACCATGTTAAACCATAAGTGTTTCTAAACTGAGATATTCACAATACATGTAGTATCATTAAAATCATAATAACGACTATTAATAATTAAACCATTACTAGTTAGTAAATCTATTTACATATTGGTGGTATGTCTGAGTGTATTAGATTTAATACACCATTGAATGGTTTATGATAAACCATGTTAAACCATAAGTGTTGCTTCTAAACTGAGATATTCACAATACATGTAGAATCATTAAAATCATAATAACGACTATTAATAATTAAACCATTACTAGTTAGTAAATCTATTTACATATAGGTGATATGTCTGAGTGTATTAGATTTAATTTACCATTGAATGGTTTATGATAAACCATGTTAAACCATAAGTGTTGTTTCTAAACTGAGATATTCACAATACATGTAGTATCATTAAAATCATAATAACGACCTTTAATAATTAAACCATCACTACATGGTAAATCTATTTACATATGACTGGGATGTCTGAGTGTATTAGATTTAATACACCATTGAATGGTTTATGATAAACCATGTTAAACCATAAGTGTTGCTTCTAAACTGAGATATTCACAATACATGTAGAATCATTAAAATCATAATAACGACTATTAATAATTAAACCATTACTAGTTAGTAAATCTATTTACATATAGGTGATATGTCTGAGTGTATTAGATTTAATTTACCATTGAATGGTTTATGATAAACCATGTTAAACCATAAGTGTTGTTTCTAAACTGAGATATTCACAATACATGTAGTATCATTAAAATCATAATAACGACTATTAATAATTAAACCATTATTAGTTAGTGAATCTATTTACATATTGTTCATATGTCTGAGTGTACTAGATTTAATATACCATTGAATGGTTTATGATAAACCATGTTAAACCATAAGTGTTGTTTCTAAACTGAGATATTCACAATACATGTAGTATCATTAAAATCATAATAACGACTATTAATAATTAAACCATTACTAGTTAGTAAATCTATTTACATATTGGTGGTATGTCTGAGTGTATTAGATTTAATATACCATTGAATGGTTTATGATAAACCATGTTAAACCATAAGTGTTGTTTCTAAACTGAGATATTCACAATACATGGTGTATCAATAAAATCATATTAACGACTATTAATAATTAAACCATTACTACTTAGTAAATCTATTTACATATAGGTGGTATGTCTGAGTGATTAGATTTAATTTACCATTGAATGGTTTATGATAAACCATGTTAAACTATTACTGTTGTTTCTAAACTGAGATATTCACAATACATGTAGTATCATTAAAATCATAATAACGACCTTTAATAATTAAACCATCACTACTTGGTAAATCTATTTACATATGACTGGGAAGTCTGAGTGTATTAGATTTAATTTACCATTGAATGGTTTATGATAAACCATGTTAAACCATAAGTGTTGTTTCAAAACTGAGATATTCAGAATACATGTAGTATCATTAAAATCATAATAACGACTATTAATAATTAAACCATTACTAGTTAGTAAATCTATTTACATATTGGTGGTATGTCTGAGTGTATTAGATTTAATACACCATTGAATGGTTTATGATAAACCATGTTAAACCATAAGTGTTGTTTCTAAACTGAGATATTCACAATACATGTAGTATCTTTAAAATCATAATAACGACTATTAATAATTAAACCATTACTAGTTAGTAAATCTATTTACATATTGGTGGTATGTCTGAGTGTATTAGATTTAATACACCATTTAATGGTTTATGATAAACCCATAAGTGTTGTTTCTAAACTGAGATATTCACAATACATGTAGTATCATTAAAATCATAATAACGACTATTAATAATTAAACCATTACTAGTTAGTAAATCTATCTACATATAGGTGGTATGTCTGAGTGTATTAGATTTAATTTACCATTGAATCGTTTATTATAAACCATGTTAAACCATAAGTGTTGTTTCTAAACTGAGATATTCACAATACATGTAGTATCATTAAAATCATAATAACGACTATTAATAATTAAACCATTACTAGTTAGTAAATCTATTTACATATAGGTGGTATGTCTGAGTGTATTAGATTTAATTTACCATTGAATGGTTTATGATAGACCATGTTAAACCATAAGTGTTGTTTCTAAACTGAGATATTCACAATACATGTAGTATCATTAAAATTATAATAACGACCTTTAATAATTACACCATCACTACTTGGTAAATGTGTTTACATATGACTGGGATGTCTGAGTGTATTAGATTTAATACACCATTGAATGGTTTATGATAAACCATGTTAAACCATAAGTGTTGTTTCTAAACTGAGATATTCACAATACATGTAGTATCATTAAAATCATAATAACGACTATTAATAATTAAACCATTACTACTTAGTAAATCTATTTACATATTGGTGGTATGTCTGAGTGTATTAGATTTAATACACCATTGAATGGTTTATGATAAACCATGTTAAACCATAAGTGTTGTTTCTAAACTGAGATATTCACAATACATGTAGTATCATTAAAATCATAATAACGACTATTAATAATTAAACCATTACTAGTTAGTAAATCTATTTACATATTGGTGGTATGTCTGAGTGTATTAGATTTAAAACACCATTGAATGGTTTATGATAAACCATGTTAAACCATAAGTGTTGTTTCTAAACTGAGATATTCACAATACATGTAGTATCATTAAAATCATAATAACGACTATTAATAATTAAACCATTACTAGTTAGTAAATCTATTTACATATTGATGGTACGTCTGAGTGTATTAAATTTAATATACCATTGAATGGTTTATGATAAACCATGTTAAACCATAAGTGTTGTTTCTAAACTGAGATATTCACAATACATGTAGTATCATTAAAATCATAATAACGACTATTAATAATTAAACCATTACTAGTTAGTAAATCTATTTACATATTGGTGGTATGTCTGAGTGTATTAGATTTAATACACCATTGAATGGTTTATGATAAACCATGTTAAACCATAAGTGTTGCTTCTAAACTGAGATATTCACAATACATGTAGAATCATTAAAATCATAATAACGACTATTAATAATTAAACCATTACTAGTTAGTAAATCTATTTACATATAGGTGATATGTCTGAGTGTATTAGATTTAATTTACCATTGAATGGTTTATGATAAACCATGTTAAACCATAAGTGTTGTTTCTAAACTGAGATATTCACAATACATGTAGTATCATTAAAATCATAATAACGACCTTTAATAATTAAACCATCACTACATGGTAAATCTATTTACATATGACTGGGATGTCTGAGTGTATTAGATTTAATACACCATTGAATGGTTTATGATAAACCATGTTAAACCATAAGTGTTGCTTCTAAACTGAGATATTCACAATACATTTAGAATCATTAAAATCATAATAACGACTATTAATAATTAAACCATTACTAGTTAGTAAATCTATTTACATATAGGTGATATGTCTGAGTGTATTAGATTTAATTTACCATTGAATGGTTTATGATAAACCATGTTAAACCATGTGTTGTTTCTAAACTGAGATATTCACAATACATGTAGAATCATTAAAATCATAATAACGACTATTAATAATTAAACCATTACTAGTTAGTAAATCTATTTACATATAGGTGATATGTCTGAGTGTATTAGATTTAATTTACCATTGAATGGTTTATGATAAACCATGTTAAACCATAAGTGTTGTTTCTAAACTGAGATATTCACAATACATGTAGTATCATTAAAATCATAATAACGACCTTTAATAATTAAACCATCACTACATGGTAAATCTATTTACATATGACTGGGATGTCTGAGTGTATTAGATTTAATACACCATTGAATGGTTTATGATAAACCATGTTAAACCATAAGTGTTGCTTCTAAACTGAGATATTCACAATACATGTAGAATCATTAAAATCATAATAACGACTATTAATAATTAAACCATTACTAGTTAGTAAATCTATTTACATATAGGTGATATGTCTGAGTGTATTAGATTTAATTTACCATTGAATGGTTTATGATAAACCATGTTAAACCATAAGTGTTGTTTCTAAACTGAGATATTCACAATACATGTAGTATCATTAAAATCATAATAACGACTATTAATAATTAAACCATTATTAGTTAGTGAATCTATTTACATATTGTTCATATGTCTGAGTGTACTAGATTTAATATACCATTGAATGGTTTATGATAAACCATGTTAAACCATAAGTGTTGTTTCTAAACTGAGATATTCACAATACATGTAGTATCATTAAAATCATAATAACGACTATTAATAATTAAACCATTACTAGTTAGTAAATCTATTTACATATTGGTGGTATGTCTGAGTGTATTAGATTTAATATACCATTGAATGGTTTATGATAAACCATGTTAAACCATAAGTGTTGTTTCTAAACTGAGATATTCACAATACATGGTGTATCAATAAAATCATATTAACGACTATTAATAATTAAACCATTACTACTTAGTAAATCTATTTACATATAGGTGGTATGTCTGAGTGATTAGATTTAATTTACCATTGAATGGTTTATGATAAACCATGTTAAACTATTACTGTTGTTTCTAAACTGAGATATTCACAATACATGTAGTATCATTAAAATCATAATAACGACCTTTAATAATTAAACCATCACTACTTGGTAAATCTATTTACATATGACTGGGAAGTCTGAGTGTATTAGATTTAATTTACCATTGAATGGTTTATGATAAACCATGTTAAACCATAAGTGTTGCTTCTAAACTGAGATATTCACAATACATGTAGAATCATTAAAATCATAATAACGACTATTAATAATTAAACCATTACTAGTTAGTAAATCTATTTACATATAGGTGATATGTCTGAGTGTATTAGATTTAATTTACCATTGAATGGTTTATGATAAACCATGTTAAACCATAAGTGTTGTTTCTAAACTGAGATATTCACAATACATGTAGTATCATTAAAATCATAATAACGACTATTAATAATTAAACCATTATTAGTTAGTGAATCTATTTACATATTGTTCATATGTCTGAGTGTACTAGATTTAATATACCATTGAATGGTTTATGATAAACCATGTTAAACCATAAGTGTTGTTTCTAAACTGAGATATTCACAATACATGTAGTATCATTAAAATCATAATAACGACTATTAATAATTAAACCATTACTAGTTAGTAAATCTATTTACATATTGGTGGTATGTCTGAGTGTATTAGATTTAATATACCATTGAATGGTTTATGATAAACCATGTTAAACCATAAGTGTTGTTTCTAAACTGAGATATTCACAATACATGTAGTATCATTAAAATCATAATAACGACTATTAATAATTAAACCATTACTAGTTAGTAAATCTATTTACATATTGGTGGTATGTCTGAGTGTATTAGATTTAATACACCATTGAATGGTTTATGATAAACCATGTTAAACCATAAGTGTTGTTTCTAAACTGAGATATTCACAATACATGTAGTATCTTTAAAATCATAATAACGACTATTAATAATTAAACCATTACTAGTTAGTAAATCTATTTACATATTGGTGGTATGTCTGAGTGTATTAGATTTAATACACCATTTAATGGTTTATGATAAACCCATAAGTGTTGTTTCTAAACTGAGATATTCACAATACATGTAGTATCATTAAAATCATAATAACGACTATTAATAATTAAACCATTACTAGTTAGTAAATCTATCTACATATAGGTGGTATGTCTGAGTGTATTAGATTTAATTTACCATTGAATCGTTTATTATAAACCATGTTAAACCATAAGTGTTGTTTCTAAACTGAGATATTCACAATACATGTAGTATCATTAAAATCATAATAACGACTATTAATAATTAAACCATTACTAGTTAGTAAATCTATTTACATATAGGTGGTATGTCTGAGTGTATTAGATTTAATTTACCATTGAATGGTTTATGATAGACCATGTTAAACCATAAGTGTTGTTTCTAAACTGAGATATTCACAATACATGTAGTATCATTAAAATTATAATAACGACCTTTAATAATTACACCATCACTACTTGGTAAATGTGTTTACATATGACTGGGATGTCTGAGTGTATTAGATTTAATACACCATTGAATGGTTTATGATAAACCATGTTAAACCATAAGTGTTGTTTCTAAACTGAGATATTCACAATACATGTAGTATCATTAAAATCATAATAACGACTATTAATAATTAAACCATTACTACTTAGTAAATCTATTTACATATTGGTGGTATGTCTGAGTGTATTAGATTTAATACACCATTGAATGGTTTATGATAAACCATGTTAAACCATAAGTGTTGTTTCTAAACTGAGATATTCACAATACATGTAGTATCATTAAAATCATAATAACGACTATTAATAATTAAACCATTACTAGTTAGTAAATCTATTTACATATTGGTGGTATGTCTGAGTGTATTAGATTTAAAACACCATTGAATGGTTTATGATAAACCATGTTAAACCATAAGTGTTGTTTCTAAACTGAGATATTCACAATACATGTAGTATCATTAAAATCATAATAACGACTATTAATAATTAAACCATTACTAGTTAGTAAATCTATTTACATATTGATGGTACGTCTGAGTGTATTAAATTTAATATACCATTGAATGGTTTATGATAAACCATGTTAAACCATAAGTGTTGTTTCTAAACTGAGATATTCACAATACATGTAGTATCATTAAAATCATAATAACGACTATTAATAATTAAACCATTACTAGTTAGTAAATCTATTTACATATTGGTGGTATGTCTGAGTGTATTAGATTTAATACACCATTGAATGGTTTATGATAAACCATGTTAAACCATAAGTGTTGCTTCTAAACTGAGATATTCACAATACATGTAGAATCATTAAAATCATAATAACGACTATTAATAATTAAACCATTACTAGTTAGTAAATCTATTTACATATAGGTGATATGTCTGAGTGTATTAGATTTAATTTACCATTGAATGGTTTATGATAAACCATGTTAAACCATAAGTGTTGTTTCTAAACTGAGATATTCACAATACATGTAGTATCATTAAAATCATAATAACGACCTTTAATAATTAAACCATCACTACATGGTAAATCTATTTACATATGACTGGGATGTCTGAGTGTATTAGATTTAATACACCATTGAATGGTTTATGATAAACCATGTTAAACCATAAGTGTTGCTTCTAAACTGAGATATTCACAATACATGTAGAATCATTAAAATCATAATAACGACTATTAATAATTAAACCATTACTAGTTAGTAAATCTATTTACATATAGGTGATATGTCTGAGTGTATTAGATTTAATTTACCATTGAATGGTTTATGATAAACCATGTTAAACCATAAGTGTTGTTTCTAAACTGAGATA
This sequence comes from Spongilla lacustris, assembly GCA_949361645.1. Taxonomy (NCBI): domain Eukaryota; kingdom Metazoa; phylum Porifera; class Demospongiae; order Spongillida; family Spongillidae; genus Spongilla; species Spongilla lacustris. Next base: position 7,434,974 of record OX442418.1, read on the forward strand.
TTCACAATACATGTAGTATCATTAAAATCATAATAACGACTATTAATAATTAAACCATTATTAGTTAGTGAATCTATTTACATATTGTTCATATGTCTGAGTGTACTAGATTTAATATACCATTGAATGGTTTATGATAAACCATGTTAAACCATAAGTGTTGTTTCTAAACTGAGATATTCACAATACATGTAGTATCATTAAAATCATAATAACGACTATTAATAATTAAACCATTACTAGTTAGTAAATCTATTTACATATTGGTGGTATGTCTGAGTGTATTAGATTTAATATACCATTGAATGGTTTATGATAAACCATGTTAAACCATAAGTGTTGTTTCTAAACTGAGATATTCACAATACATGTAGTATCATTAAAATCATAATAACGACTATTAATAATTAAACCATTACTAGTTAGTAAATCTATTTACATATTGGTGGTATGTCTGAGTGTATTAGATTTAATACACCATTGAATGGTTTATGATAAACCATGTTAAACCATAAGTGTTGTTTCTAAACTGAGATATTCACAATACATGTAGTATCTTTAAAATCATAATAACGACTATTAATAATTAAACCATTACTAGTTAGTAAATCTATTTACATATTGGTGGTATGTCTGAGTGTATTAGATTTAATACACCATTTAATGGTTTATGATAAACCCATAAGTGTTGTTTCTAAACTGAGATATTCACAATACATGTAGTATCATTAAAATCATAATAACGACTATTAATAATTAAACCATTACTAGTTAGTAAATCTATCTACATATAGGTGGTATGTCTGAGTGTATTAGATTTAATTTACCATTGAATCGTTTATTATAAACCATGTTAAACCATAAGTGTTGTTTCTAAACTGAGATATTCACAATACATGTAGTATCATTAAAATCATAATAACGACTATTAATAATTAAACCATTACTAGTTAGTAAATCTATTTACATATAGGTGGTATGTCTGAGTGTATTAGATTTAATTTACCATTGAATGGTTTATGATAGACCATGTTAAACCATAAGTGTTGTTTCTAAACTGAGATATTCACAATACATGTAGTATCATTAAAATTATAATAACGACCTTTAATAATTACACCATCACTACTTGGTAAATGTGTTTACATATGACTGGGATGTCTGAGTGTATTAGATTTAATACACCATTGAATGGTTTATGATAAACCATGTTAAACCATAAGTGTTGTTTCTAAACTGAGATATTCACAATACATGTAGTATCATTAAAATCATAATAACGACTATTAATAATTAAACCATTACTACTTAGTAAATCTATTTACATATTGGTGGTATGTCTGAGTGTATTAGATTTAATACACCATTGAATGGTTTATGATAAACCATGTTAAACCATAAGTGTTGTTTCTAAACTGAGATATTCACAATACATGTAGTATCATTAAAATCATAATAACGACTATTAATAATTAAACCATTACTAGTTAGTAAATCTATTTACATATTGGTGGTATGTCTGAGTGTATTAGATTTAAAACACCATTGAATGGTTTATGATAAACCATGTTAAACCATAAGTGTTGTTTCTAAACTGAGATATTCACAATACATGTAGTATCATTAAAATCATAATAACGACTATTAATAATTAAACCATTACTAGTTAGTAAATCTATTTACATATTGATGGTACGTCTGAGTGTATTAAATTTAATATACCATTGAATGGTTTATGATAAACCATGTTAAACCATAAGTGTTGTTTCTAAACTGAGATATTCACAATACATGTAGTATCATTAAAATCATAATAACGACTATTAATAATTAAACCATTACTAGTTAGTAAATCTATTTACATATTGGTGGTATGTCTGAGTGTATTAGATTTAATACACCATTGAATGGTTTATGATAAACCATGTTAAACCATAAGTGTTGCTTCTAAACTGAGATATTCACAATACATGTAGAATCATTAAAATCATAATAACGACTATTAATAATTAAACCATTACTAGTTAGTAAATCTATTTACATATAGGTGATATGTCTGAGTGTATTAGATTTAATTTACCATTGAATGGTTTATGATAAACCATGTTAAACCATAAGTGTTGTTTCTAAACTGAGATATTCACAATACATGTAGTATCATTAAAATCATAATAACGACCTTTAATAATTAAACCATCACTACATGGTAAATCTATTTACATATGACTGGGATGTCTGAGTGTATTAGATTTAATACACCATTGAATGGTTTATGATAAACCATGTTAAACCATAAGTGTTGCTTCTAAACTGAGATATTCACAATACATTTAGAATCATTAAAATCATAATAACGACTATTAATAATTAAACCATTACTAGTTAGTAAATCTATTTACATATAGGTGATATGTCTGAGTGTATTAGATTTAATTTACCATTGAATGGTTTATGATAAACCATGTTAAACCATAAGTGTTGTTTCTAAACTGAGATATTCACAATACATGTAGTATCATTAAAATCATAATAACGACTATTAATAATTAAACCATTATTAGTTAGTGAATCTATTTACATATTGTTGATATGTCTGAGTGTACTAGATTTAATATACCATTGAATGGTTTATGATAAACCATGTTAAACCATAAGTGTTGTTTCTAAACTGAGATATTCACAATACATGTAGTATCATTAAAATCATAATAACGACTATTAATAATTAAACCATTACTAGTTAGTAAATCTATTTACATATTGGTGGTATGTCTGAGTGTATTAGATTTAATATACCATTGAATGGTTTATGATAAACCATGTTAAACCATAAGTGTTGTTTCTAAACTGAGATATTCACAATACATGGTGTATCAATAAAATCATATTAACGACTATTAATAATTAAACCATTACTACTTAGTAAATCTATTTACATATAGGTGGTATGTTTGAGTGATTAGATTTAATTTACCATTGAATGGTTTATGATAAACCATGTTAAACTATTACTGTTGTTTCTAAACTGAGATATTCACAATACATGTAGTATCATTAAAATCATAATAACGACCTTTAATAATTAAACCATCACTACTTGGTAAATCTATTTACATATGACTGGGAAGTCTGAGTGTATTAGATTTAATTTACCATTGAATGGTTTATGATAAACCATGTTAAACCATAAGTGTTGTTTCTAAACTGAGATATTCAGAATACATGTAGTATCATTAAAATCATAATAACGACTATTAATAATTAAACCATTACTAGTTAGTAAATCTATTTACATATTGGTGGTATGTCTGAGTGTATTAGATTTAATACACCATTGAATGGTTTATGATAAACCATGTTAAACCATAAGTGTTGTTTCTAAACTGAGATATTCACAATACATGTAGTATCATTAAAATCATAATAACGACTATTAATAATTAAACCATTACTAGTTAGTAAATCTATTTACATATTGGTGGTATGTCTGAGTGTATTAGATTTAATACACCATTGAATGGTTTATGATAAACCATGTTAAACCATAAGTGTTGTTTCTAGACTGAGATATTCACAATACATGTAGTATCAATAAAATCATATTAACGACTATTAATTATTAAACCATTACTACTTAGTAAATCTACTTACATATAGGTGGTATGTCTGAGTGATTAGATTTAATTTACCATTGAATGGTTTATGATAAACCATGTTAAACCATAAGTGTTGTTTCTAAACTGAGATATTCACAATACATGTAGTATCATTAAAATCATAATAACGACTATTTATAATTAAACCAAAACTAGTTAGTAAATCTATTTACATATTGGTGGTATGTCTGAGTGTATTAGATTTAATACACCATTGAATGGTTTATTATAAACCATGTTAAACCATAAGTGTTGTTTCTAAACTGAGATATTCACAATACATGTAGAATCATTAAAATCATAATAACGACTATTAATAATTAAACCATTACTAGTTAGTAAATCTATTTACATATGGGTGGTATGTCTGAGTGTATTAGATTTAATTTACCATTGAATGGTTTATGATAAACCATGTTAAACCATAAGTGTTGTTTCTAAACTGAGATATTCACAATACATGTAGTATCATTAAAATCATAATAACAACCTTTAATAATTAAAACATCACTACTTGGTAAATCTATTTACATATGACTGGGATGTCTGAGTGTATTAGATTTAATTTACCATTGAATGGTTTATGATAAACCATGTTAAACCATAAGTGTTGTTTCTAAACTGAGATATTCACAATACATGTAGTATCATTAAAATCATAATAACGACTATTAATAATTAAACCATTACTAGTTATTAAATCTATTTACATATTGGTGGTATGTCTGAGTGTATTAGATTTAATATACCATTGAATGGTTTATGATAAACCATGTTAAACAATAAGTGTTGTTTCTAAACTGAGATATTCACAATACATGGTGTATCAATAAAATCATATTAACGACTATTAATAATTAAACCATTACTACTTAGTAAATCTATTTACATATAGGTGGTATCTCAGTTTAGAAACAACACTTATGGTTTAACATGGTTTATCATAAACCATTCAATGGTAAATTAAATCTAATACACTCAGACATATCACCTATATGTAAATAGATTTACTAACTAGTAATGGTTTAATTATTAATAGTCGTTATTATGATTTTAATGATTCTACATGTATTGTGAATATCTCAGTTTAGAAACAACACTTATGGTTTAACATGGTTTATCATAAACCATTCAATGGTGTATTAAATCTAATACACTCAGACATACCACCAATATGTAAATAGATTTACTAACTAGTAATGGTTTAATTATTAATAGTCGTTATTATGATTTTAATGATACTACATGTATTGTGAATATCTCAGTTTAGAAACAACACTTATGGTTTAACATGGTTTATCATAAACCATTCAATGGTATATTAAATCTAATACACTCAGACATATCAACAATATGTAAATAGATTCACTAACTAGTAATGGTTTAATTATTAATAGTCGTTATTATGATTTTAATGATACTACATGTATTGTGAATATCTCAGTTTAGAAACAACACTTATGGTTTAACATGGTTTATCATAAACCATTCAATGGTAAATTAAATCTAATACACTCAGACATACCACCAATATGTAAATAGATTTACTAACTAGTAATGGTTTAATTATTAATAGTCGTTATTATGATTTTAATGATACTACATGTATTGTGAATATCTCAGTTTAGAAACAACACTTATGGTTTAACATGGTTTATCATAAACCATTCAATGGTGTATTAAATCTAATACACTGAGACATACCACCAATATGTAAATAGATTTACTAACTAGTAATGGTTTAATTATTAATAGTCGTTATTATGATTTTAATGATACTACATGTATTGTGAATATCTCAGTTTAGAAACAACACTTATGGTTTAAGCTGGACAATGACCCCACACCAACATTAGCAGCTCATATCAAATCGTACATCTGTGAACTGCAAAACACCGGCTATATCGACAAAACCGAGGCGGAGTACTTACTCCCCCCTGACCCAGTACAAACTCAGTATATATATTTCCCCTACAAAATTCATAAATCACCAATTTCAGTTAGACCTGTCGTGTCAGGTATCAACGGAGCCACCACAGCAATATCCTCGTACTTAGACCACTTCTTTAAATCAAAAGTTCCACTCATTCCATCATTCCTGAAGAACTCTCAGAGCCTAGTCACCATTCTTAAATCCACCCCCATTCCACCATCTGACCATGTTTTTCTAGTTTCCATCGACGTTAAAAGTCTGTATACCACCATCCCGCAAGACGAAGGAATTGAAGCAATCTTGAAACATAATGAAGCTATTGGCCTTCCTAAATTCATCACGAGACAACTACTGAACTTCATTCTGAAAAACAACATCTTCACGTTCAATGCTACACCATATCAGCAGCGCACAGGTGTAGCGATGGGTACACCTCTAGCCCCAACTCTTGCTAACCTGTTCATGGCAACACTAGAGGAACGCTTTCTGAAGACGCAAGACAAACAGCCACTCATCTACAAGCGTTACATTGACGACATTTTCATTGTCTGGACACACTCAATGGCTGACTTCCAAACATTCTTTGCCAACCTCAATGGCTTCCACCCAACAATCAAATATGAGTACTCAATCTCAGAAACATCCATAGATTATCTTGACATTACCATCTACAAAGGAGATCAATTTGCAGCCACACGCCGACTTTCCACCAAAACACATTTCAAGCCAACAAACTCTTTTCAGTATATCCACTACACCAGCCATCACCCACTCAACACAAAAACAGCCATTATCAAAGCAGAAATCCTGAGATACCAGCGTCAATGCTCTGACCCTAAAGACTTCAGACACCTCAAACAGCAACTCATCAACCACTTTATCGACAGAGGCTACCCCTTCAACATCATCAATAAGATCATCATATCAGTCACAAGCCAACCACGAAACCAACTCACAACACTATCAACTTCACCATACCCATTTACAGTCCACTACGATGCCAGAAGGAACCATCCGATCAAAGCCTTAAAGCTAAACCTAGATCACCTTGAAAGGGACGCCACCACATTTCATATGGCTCGCAAACGGCTAGTCATTGCATACAGAAACAAATCAAACATCAAGAAGATCATCACAAAATCACCATTGAATACAGATGCCATTACAAACAACATCACACCCGAGATCAGAAGCTACCACATACCACTACTACCACAGCCATGCAATAAAAGTAACTGCAGGTCATGTCCCGATATCATCACAACCAACACATTCAAGTGCACCACCACGGGCCTAAGGATCCCCATACAGCACCATCTGTCCTGCGAGAGCAGTAATATAATATACGTACTCCAATGCAAAATCTGTAAACTTCAATACGTCGGCGTAACCACGTCCACACTGAGGGAGAGGGTAAACCAGCATAGGAGTAGATTCAGGTCCAGTCGGGAGCCCAGACAGCTTATCTACAAACACTTCGACCAGCACGGGGCATTCAGAGTAAGCATCATCCCACTCATGAGAGTTAATCCAGAGCAAAGATTTGCAACTGAAGAAATCTGGATCAATAGGCTAAACTCAAGAACCCCGTATGGGCTAAATGATGTATACATGTGATGTAACAGCCAGCTGCACACACCTCACATTTAGCACCTGTCGAGAACTATTTATGCACTGCACGAACACCTGTTATTCATTTCGTGTCAATCTTTGCTGTATACTGCACTGAAGAAGGCCAGCACGGCCGAAATGCATTTGTAGTGACATTAAAGTTTGGCACGAGAGAGAATACAGTGAACGCGTCCCCTTTTACGTAAGTCTACACTAATCATTCCCTCCCCCGTTAGTGCATGTAGTTGCGGGCACGTAATGCCAACTAACAAACCGGATCGCTATCAGACGCGCAGCGCCAGCAACGCACTCGGGCCCAGTCCACCGCACGCAGCAAAGGGAATGAAACCATCATTGGTGCCACCCTGCCCCCTGACTACCCAAAAACTTCCAACCCGAAACGCTCACGTAGCCCAACCCACGGCCCCAAATGCCAAGCGCAATACGCGACGCAAACAAAACGGGCTCAACACCCCTTCACCCTCTCCCCCACCATCTGCTAGAACGTTCTCCCAACCAACACCTCGTTCCCCAGCCATACCTCGTTCCTCACAACCGACCCTGACCCATGACCATCTGCCACCTAGCGCAAGCTCATCCCCTCAACCATCATCAATTGCAGCTCAAACCACTGTTCAACCCATCCATATCACCCCCTCATCACCTCCATCATCAGCTTCTGATGCCCTACCTTCAACATCAAATGTCAATGACCATTTGCCACCCATTCGAACGAACTTATCCCCACCACCATCACCAGTAACAGCTCAAACTACTGATCAGCCTACCCATACCGCCCCATGTCACTCACTCCCATCAGCACCTAATACCTTAACCCCATCATCAATCAACGACCAATTGCCACCAGTCAGAACTAGTCCACCACCACCACCATCATCTGCAGTAACCCAAACCATTGATCAACTCACCATCACCATCCCCTCCCCCCTACCACAGTCATCAGCATCTGATGCCCCATCTTCACCATCAAATAGCAATGATCAATCACCACTCATCAGAACATGTTCTCCCACACCACCAGCAACAGCTCAGACCATCGATCAGCCTACCCACATCACTCCCTTCCCCACACCACCACCATCAGATGCCAATACCATCTCACTACCACATTCACCAGCAGCTCACATGTGTCCCATGCCAACTGTCCAGCCCAACAAAACATCGAAAATAGAAAAGGCACTCCTTGACAAAGAATACCAGTCTGTTATGGACAGGTACCCGGGTATGAGGAAATTTTATGAATTGGCTCGGCACCATTTGGCTTTCAACGAAGAGTGCCTGCAGAAAAACGTATTCCCCCTGGGAATCAGGGCCTTTGCCACATGTGCCACACTTGGAGCTGATGATACACTGAAGACCAAGTACGTTGAAATCCTTACAAGGACCAGCACGGAACTCACCATAGCAAACGTGCAACATCTCCACAAGGTAGCCACACAAACAAACTCAATGCTAGACAAAATTGAAAAAGAGCTCGACTCAGTGAAAGACGAAGTTATCCTGAGCCAGTGGCGCAACACCCAAACAACCTCACTAGAGCACATGACAAAGCTACATGATGCACTACAGGAGAAGAGGAAAAAGAAGATTCAGAAAACGGTACAAGCACACAAAGCAAACCGAATATACACAGAAGAGTGCCTCAGGACCCGCACCCTACCCTCCAAACTCACACCCCCAGACTCCCAAAGAGAGGTGACAACCCCCCAGGTCCCCCCTCAGCCCCTGCTTCCCGAGTCCACCCGCCCACCAAGGCCTACTGCAACAAACACCAAGACCACCCACCTTCAACAAGTCCCCCCTCAGCCCCTGCTTCCCGAGTCCACCTGCCCACCAAGGCCTACTGCAACAAACACCAAGACCACCCACCCTCAACATCCCCCACACCCAAAAGTACAAGTCCCAGTGAAACAAAAGAACCAACAGAAACAACACCCTAACCCCACCCCACCACTGAACAGTTATCAGCCCAGTCGACAACAGAAGCAACAATACAACCCCACCCCAATCATCCCACCATTGATGTCACTCCGGCCCCAACCAACCTACAAGCCCAACATCCATCAACCCAACCATGATGCGCCATCCTGCAACCCCCTCAGACGAAACACGCCTCTCCTACCCCTCCCACCCCCTCCACTCATGACACTAATGTTTGACAACAGGTGGCCACTAATCCCACCCTGGATGACACCTGTACCACAATCCCTCACAAGCTGGCCATACCCCACTCCGCACCCCTACTACCCACCCATGTACCAATCCCAACCACCATACCTCCACCCTTTTTAGAACCCCTCTACTCCACATTCACATATAAAGACTCCAGTGGCGTAGAGGGCATTCAAGGAGGACCAATGCAAATTGGCCCCTCACCTTTAAATTAAACCATAAGTGTTGTTTCTAAACTGAGATATTCACAATACATGTAGTATCATTAAAATCATAATAACGACTATTAATAATTAAACCAAAACTAGTTAGTAAATCTATTTACATATTGGTGGTATGTCTGAGTGTATTAGATTTAATACACCATTGAATGGTTTATGATAAACCATGTTAAACCATAAGTGTTGTTTCTAAACTGAGATATTCACAATACATGTAGTATCATTAAAATCATAATAACGACTATTAATAATTAAACCATTATTAGTTATTAAATCTATTTACATATTGGTGGTATGTTTTAATGATACTACATGTATTGTGAATATCTCAGTTTAGAAACAACACTTATGGTTTAACATGGTTTATCATAAACCATTCAATGGTATATTAAATTTAATACACTCAGACATATCAACAATATGTAAATAGATTCACTAACTAGTAATGGTTTAATTATTAATAGTCGTTATTATGATTTTAATGATACTACATGTATTGTGAATATCTCAGTTTAGAAACAACACTTATGGTTTAACATGGTTTATCATAAACCATTCAATGGTGTATTAAATCTAATACACTCAGACATACCACCAATATGTAAATAGATTTACTAACTAGTAATGGTTTAATTATTAATAGTCGTTATTATGATTTTAATGATACTACATGTATTGTGAATATCTCAGTTTAGAAACAGCACTTATGGTTTAACATGGTTTATCATAAACCATTCAATGGTATATTAAATTTAATACACTCAGACGTACCACCAATATGTAAATAGATTTACTAACTAGTTTTGGTTTAATTATTAATAGTCGTTATTATGATTTTAATGATACTACATGTATTGTGAATATCTCAGTTTAGAAACAACACTTATGGTTTAACATGGTTCATCATAAACCATTCAATGGTAAATTAAATCCAATACACTCAGACATACCAAATATATGTAAATAGATTTACTAACTAGTAATGGTTTAATTATTAATAGTCGTTATTATGATTTTAATGATACTACATGTATTGTGAATATCTCAGTTTAGAAACAACACTTATGGTTTAACATGGTTTATCATAAACCATTCAATGGTATATTAAATCTAATACACTCAGACATATCAACAATATGTAAATAGATTCACTAACTAGTAATGGTTTAATTATTAATAGTCGTTATTATGATTTTAATGATACTACATGTATTGTGAATATCTAAGTTTAGAAACAACACTTATGGTTTAACATGGTTTATCATAAACCATTCAATGGTATATTAAATTTAACACACTCAGACGTACCACCAATATGTAAATAGATTTACTAACTAGTAATGGTTTAATTATTAATAGTCGTTATTATGATTTTAATGATACTACATGTATTGTGAATATCTCAGTTTAGAAACAACACTTATGGTTTAACATGGTTTATCATAAACCATTCAATGGTGTATTAAATATAATACACTCAGACATACCACCAATATGTAAATAGATTTACTAACTAGTAATGGTTTAATTATTAATAGTCGTTATTATGATTTTAATGATACTACATGTATTGTGAATATCTCAGTTTAGAAACAACACTTATGGTTTAACATGGTTTATCATAAACCATTCAATGGTGTATAAAATCTAATACACTCAGACATACCACCAATATGTAAATAGATTTACTAACTAGTAATGGTTTAATTATTAATAGTCGTTATTATGATTTTAATGATACTACATGTATTGTGAATATCTCAGCTTAGAAACAACACTTATGGTTTAACATGGTTTATCATAAACCATTCAATGGTGTATTAAATCTAATACACTCAGACATCCCAGTCATATGTAAATAGATTTACCATGTAGTGATGGTTTAATTATTAAAGGTCGTTATTATGATTTTAATGATACTACATGTATTGTGAATATCTCAGTTTAGAAACAACACTTATGGTTTAACATGGTTTATCATAAACCATTCAATGGTAAATTAAATCTAATACACTCAGACATACCACCTATATGTAAATAGATTTACTAACTAGTAATGGTTTAATTATTAATAGTCGTTATTATGATTTTAATGATTCTACATGTATTGTGAATATCTCAGTTTAGAAGCAACACTTATGGTTTAACAAGGTTTATCATAAACCATTCAATGGTGTATTAAATCTAATACACTCAGACATACCACCAATATGTAAATAGATTTACTAACTAGTAATGGTTTAATTATTAATAGTCGTTATTATGATTTTAATGATACTACATGTATTGTGAATATCTCAGTTTAGAAACAACACTTATGGTTTAACATGGTTTATCATAAACCATTCAATGGTGTATTAAATCTAATACACTCAGACATCCCAATCATATGTAAATACATTTACCAAGTAGTGATGGTTTAATTATTAAAGGTCGTTATTATGATTTTAATGATACTACATGTATTGTGAATATCTCAGTTTAGAAACAACACTTATGGTTTAACATAGTTTATCATAAACCATTCAATGGTAAATTAAATCTAATACACTCAGACATACCACCTTTATGTAAATAGATTTACTAACTAGTAATGGTTTAATTATTAATAGTCGTTATTATGATTTTAATGATTCTACATGTATTGTGAATATCTCAGTTTAGAAGCAACACTTATGGTTTAACATGGTTTATCATAAACCATTCAATGGTGTATTAAATCTAATACACTCAGACATACCACCAATATGTAAATAGATTTACTAACTAGTAATGGTTTAATTATTAATAGTCGTTATTATGATTTTAATGATACTAAATGTATTGTGAATATCTCAGTTTAGCAACAACACTTATGGTTTAACATGGTTTATCATGAACCATTCAATGGTATATTAAATTTAATACACTCAGACTTACCACCAATATGTAAATAGATTTACTAACTAGTAATGGTTTAATTATTAATAGTCGTTATTATGATTTTAATGATACTACATGTATTGTAAATATCTCAGTTTAGAAACAACACTTATGGTTTAACATGGTTTATCATAAACCATTCAATGGTGTATTAAATCTAATACACTCAGACATCCCAGTCATATGTAAATAGATTTACCATGTAGTGATGGTTTAATTATTAAAGGTCGTTATTATGATTTTAATGATACTACATGTATTGTGAATATCTCAGTTTAGAAACAACACTTATGGTTTATCATAAACCATTCAATGGTGTATTAAATCTAATACACTCAGACATCCCAGTCATATGTAAATACATTTACCAAGTAGTGATGGTTTAATTATTAAAGGTCGTTATTATGATTTTAATGATACTACATGTATTGTGAATATCTCAGTTTAGAAACAACACTTATGGTTTAACATAGTTTATCATAAACCATTCAATGGTAAATTAAATCTAATACACTCAGACATACCACCTTTATGTAAATAGATTTACTAACTAGTAATGGTTTAATTATTAATAGTCGTTATTATGATTTTAATGATTCTACATGTATTGTGAATATCTCAGTTTAGAAGCAACACTTATGGTTTAACATGGTTTATCATAAACCATTCAATGGTGTATTAAATCTAATACACTCAGACATACCACCAATATGTAAATAGATTTACTAACTAGTAATGGTTTAATTATTAATAGTCGTTATTATGATTTTAATGATACTACATGTATTGTGAATATCTCAGTTTAGAAACAACACTTATGGTTTAACATGGTTTATCATAAACCATTCAATGGTATATTAAATTTTATACATTCAGACGTACCACCAATATGTAGATAGATTTACTAACTAGTAATGGTTTAATTATTAATAGTCGTTATTATGATTTTAATGATACTACATGTATTGTGAATATCTCAGTTTAGAAACCACACTTATGGTTTAACATGGTTTATCATAAACCATTCAATGGTAAATTAAATCTAATACACTCAGACATATCACCTATATGTAAATAGATTTACTAACTAGTAATGGTTTAATTATTAATAGTCGTTATTATGATTTTAATGATACTACATGTATTGTGAATATCTCAGTTTAGAAACAACACTTATGGTTTAACATGGTTTATCATAAACCATTCAATGGTAAATTAAATCTAATACACTCAGACATATCACCTATATGTAAATAGATTTACTAACTAGTAATGGTTTAATTATAATAGTCGTTATTATGATTTTAATGATTCTACATGTATTGTGAATATCTCAGTTTAGAAGCAACACTTATGGTTTAACATGGTTTATCATAAACCATTCAATGGTGTATTAAATCTAATACACTCAGACATACCACCAATATGTAAATAGATTTACTAACTAGTAATGGTTTAATTATTAATAGTCGTTATTATGATTTTAATGTTACTACATGTATTGTGAATATCTCAGTTTAGATACAACACATGGTTTAACATGGTTTATCATAAACCATTGAATGGTATATTAAATTTAATACACTCAGACGTACCACCAATATGTAAATAGATTTACTAAGTAGTAATGGTTTAATTATTAATAGTCGTTATTATGATTTTAATGATACTACATGTATTGTGAATATCTCAGTTTAGAAACAACACTTATGGTTTAACATGGTTTATCATAAACCATTCAATGGTATATTAAATCTAATACACTCAGACATATCAACAATATGTAAATAGATTCACTAACTAGTAATGGTTTAATTATTAATAGTCGTTATTATGATTTTAATGATACTACATGTATTGTGAATATCTCAGTTTAGAAACCACACTTATGGTTTAACATGGTTTATCATAAACCATTCAATGGTAAATTAAATCTAATACACTCAGACATATCACCTATATGTAAATAGATTTACTAACTAGTAATGGTTTAATTATTAATAGTCGTTATTATGATTTTAATGATACTACATGTATTGTGAATATCTCAGTTTAGAAACAACACTTATGGTTTAACATGGTTTATCATAAACCATTCAATGGTAAATTAAATCTAATACACTCAGACATATCACCTATATGTAAATAGATTTACTAACTAGTAATGGTTTAATTATAATAGTCGTTATTATGATTTTAATGATTCTACATGTATTGTGAATATCTCAGTTTAGAAGCAACACTTATGGTTTAACATGGTTTATCATAAACCATTCAATGGTAAATTAAATCTAATACACTCAGACATATCACCTATATGTAAATAGATTTACTAACTAGTAATGGTTTAATTATAATAGTCGTTATTATGATTTTAATGATTCTACATGTATTGTGAATATCTCAGTTTAGAAGCAACACTTATGGTTTAACATGGTTTATCATAAACCATTCAATGGTGTATTAAATCTAATACACTCAGACATACCACCAATATGTAAATAGATTTACTAACTAGTAATGGTTTAATTATTAATAGTCGTTATTATGATTTTAATGTTACTACATGTATTGTGAATATCTCAGTTTAGATACAACACATGGTTTAACATGGTTTATCATAAACCATTGAATGGTATATTAAATTTAATACACTCAGACGTACCACCAATATGTAAATAGATTTACTAAGTAGTAATGGTTTAATTATTAATAGTCGTTATTATGATTTTAATGATACTACATGTATTGTGAATATCTCAGTTTAGAAACAACACTTATGGTTTAACATGGTTTATCATAAACCATTCAATGGTATATTAAATCTAATACACTCAGACATATCAACAATATGTAAATAGATTCACTAACTAGTAATGGTTTAATTATTAATAGTCGTTATTATGATTTTAATGATACTACATGTATTGTGAATATCTCAGTTTAGAAACCACACTTATGGTTTAACATGGTTTATCATAAACCATTCAATGGTAAATTAAATCTAATACACTCAGACATATCACCTATATGTAAATAGATTTACTAACTAGTAATGGTTTAATTATTAATAGTCGTTATTATGATTTTAATGATACTACATGTATTGTGAATATCTCAGTTTAGAAACAACACTTATGGTTTAACATGGTTTATCATAAACCATTCAATGGTAAATTAAATCTAATACACTCAGACATATCACCTATATGTAAATAGATTTACTAACTAGTAATGGTTTAATTATAATAGTCGTTATTATGATTTTAATGATTCTACATGTATTGTGAATATCTCAGTTTAGAAGCAACACTTATGGTTTAACATGGTTTATCATAAACCATTCAATGGTGTATTAAATCTAATACACTCAGACATACCACCAATATGTAAATAGATTTACTAACTAGTAATGGTTTAATTATTAATAGTCGTTATTATGATTTTAATGTTACTACATGTATTGTGAATATCTCAGTTTAGATACAACACATGGTTTAACATGGTTTATCATAAACCATTGAATGGTATATTAAATTTAATACACTCAGACGTACCACCAATATGTAAATAGATTTACTAAGTAGTAATGGTTTAATTATTAATAGTCGTTATTATGATTTTAATGATACTACATGTATTGTGAATATCTCAGTTTAGAAACAACACTTATTGTTTAACATGGTTTATCATAAACCATTCAATGGTATATTAAATCTAATACACTCAGACATATCAACAATATGTAAATAGATTCACTAACTAGTAATGGTTTAATTATTAATAGTCGTTATTATGATTTTAATGATACTACATGTATTGTGAATATCTCAGTTTAGAAACAACACTTATGGTTTAACATGGTTTATCATAAACCATTCAATGGTGTATTAAATCTAATACACTCAGACATCCCAGTCATATGTAAACACATTTACCAAGTAGTGATGGTTTAATTATTAATAGTCGTTATTATGATTTTAATGATACTACATGTATTGTGAATATCTCAGTTTAGAAACAACACTTATGGTTTAACATGGTTTATCATAAACCATTCAATGGTAAATTAAATCTAATACACTCAGACATATCACCTATATGTATATAGATTTACTAACTAGTAATGGTTTAATTATTAATAGTCGTTATTATGATTTTAATGATACTACATGTATTGTGAATATCTCAGTTTAGAAACAACACTTATGGTTTAACATGGTTTATCATAAAACATTCAATGGTGTATTAAATCTAATACACTCAGACATACCACCTTTATGTAAATAGATTTACTAACTAGTAATGGTTTAATTATTAATAGTCGTTATTATGATTTTAATGATTCTACATGTATTGTGAATATCTCAGTTTACAAGCAACACTTATGGTTTAACATGGTTTATCATAAACCATTCAATGGTGTATTAAATCTAATACACTCAGACATACCACCAATATGTAAATAGATTTACTAACTAGTAATGGTTTAATTATTAATAGTCGTTATTATGATTTTAATGATACAACATGTATTGTGAATATCTCAGTTTAGAAACAACACTTATGGTTTAACATGGTTTATCATAAACCATTCAATGGTATATTAAATTTAATACACTCAGACGTACCACCAATATGTAAATAGATTTACTAACTAGTTTTGGTTTAATTATTAATAGTCGTTATTATGATTTTAATGATACTACATGTATTGTGAATATCTCAGTTTAGAAACAACACTTATGGTTTAACATGGTTCATCATAAACCATTCAATGGTAAATTAAATCCAATACACTCAGACATACCAAATATATGTAAATAGATTTACTAATTAGTAATGGTTTAATTATTAATAGTCGTTATTATGATTTTAATGATACTACATGTATTGTGAATATCTCAGTTTAGAAACAACACTTATGGTTTAACATGGTTTATCATAAACCATTCAATGGTATATTAAATCTAATACACTCAGACATATCAACAATATGTAAATAGATTCACTAACTAGTAATGGTTTAATTATTAATAGTCGTTATTATGATTTTAATGATACTACATGTATTGTGAATATCTCAGTTTAGAAACAACACTTATGGTTTAACATGGTTTATCATAAACCATTCAATGGTGTATTAAATCTAATACACTCAGACATCCCAGTCATATGTAAATAGATTTACCATGTAGTGATGGTTTAATTATTAAAGGTCGTTATTATGATTTTAATGATACTACATGTATTGTGAATATCTCAGTTTAGAAACAACACTTATGGTTTAACATGGTTTATCATAAACCATTCAATGGTAAATTAAATCTAATACACTCAGACATATCACCTATATGTAAATAGATTTACTAACTAGTAATGTTTTAATTATTAATAGTCGTTATTATGATTTTAATGATTCTACATGTATTGTGAATATCTCAGTTTAGAAGCAACACTTATGGTTTAACATGGTTTATCATAAACCATTCAATGGTGTATTAAATCTAATACACTCAGACATACCACCAATATGTAAATAGATTTACTAACTAGTAATGGTTTAATTATTAATAGTCGTTATTATGATTTTAATGATACTACATGTATTGTGAATATCTCAGTTTAGAAACAACACTTATGGTTTACATGGTTTATCATAAACCATTCAATGGTATATTAAATTTAATACACTCAGACGTACCACCAATATGTAAATAGATTTACTAACTAGTAATGGTTTAATTATTAATAGTCGTTATTATGATTTTAATGATACTACATGTATTGTGAATATCTCAGTTTAGAAACAACACTTATGGTTTAACATGGTTTATCATAAACCATTCAATGGTGTATTAAATCTAATACACTCAGACATACCACCAATATGTAAATAGATTTACTAAGTAGTAATGGTTTAATTATTAATAGTCGTTATTATGATTTTAATGATACTACATGTATTGTGAATATCTCAGTTTAGAAACAACACTTATGGTTTAACATGGTTTATCATAAACCATTCAATGGTGTATTAAATGTAATACACTCAGACATCCCAGTCATATGTAAACACATTTACCAAGTAGTGATGGTTTAATTATTAAAGGTCGTTATTATGATTTTAATGATACTACATGTATTGTGAATATCTCAGTTTAGAAACAACACTTATGGTTTAACATGGTTTATCATAAACCATTCAATGGTAAATTAAATCTAATACACTCAGACATACCACCTATATGTAAATAGATTTACTAACTAGTAATGGTTTAATTATTAATAGTCGTTATTATGATTTTAATGATACTACATGTATTGTGAATATCTCAGTTTAGAAACAACAGTAATAGTTTAACATGGTTTATCATAAACCATTCAATGGTAAATTAAATCTAATCACTCAGACATACCACCTATATGTAAATAGATTTACTAAGTAGTAATGGTTTAATTATTAATAGTCGTTAATATGATTTTATTGATACACCATGTATTGTGAATATCTCAGTTTAGAAACAACACTTATGGTTTAACATGGTTTATCATAAACCATTCAATGGTATATTAAATCTAATACACTCAGACATACCACCAATATGTAAATAGATTTAATAACTAGTAATGGTTTAATTATTAATAGTCGTTATTATGATTTTAATGATACTACATGTATTGTGAATATCTCAGTTTAGAAACAACACTTATGGTTTAACATGGTTTATCATAAATCATTCAATGGTGTATTAAATCTAATACACTCAGACATACCACCAATATGTAAATAGATTTACTAACTAGTTTTGGTTTAATTATTAATAGTCGTTATTATGATTTTAATGATACTACATGTATTGTGAATATCTCAGTTTAGAAACATCACTTATGGTTTAACATGGTTCATCATAAACCATTGAATGGTAAATTAAATCCAATACACTCAGACATACCAAATATATGTAAATAGATTTACTAACTAGTAATGGTTTAATTATTAATAGTCGCTATTATGATTTTAATGATACTACATGTATTGTGAATATCTCAGTTTAGAAACAACACTTATGGTTTAACATGGTTTATCATAAACCATTCAATGGTAAATTAAATCTAATACACTCAGACATATCACCTATATGTAAATAGATTTACTAACTAGTAATGGTTTAATTATTAATAGTCGTTATTATGATTTTAATGATACTACATGTATTGTGAATATCTCAGTTTAGAAACAACACTTATGGTTTAACATGGTTTATCATAAACCATTCAATGGTGTATTAAATCTAATACACTCAGACATCCCAGTCATATGTAAGTAGATTTACCATGTATTGATGGTTTAATTATTAAAGGTCGTTATTATGATTTTAATGATACTACATGTATTGTGAATATCTCAGTTTAGAAACAACACTTATGGTTTAACATGGTTTATCATAAACCATTGAATGGTATATTAAATTTAATACACTCAGACGTACCACCAATATGTAAATAGATTTACTAACTAGTAATGGTTTAATTATTAATAGTCGTTATTATGATTTTAATGATACTACATGTATTGTGAATATCTCAGTTTATAAGCAACACTTATGGTTTAACATGGTTTATCATAAACCATTCAATGGTGTATTAAATCTAATACACTCAGACATACCACCAATATGTAAATAGATTTACTAACTAGTAATGGTTTAATTATTAATAGTCGTTATTATGATTTTAATGATACTACATGTATTGTGAATATCTCAGTTTAGAAACAACACTTATGTTTTAACATGGTTTATCATAAACCATTCAATGGTGTATTAAATCTAATACACTCAGACATACCACCAATATGTAAATAGATTTACTAACTAGTAATGGTTTAATTATTAATAGTCGTTATTATGATTTTAATGATACTACATGTATTGTGAATATCTCAGTTTAGAAACAACACTTATGGTTTAACATGGTTTATCATAAACCATTCAATGGTGTATTAAATCTAATACACTCAGACATACCACCAATATGTAAATAGATTTACTAACTAGTAATGGTTTAATTATTAATAGTCGTTATTATGATTTTAATGATACTACATGTATTGTGAATATCTCAGTTTAGAAACAACACTTATGGTTTAACATGGTTTATCATAAACCATTCAATGGTGTATTAAATCTAATACACTCAGACATACCACCAATATGTAAATAGATTTACTAACTAGTAATGGTTTAATTATTAATAGTCGTTATTATGATTTTAATGATACTACATGTATTGTGAATATCTCAGTTTAGAAACAACACTTATGGTTTAACATGGTTTATCATAAACCATTCAATGGTAAATTAAATCTAATACACTCAGACTTCCCAGTCATATGTAAATAGATTTACCAAGTAGTGATGGTTTAATTATTAAAGGTCGTTATTATGATTTTAATGATACTACATGTATTGTGAATATCTCAGTTTAGAAACAACAGTAATAGTTTAACATGGTTTATCATAAACCGTTCAATGGTAAATTAAATCTAATCACTCAGACATACCACCTATATGTAAATAGATTTACTAAGTAGTAATGGTTTAATTATTAATAGTCGTTAATATGATTTTATTGATACACCATGTATTGTGAATATCTCAGTTTAGAAACAACACTTATGGTTTAACATGGTTTATCATAAACCATTCAATGGTATATTAAATCTAATACACTCAGACATACCACCATTATGTAAATAGATTTAATAACTAGTAATGGTTTAATTATTAATAGTCGTTATTATGATTTTAATGATACTACATGTATTGTGAATATCTCAGTTTAGAAACAACACTTATGGTTTAACATGGTTTATCATAAACCATTCAATGGTATATTAAATCTAATACACTCAGACATACCACCATTATGTAAATAGATTTAATAACTAGTAATGGTTTAATTATTAATAGTCGTTATTATGATTTTAATGATACTACATGTATTGTGAATATCTCAGTTTAGAAACAACACTTATGGTTTAACATGGTTTATCATAAACCATTCAATGGTGTATTAAATCTAATACACTCAGACATACCACCATTATGTAAATAGATTTAATAACTAGTAATGGTTTAATTATTAATAGTCGTTATTATGATTTTAATGATACTACATGTATTGTGAATATCTCAGTTTAGAAACAACACTTATGGTTTAACATGGTTTATCATAAACCATTCAATGGTAAATTAAATCCAATAAACTCAGACATACCAAATATATGTAAATAGATTTACTAACTAGTAATGGTTTAATTATTAATAGTCGTTATTATGATTTTAATGATACTACATGTATTGTGAATATCTCAGTTTAGAAACAACACTTATGGTTTAACATGGTTTATCATAAACCATTCAATGGTATATTAAATGTAATACACTCAGACATACCACCAATATGTAAATAGATTTAATAACTAGTAATGGTTTAATTATTAATAGTCGTTATTATGATTTTAATGATACTACATGTATTGTGAATATCTCAGTTTAGAAACAACACTTATGGTTTAACATGGTTTATCATAAACCATTCAATGGTAAATTAAATCTAATACACTCAGACATATCACCTATATGTAAATAGATTTACTAACTAGTAATGGTTTAATTATTAATTGTCGTTATTATGATTTTAATGATTCTACATGTATTGTGAATATCTCAGTTTAGAAGTAACACTTATGGTTTAACATGGTTTATCATAAACCATTCAATGGTGTATTAAATGTAATACACTCAGACATCCCAGTCATATGTAAACACATTTACCAAGTAGTGATGGTTTAATTATTAAAGGTCGTTATTATGATTTTAATGATACTACATGTATTGTGAATATCTCAGTTTAGAAACAACACTTATGGTTTGACATGGTTTATCATAAACCATTCAATGGTAAATTAAATCTAATACACTCAGACATACCACCTATATGTAAATAGATTTACTAACTAGTAATGGTTTAATTATTAATAGTCGTTATTATGATTTTAATGATTCTACATGTATTGTGAATATCTCAGTTTACAAGCAACACTTATGGTTTAACATGGTTTATCATAAACCATTCAATGGTGTATTAAATCTAATACACTCAGACATACCACCAATATGTAAATAGATTTACTAACTAGTAATGGTTTAATTATTAATAGTCGTTATTATGATTTTAATGATACAACATGTATTGTGAATATCTCAGTTTAGAAACAACACTTATGGTTTAACATGGTTTATCATAAACCATTCAATGGTATATTAAATTTAATACACTCAGACGTACCACCAATATGTAAATAGATTTACTAACTAGTTTTGGTTTAATTATTAATAGTCGTTATTATGATTTTAATGATACTACATGTATTGTGAATATCTCAGTTTAGAAACAACACTTATGGTTTAACATGGTTCATCATAAACCATTCAATGGTAAATTAAATCCAATACACTCAGACATACCAAATATATGTAAATAGATTTACTAATTAGTAATGGTTTAATTATTAATAGTCGTTATTATGATTTTAATGATACTACATGTATTGTGAATATCTCAGTTTAGAAACAACACTTATGGTTTAACATGGTTTATCATAAACCATTCAATGGTATATTAAATCTAATACACTCAGACATATCAACAATATGTAAATAGATTCACTAACTAGTAATGGTTTAATTATTAATAGTCGTTATTATGATTTTAATGATACTACATGTATTGTGAATATCTCAGTTTAGAAACAACACTTATGGTTTAACATGGTTTATCATAAACCATTCAATGGTGTATTAAATCTAATACACTCAGACATCCCAGTCATATGTAAATAGATTTACCATGTAGTGATGGTTTAATTATTAAAGGTCGTTATTATGATTTTAATGATACTACATGTATTGTGAATATCTCAGTTTAGAAACAACACTTATGGTTTAACATGGTTTATCATAAACCATTCAATGGTAAATTAAATCTAATACACTCAGACATATCACCTATATGTAAATAGATTTACTAACTAGTAATGTTTTAATTATTAATAGTCGTTATTATGATTTTAATGATTCTACATGTATTGTGAATATCTCAGTTTAGAAGCAACACTTATGGTTTAACATGGTTTATCATAAACCATTCAATGGTGTATTAAATCTAATACACTCAGACATACCACCAATATGTAAATAGATTTACTAACTAGTAATGGTTTAATTATTAATAGTCGTTATTATGATTTTAATGATACTACATGTATTGTGAATATCTCAGTTTAGAAACAACACTTATGGTTTACATGGTTTATCATAAACCATTCAATGGTATATTAAATTTAATACACTCAGACGTACCACCAATATGTAAATAGATTTACTAACTAGTAATGGTTTAATTATTAATAGTCGTTATTATGATTTTAATGATACTACATGTATTGTGAATATCTCAGTTTAGAAACAACACTTATGGTTTAACATGGTTTATCATAAACCATTCAATGGTGTATTAAATCTAATACACTCAGACATACCACCAATATGTAAATAGATTTACTAAGTAGTAATGGTTTAATTATTAATAGTCGTTATTATGATTTTAATGATACTACATGTATTGTGAATATCTCAGTTTAGAAACAACACTTATGGTTTAACATGGTTTATCATAAACCATTCAATGGTGTATTAAATGTAATACACTCAGACATCCCAGTCATATGTAAACACATTTACCAAGTAGTGATGGTTTAATTATTAAAGGTCGTTATTATGATTTTAATGATACTACATGTATTGTGAATATCTCAGTTTAGAAACAACACTTATGGTTTAACATGGTTTATCATAAACCATTCAATGGTAAATTAAATCTAATACACTCAGACATACCACCTATATGTAAATAGATTTACTAACTAGTAATGGTTTAATTATTAATAGTCGTTATTATGATTTTAATGATACTACATGTATTGTGAATATCTCAGTTTAGAAACAACAGTAATAGTTTAACATGGTTTATCATAAACCATTCAATGGTAAATTAAATCTAATCACTCAGACATACCACCTATATGTAAATAGATTTACTAAGTAGTAATGGTTTAATTATTAATAGTCGTTAATATGATTTTATTGATACACCATGTATTGTGAATATCTCAGTTTAGAAACAACACTTATGGTTTAACATGGTTTATCATAAACCATTCAATGGTATATTAAATCTAATACACTCAGACATACCACCAATATGTAAATAGATTTAATAACTAGTAATGGTTTAATTATTAATAGTCGTTATTATGATTTTAATGATACTACATGTATTGTGAATATCTCAGTTTAGAAACAACACTTATGGTTTAACATGGTTTATCATAAATCATTCAATGGTGTATTAAATCTAATACACTCAGACATACCACCAATATGTAAATAGATTTACTAACTAGTTTTGGTTTAATTATTAATAGTCGTTATTATGATTTTAATGATACTACATGTATTGTGAATATCTCAGTTTAGAAACATCACTTATGGTTTAACATGGTTCATCATAAACCATTGAATGGTAAATTAAATCCAATACACTCAGACATACCAAATATATGTAAATAGATTTACTAACTAGTAATGGTTTAATTATTAATAGTCGCTATTATGATTTTAATGATACTACATGTATTGTGAATATCTCAGTTTAGAAACAACACTTATGGTTTAACATGGTTTATCATAAACCATTCAATGGTAAATTAAATCTAATACACTCAGACATATCACCTATATGTAAATAGATTTACTAACTAGTAATGGTTTAATTATTAATAGTCGTTATTATGATTTTAATGATACTACATGTATTGTGAATATCTCAGTTTAGAAACAACACTTATGGTTTAACATGGTTTATCATAAACCATTCAATGGTGTATTAAATCTAATACACTCAGACATCCCAGTCATATGTAAGTAGATTTACCATGTATTGATGGTTTAATTATTAAAGGTCGTTATTATGATTTTAATGATACTACATGTATTGTGAATATCTCAGTTTAGAAACAACACTTATGGTTTAACATGGTTTATCATAAACCATTGAATGGTATATTAAATTTAATACATTCAGACGTACCACCAATATGTAAATAGATTTACTAACTAGTAATGGTTTAATTATTAATAGTCGTTATTATGATTTTAATGATACTACATGTATTGTGAATATCTCAGTTTATAAGCAACACTTATGGTTTAACATGGTTTATCATAAACCATTCAATGGTGTATTAAATCTAATACACTCAGACATACCACCAATATGTAAATAGATTTACTAACTAGTAATGGTTTAATTATTAATAGTCGTTATTATGATTTTAATGATACTACATGTATTGTGAATATCTCAGTTTAGAAACAACACTTATGTTTTAACATGGTTTATCATAAACCATTCAATGGTGTATTAAATCTAATACACTCAGACATACCACCAATATGTAAATAGATTTACTAACTAGTAATGGTTTAATTATTAATAGTGGTTATTATGATTTTAATGATACTACATGTATTGTGAATATCTCAGTTTAGAAACAACACTTATGGTTTAACATGGTTTATCATAAACCATTCAATGGTGTATTAAATCTAATACACTCAGACATACCACCAATATGTAAATAGATTTACTAACTAGTAATGGTTTAATTATTAATAGTCGTTATTATGATTTTAATGATACTACATGTATTGTGAATATCTCAGTTTAGAAACAACACTTATGGTTTAACATGGTTTATCATAAACCATTCAATGGTGTATTAAATCTAATACACTCAGACATACCACCAATATGTAAATAGATTTACTAACTAGTAATGGTTTAATTATTAATAGTCGTTATTATGATTTTAATGATACTACATGTATTGTGAATATCTCAGTTTAGAAACAACACTTATGGTTTAACATGGTTTATCATAAACCATTCAATGGTAAATTAAATCTAATACACTCAGACTTCCCAGTCATATGTAAATAGATTTACCAAGTAGTGATGGTTTAATTATTAAAGGTCGTTATTATGATTTTAATGATACTACATGTATTGTGAATATCTCAGTTTAGAAACAACAGTAATAGTTTAACATGGTTTATCATAAACCGTTCAATGGTAAATTAAATCTAATCACTCAGACATACCACCTATATGTAAATAGATTTACTAAGTAGTAATGGTTTAATTATTAATAGTCGTTAATATGATTTTATTGATACACCATGTATTGTGAATATCTCAGTTTAGAAACAACACTTATGGTTTAACATGGTTTATCATAAACCATTCAATGGTATATTAAATCTAATACACTCAGACATACCACCATTATGTAAATAGATTTAATAACTAGTAATGGTTTAATTATTAATAGTCGTTATTATGATTTTAATGATACTACATGTATTGTGAATATCTCAGTTTAGAAACAACACTTATGGTTTAACATGGTTTATCATAAACCATTCAATGGTATATTAAATCTAATACACTCAGACATACCACCATTATGTAAATAGATTTAATAACTAGTAATGGTTTAATTATTAATAGTCGTTATTATGATTTTAATGATACTACATGTATTGTGAATATCTCAGTTTAGAAACAACACTTATGGTTTAACATGGTTTATCATAAACCATTCAATGGTGTATTAAATCTAATACACTCAGACATACCACCAATATGTAAATAGATTTACTAACTAGTTTTGGTTTAATTATTAATAGTCGTTATTATGATTTTAATGATACTACATGTATTGTGAATATCTCAGTTTAGAAACAACACTTATGGTTTAACATGGTTCATCATAAACCATTCAATGGTAAATTAAATCCAATAAACTCAGACATACCAAATATATGTAAATAGATTTACTAACTAGTAATGGTTTAATTATTAATAGTCGTTATTATGATTTTAATGATACTACATGTATTGTGAATATCTCAGTTTAGAAACAACACTTATGGTTTAACATGGTTTATCATAAACCATTCAATGGTATATTAAATGTAATACACTCAGACATACCACCAATATGTAAATAGATTTAATAACTAGTAATGGTTTAATTATTAATAGTCGTTATTATGATTTTAATGATACTACATGTATTGTGAATATCTCAGTTTAGAAACAACACTTATGGTTTAACATGGTTTATCATAAACCATTCAATGGTAAATTAAATCTAATACACTCAGACATATCACCTATATGTAAATAGATTTACTAACTAGTAATGGTTTAATTATTAATTGTCGTTATTATGATTTTAATGATTCTACATGTATTGTGAATATCTCAGTTTAGAAGTAACACTTATGGTTTAACATGGTTTATCATAAACCATTCAATGGTGTATTAAATGTAATACACTCAGACATCCCAGTCATATGTAAACACATTTACCAAGTAGTGATGGTTTAATTATTAAAGGTCGTTATTATGATTTTAATGATACTACATGTATTGTGAATATCTCAGTTTAGAAACAACACTTATGGTTTGACATGGTTTATCATAAACCATTCAATGGTAAATTAAATCTAATACACTCAGACATACCACCTATATGTAAATAGATTTACTAACTAGTAATGGTTTAATTATTAATAGTCGTTATTATGATTTTAATGATTCTACATGTATTGTGAATATCTCAGTTTACAAGCAACACTTATGGTTTAACATGGTTTATCATAAACCATTCAATGGTGTATTAAATCTAATACACTCAGACATACCACCAATATGTAAATAGATTTACTAACTAGTAATGGTTTAATTATTAATAGTCGTTATTATGATTTTAATGATACAACATGTATTGTGAATATCTCAGTTTAGAAACAACACTTATGGTTTAACATGGTTTATCATAAACCATTCAATGGTATATTAAATTTAATACACTCAGACGTACCACCAATATGTAAATAGATTTACTAACTAGTTTTGGTTTAATTATTAATAGTCGTTATTATGATTTTAATGATACTACATGTATTGTGAATATCTCAGTTTAGAAACAACACTTATGGTTTAACATGGTTCATCATAAACCATTCAATGGTAAATTAAATCCAATACACTCAGACATACCAAATATATGTAAATAGATTTACTAACTAGTAATGGTTTAATTATTAATAGTCGTTATTATGATTTTAATGATACTACATGTATTGTGAATATCTCAGTTTAGAAACAACACTTATGGTTTAACATGGTTTATCATAAACCATTCAATGGTATATTAAATCTAATACACTCAGACATATCAACAATATGTAAATAGATTCACTAACTAGTAATGGTTTAATTATTAATAATCGTTATTATGATTATAATGATACTACATGTATTGTGAATATCTCAGTTTAGAAACAACACTTATGGTTTAACATGGTTTATCATAAACCATTCAATGGTGTATTAAATCTAATACACTCAGACATCCCAGTCATATGTAAATAGATTTACCATGTAGTGATGGTTTAATTATTAAAGGTCGTTATTATGATTTTAATGATACTACATGTATTGTGAATATCTCAGTTTAGAAACAACACTTATGGTTTAACATGGTTTATCATAAACCATTCAATGGTAAATTAAATCTAATACACTCAGACATATCACCTATATGTAAATAGATTTACTAACTAGTAATGGTTTAATTATTAATAGTCGTTATTATGATTTTAATGATTCTACATGTATTGTGAATATCTCAGTTTAGAAGCAACACTTATGGTTTAACATGGTTTATCATAAACCATTCAATGGTATATTAAATTTAATACACTCAGACGTACCACCAATATGTAAATAGATTTACTAACTAGTAATGGTTTAATTATTAATAGTCGTTATTATGATTTTAATGATACTACATGTATTGTGAATATCTCAGTTTAGAAACAACACTTATGGTTTAACATGGTTTATCATAAACCATTCAATGGTGTATTAAATCTAATACACTCAGACATACCACCAATATGTAAATAGATTTACTAAGTAGTAATGGTTTAATTATTAATAGTCGTTATTATGATTTTAATGATTCTACATGTATTGTGAATATCTCAGTTTAGAAGCAACACTTATGGTTTAACATGGTTTATCATAAACCATTCAATGGTGTATTAAATCTAATACACTCAGACATACCACCAATATGTAAATAGATTTACTAACTAGTAATGGTTTAATTATTAATAGTTGTTATTATGATTTTAATGATACTACATGTATTGTGAATATCTCAGTTTAGAAACAACACTTATGGTTTACATGGTTTATCATAAACCATTCAATGGTATATTAAATTTAATACACTCAGACGTACCACCAATATGTAAATAGATTTACTAACTAGTAATGGTTTAATTATTAATAGTCGTTATTATGATTTTAATGATACTACATGTATTGTGAATATCTCAGTTTAGAAACAACACTTATGGTTTAACATGGTTTATCATAAACCATTCAATGGTGTATTAAATCTAATACACTCAGACATACCACCAATATGTAAATAGATTTACTAAGTAGTAATGGTTTAATTATTAATAGTCGTTATTATGATTTTAATGATACTACATGTATTGTGAATATCTCAGTTTAGAAACAACACTTATGGTTTAACATGGTTTATCATAAACCATTCAATGGTGTATTAAATGTAATACACTCAGACATCCCAGTCATATGTAAACACATTTACCAAGTAGTGATGGTTTAATTATTAAAGGTCGTTATTATGATTTTAATGATACTACATGTATTGTGAATATCTCAGTTTAGAAACAACACTTATGGTTTAACATGGTTTATCATAAACCATTCAATGGTAAATTAAATCTAATACACTCAGACATACCACCTATATGTAAATAGATTTACTAACTAGTAATGGTTTAATTATTAATAGTCGTTATTATGATTTTAATGATTCTACATGTATTGTGAATATCTCAGTTTACAAGCAACACTTATGGTTTAACATGGTTTATCATAAACCATTCAATGGTGTATTAAATCTAATACACTCAGACATACCACCAATATGTAAATAGATTTACTAACTAGTAATGGTTTAATTATTAATAGTCGTTATTATGATTTTAATGATACAACATGTATTGTGAATATCTCAGTTTAGAAACAACACTTATGGTTTAACATGGTTTATCATAAACCATTCAATGGTATATTAAATTTAATACACTCAGACGTACCACCAATATGTAAATAGATTTACTAACTAGTTTTGGTTTAATTATTAATAGTCGTTATTATGATTTTAATGATACTACATGTATTGTGAATATCTCAGTTTAGAAACAACACTTATGGTTTACATGGTTTATCATAAACCATTCAATGGTATATTAAATTTAGTACACTCAGACGTACCACCAATATGTAAATAGATTTACTAACTAGTAATGGTTTAATTATTAATAGTCGTTATTATGATTTTAATGATACTACATGTATTGTGAATATCTCAGTTTAGAAACAACACTTATGGTTTAACATGGTTTATCATAAACCATTCAATGGTGTATTAAATCTAATACACTCAGACATACCACCAATATGTAAATAGATTTACTAAGTAGTAATGGTTTAATTATTAATAGTCGTTATTATGATTTTAATGATACTACATGTATTGTGAATATCTCAGTTTAGAAACAACACTTATGGTTTAACATGGTTTATCATAAACCATTCAATGGTGTATTAAATCTAATACACTCAGACATCCCAGTCATATGTAAATAGATTTACCATGTAGTGATGGTTTAATTATTAAAGGTCGTTATTATGATTTTAATGATACTACATGTATTGTGAATATCTCAGTTTAGAAACAACACTTATGGTTTAACATGGTTTATCATAAACCATTCAATGGTAAATTAAATCTAATACACTCAGACATACCACCTATATGTAAATAGATTTACTAACTAGTAATGGTTTAATTATTAATAGTCGTTATTATGATTTTAATGATTCTACATGTATTGTGAATATCTCAGTTTAGAAGCAACACTTATGGTTTAACATGGTTTATCATAAACCATTCAATGGTGTATTAAATTTAATACACTCAGACATACCACCAATATGTAAATAGATTTACTAACTAGTAATGGTTTAATTATTAATAGTCGTTATTATGATTTTAATGATACTACATGTATTGTGAATATCTCAGTTTAGAAACAACACTTATGGTTTAACATGGTTTATCATAAACCATTCAATGGTATATTAAATTCAATACACTCAGACGTACCACCAATATGTAAATAGATTTACTAACTAGTATTGGTTTAATTATTAATAGTCGTTATTATGATTTTAATGATACTACATGTATTGTGAATATCTCAGTTTAGAAACAACACTTATGGTTTAACATGGTTTATCATAAACCATTCAATGGTGTATTAAATCTAATACACTCAGACATACCATCAATATGTAAATAGATTTACTAACTAGTAATGGTTTAATTATTAATAGTCGTTATTATGATTTTAATGATACTACATGTATTGTGAATATCTCAGTTTAGAAACAACACTTATGGTTTAACATGGTTTATCATAAACCATTCAATGGTGTATTAAATGTAATACACTCAGACATCCCAGTCATATGTAAACACATTTACCAAGTAGTGATGGTTTAATTATTAAAGGTCGTTATTATGATTTTAATGATACTACATGTATTGTGAATATCTCAGTTTAGAAACAACACTTATGGTTTAACATGGTTTATCATAAACCATTCAATGGTAAATTAAATCTAATACACTCAGACATACCACCTATATGTAAATAGATTTACTAACTAGTAATGGTTTAATTATTAATAGTCGTTATTATGATTTTAATGATTCTACATGTATTGTGAATATCTCAGTTTACAAGCAACACTTATGGTTTAACATGGTTTATCATAAACCATTCAATGGTGTATTAAATCTAATACACTCAGACATACCACCAATATGTAAATAGATTTACTAACTAGTAATGGTTTAATTATTAATAGTCGTTATTATGATTTTAATGATACAACATGTATTGTGAATATCTCAGTTTAGAAACAACACTTATGGTTTAACATGGTTTATCATAAACCATTCAATGGTATATTAAATTTAATACACTCAGACGTACCACCAATATGTAAATAGATTTACTAACTAGTTTTGGTTTAATTATTAATAGTCGTTATTATGATTTTAATGATACTACATGTATTGTGAATATCTCAGTTTAGAAACAACACTTATGGTTTACATGGTTTATCATAAACCATTCAATGGTATATTAAATTTAGTACACTCAGACGTACCACCAATATGTAAATAGATTTACTAACTAGTAATGGTTTAATTATTAATAGTCGTTATTATGATTTTAATGATACTACATGTATTGTGAATATCTCAGTTTAGAAACAACACTTATGGTTTAACATGGTTTATCATAAACCATTCAATGGTGTATTAAATCTAATACACTCAGACATACCACCAATATGTAAATAGATTTACTAAGTAGTAATGGTTTAATTATTAATAGTCGTTATTATGATTTTAATGATACTACATGTATTGTGAATATCTCAGTTTAGAAACAACACTTATGGTTTAACATGGTTTATCATAAACCATTCAATGGTGTATTAAATCTAATACACTCAGACATCCCAGTCATATGTAAATAGATTTACCATGTAGTGATGGTTAATTATTAAAGGTCGTTATTATGATTTTAATGATACTACATGTATTGTGAATATCTCAGTTTAGAAACAACACTTATGGTTTAACATGGTTTATCATAAACCATTCAATGGTAAATTAAATCTAATACACTCAGACATACCACCTATATGTAAATAGATTTACTAACTAGTAATGGTTTAATTATTAATAGTCGTTATTATGATTTTAATGATTCTACATGTATTGTGAATATCTCAGTTTAGAAGCAACACTTATGGTTTAACATGGTTTATCATAAACCATTCAATGGTGTATTAAATTTAATACACTCAGACATACCACCAATATGTAAATAGATTTACTAACTAGTAATGGTTTAATTATTAATAGTCGTTATTATGATTTTAATGATACTACATGTATTGTGAATATCTCAGTTTAGAAACAACACTTATGGTTTAACATGGTTTATCATAAACCATTCAATGGTATATTAAATTCAATACACTCAGACGTACCACCAATATGTAAATAGATTTACTAACTAGTATTGGTTTAATTATTAATAGTCGTTATTATGATTTTAATGATACTACATGTATTGTGAATATCTCAGTTTAGAAACAACACTTATGGTTTAACATGGTTTATCATAAACCATTCAATGGTGTATTAAATCTAATACACTCAGACATACCACCAATATGTAAATAGATTTACTAACTAGTAATGGTTTAATTATTAATAGTCGTTATTATGATTTTAATGATACTACATGTATTGTGAATATCTCAGTTTAGAAACAACACTTATGGTTTAACATGGTTTATCATAAACCATTCAATGGTGTATTAAATGTAATACACTCAGACATCCCAGTCATATGTAAACACATTTACCAAGTAGTGATGGTTTAATTATTAAAGGTCGTTATTATGATTTTAATGATACTACATGTATTGTGAATATCTCAGTTTAGAAACAACACTTATGGTTTAACATGGTTTATCATAAACCATTCAATGGTAAATTAAATCTAATACACTCAGACATACCACCTATATGTAAATAGATTTACTAACTAGTAATGGTTTAATTATTAATAGTCGTTATTATGATTTTAATGATTCTACATGTATTGTGAATATCTCAGTTTACAAGCAACACTTATGGTTTAACATGGTTTATCATAAACCATTCAATGGTGTATTAAATCTAATACACTCAGACATACCACCAATATGTAAATAGATTTACTAACTAGTAATGGTTTAATTATTAATAGTCGTTATTATGATTTTAATGATACAACATGTATTGTGAATATCTCAGTTTAGAAACAACACTTATGGTTTAACATGGTTTATCATAAACCATTCAATGGTATATTAAATTTAATACACTCAGACGTACCACCAATATGTAAATAGATTTACTAACTAGTTTTGGTTTAATTATTAATAGTCGTTATTATGATTTTAATGATACTACATGTATTGTGAATATCTCAGTTTAGAAACAACACTTATGGTTTACATGGTTTATCATAAACCATTCAATGGTATATTAAATTTAATACACTCAGACGTACCACCAATATGTAAATAGATTTACTAACTAGTAATGGTTTAATTATTAATAGTCGTTATTATGATTTTAATGATACTACATGTATTGTGAATATCTCAGTTTAGAAACAACACTTATGGTTTAACATGGTTTATCATAAACCACTCAATGGTGTATTAAATCTAATACACTCAGACATACCACCAATATGTAAATAGATTTACTAAGTAGTAATGGTTTAATTATTAATAGTCGTTATTATGATTTTAATGATACTACATGTATTGTGAATATCTCAGTTTAGAAACAACACTTATGGTTTAACATGGTTTATCATAAACCATTCAATGGTGTATTAAATGTAATACACTCAGACATCCCAGTCATATGTAAACACATTTACCAAGTAGTGATGGTTTAATTATTAAAGGTCGTTATTATGATTTTAATGATACTACATGTATTGTGAATATCTCAGTTTAGAAACAACACTTATGGTTTAACATGGTTTATCATAAACCATTCAATGGTAAATTAAATCTAATACACTCAGACATACCACCTATATGTAAATAGATTTACTAACTAGTAATGGTTTAATTATTAATAGTCGTTATTATGATTTTAATGATTCTACATGTATTGTGAATATCTCAGTTTACAAGCAACACTTATGGTTTAACATGGTTTATCATAAACCATTCAATGGTGTATTAAATCTAATACACTCAGACATACCACCAATATGTAAATAGATTTACTAACTAGTAATGGTTTAATTATTAATAGTCGTTATTATGATTTTAATGATACAACATGTATTGTGAATATCTCAGTTTAGAAACAACACTTATGGTTTAACATGATTTATCATAAACCATTCAATGGTATATTAAATTTAATACACTCAGACGTACCACCAATATGTAAATAGATTTACTAACTAGTTTTGGTTTAATTATTAATAGTCGTTATTATGATTTTAATGATACTACATGTATTGTGAATATCTCAGTTTAGAAACAACACTTATGGTTTAACATGGTTTATCATAAACCATTCAATGGTGTATTAAATCTAATACACTCAGACATCCCAGTCATATGTAAATAGATTTACCATGTAGTGATGGTTTAATTATTAAAGGTCGTTATTATGATTTTAATGATACTACATGTATTGTGAATATCTCAGTTTAGAAACAACACTTATGGTTTAACATGGTTTATCATAAACCATTCAATGGTAAATTAAATCTAATACACTCAGACATACCACCTATATGTAAATAGATTTACTAACTAGTAATGGTTTAATTATTAATAGTCGTTATTATGATTTTAATGATACTACATGTATTGTGAATATCTCAGTTTAGAAACAACACTTATGGTTTAACATGGTTTATCATAAACCATTCAATGGTGTATTAAATCTAATACACTCAGACATACCACCAATATGTAAATAGATTTACTAACTAGTAATGGTTTAATTATTAATAGTCGTTATTATGATTTTAATGATACTACATGTATTGTGAATATCTCAGTTTAGAAACAACACTTATGGTTTAACATGGTTTATCATAAACCATTCAATGGTGTATTAAATGTAATACACTCAGACATCCCAGTCATATGTAAACACATTTACCAAGTAGTGATGGTTTAATTATTAAAGGTCGTTATTATGATTTTAATGATACTACATGTATTGTGAATATCTCAGTTTAGAAACAACACTTATGGTTTAACATGGTTTATCATAAACCATTCAATGGTAAATTAAATCTAATACACTCAGACATACCACCTATATGTAAATAGATTTACTAACTAGTAATGGTTTAATTATTAATAGTCGTTATTATGATTTTAATGATTCTACATGTATTGTGAATATCTCAGTTTACAAGCAACACTTATGGTTTAACATGGTTTATCATAAACCATTCAATGGTGTATTAAATCTAATACACTCAGACATACCACCAATATGTAAATAGATTTACTAACTAGTAATGGTTTAATTATTAATAGTCGTTATTATGATTTTAATGATACAACATGTATTGTGAATATCTCAGTTTAGAAACAACACTTATGGTTTAACATGGTTTATCATAAACCATTCAATGGTATATTAAATTTAATACACTCAGACGTACCACCAATATGTAAATAGATTTACTAACTAGTTTTGGTTTAATTATTAATAGTCGTTATTATGATTTTAATGATACTACATGTATTGTGAATATCTCAGTTTAGAAACAACACTTATGGTTTACATGGTTTATCATAAACCATTCAATGGTATATTAAATTTAGTACACTCAGACGTACCACCAATATGTAAATAGATTTACTAACTAGTAATGGTTTAATTATTAATAGTCGTTATTATGATTTTAATGATACTACATGTATTGTGAATATCTCAGTTTAGAAACAACACTTATGGTTTAACATGGTTTATCATAAACCATTCAATGGTGTATTAAATCTAATACACTCAGACATACCACCAATATGTAAATAGATTTACTAAGTAGTAATGGTTTAATTATTAATAGTCGTTATTATGATTTTAATGATACTACATGTATTGTGAATATCTCAGTTTAGAAACAACACTTATGGTTTAACATGGTTTATCATAAACCATTCAATGGTGTATTAAATCTAATACACTCAGACATCCCAGTCATATGTAAATAGATTTACCATGTAGTGATGGTTTAATTATTAAAGGTCGTTATTATGATTTTAATGATACTACATGTATTGTGAATATCTCAGTTTAGAAACAACACTTATGGTTTAACATGGTTTATCATAAACCATTCAATGGTAAATTAAATCTAATACACTCAGACATACCACCTATATGTAAATAGATTTACTAACTAGTAATGGTTTAATTATTAATAGTCGTTATTATGATTTTAATGATTCTACATGTATTGTGAATATCTCAGTTTAGAAGCAACACTTATGGTTTAACATGGTTTATCATAAACCATTCAATGGTGTATTAAATTTAATACACTCAGACATACCACCAATATGTAAATAGATTTACTAACTAGTAATGGTTTAATTATTAATAGTCGTTATTATGATTTTAATGATACTACATGTATTGTGAATATCTCAGTTTAGAAACAACACTTATGGTTTAACATGGTTTATCATAAACCATTCAATGGTATATTAAATTCAATACACTCAGACGTACCACCAATATGTAAATAGATTTACTAACTAGTATTGGTTTAATTATTAATAGTCGTTATTATGATTTTAATGATACTACATGTATTGTGAATATCTCAGTTTAGAAACAACACTTATGGTTTAACATGGTTTATCATAAACCATTCAATGGTGTATTAAATCTAATACACTCAGACATACCACCAATATGTAAATAGATTTACTAACTAGTAATGGTTTAATTATTAATAGTCGTTATTATGATTTTAATGATACTACATGTATTGTGAATATCTCAGTTTAGAAACAACACTTATGGTTTAACATGGTTTATCATAAACCATTCAATGGTGTATTAAATGTAATACACTCAGACATCCCAGTCATATGTAAACACATTTACCAAGTAGTGATGGTTTAATTATTAAAGGTCGTTATTATGATTTTAATGATACTACATGTATTGTGAATATCTCAGTTTAGAAACAACACTTATGGTTTAACATGGTTTATCATAAACCATTCAATGGTAAATTAAATCTAATACACTCAGACATACCACCTATATGTAAATAGATTTACTAACTAGTAATGGTTTAATTATTAATAGTCGTTATTATGATTTTAATGATTCTACATGTATTGTGAATATCTCAGTTTACAAGCAACACTTATGGTTTAACATGGTTTATCATAAACCATTCAATGGTGTATTAAATCTAATACACTCAGACATACCACCAATATGTAAATAGATTTACTAACTAGTAATGGTTTAATTATTAATAGTCGTTATTATGATTTTAATGATACAACATGTATTGTGAATATCTCAGTTTAGAAACAACACTTATGGTTTAACATGGTTTATCATAAACCATTCAATGGTATATTAAATTTAATACACTCAGACGTACCACCAATATGTAAATAGATTTACTAACTAGTTTTGGTTTAATTATTAATAGTCGTTATTATGATTTTAATGATACTACATGTATTGTGAATATCTCAGTTTAGAAACAACACTTATGGTTTACATGGTTTATCATAAACCATTCAATGGTATATTAAATTTAATACACTCAGACGTACCACCAATATGTAAATAGATTTACTAACTAGTAATGGTTTAATTATTAATAGTCGTTATTATGATTTTAATGATACTACATGTATTGTGAATATCTCAGTTTAGAAACAACACTTATGGTTTAACATGGTTTATCATAAACCACTCAATGGTGTATTAAATCTAATACACTCAGACATACCACCAATATGTAAATAGATTTACTAAGTAGTAATGGTTTAATTATTAATAGTCGTTATTATGATTTTAATGATACTACATGTATTGTGAATATCTCAGTTTAGAAACAACACTTATGGTTTAACATGGTTTATCATAAACCATTCAATGGTGTATTAAATGTAATACACTCAGACATCCCAGTCATATGTAAACACATTTACCAAGTAGTGATGGTTTAATTATTAAAGGTCGTTATTATGATTTTAATGATACTACATGTATTGTGAATATCTCAGTTTAGAAACAACACTTATGGTTTAACATGGTTTATCATAAACCATTCAATGGTAAATTAAATCTAATACACTCAGACATACCACCTATATGTAAATAGATTTACTAACTAGTAATGGTTTAATTATTAATAGTCGTTATTATGATTTTAATGATTCTACATGTATTGTGAATATCTCAGTTTACAAGCAACACTTATGGTTTAACATGGTTTATCATAAACCATTCAATGGTGTATTAAATCTAATACACTCAGACATACCACCAATATGTAAATAGATTTACTAACTAGTAATGGTTTAATTATTAATAGTCGTTATTATGATTTTAATGATACAACATGTATTGTGAATATCTCAGTTTAGAAACAACACTTATGGTTTAACATGATTTATCATAAACCATTCAATGGTATATTAAATTTAATACACTCAGACGTACCACCAATATGTAAATAGATTTACTAACTAGTTTTGG
The DNA here is from genome assembly GCA_949361645.1 of Spongilla lacustris. Taxonomy (NCBI): domain Eukaryota; kingdom Metazoa; phylum Porifera; class Demospongiae; order Spongillida; family Spongillidae; genus Spongilla; species Spongilla lacustris. Next base: position 7,475,255 of record OX442418.1, read on the forward strand.
TTTAATTATTAATAGTCGTTATTATGATTTTAATGATACTACATGTATTGTGAATATCTCAGTTTAGAAACAACACTTATGGTTTAACATGGTTTATCATAAACCATTCAATGGTGTATTAAATCTAATACACTCAGACATCCCAGTCATATGTAAATAGATTTACCATGTAGTGATGGTTTAATTATTAAAGGTCGTTATTATGATTTTAATGATACTACATGTATTGTGAATATCTCAGTTTAGAAACAACACTTATGGTTTAACATGGTTTATCATAAACCATTCAATGGTAAATTAAATCTAATACACTCAGACATACCACCTATATGTAAATAGATTTACTAACTAGTAATGGTTTAATTATTAATAGTCGTTATTATGATTTTAATGATTCTACATGTATTGTGAATATCTCAGTTTAGAAGCAACACTTATGGTTTAACATGGTTTATCATAAACCATTCAATGGTGTATTAAATTTAATACACTCAGACATACCACCAATATGTAAATAGATTTACTAACTAGTAATGGTTTAATTATTAATAGTCGTTATTATGATTTTAATGATACTACATGTATTGTGAATATCTCAGTTTAGAAACAACACTTATGGTTTAACATGGTTTATCATAAACCATTCAATGGTATATTAAATTCAATACACTCAGACGTACCACCAATATGTAAATAGATTTACTAACTAGTATTGGTTTAATTATTAATAGTCGTTATTATGATTTTAATGATACTACATGTATTGTGAATATCTCAGTTTAGAAACAACACTTATGGTTTAACATGGTTTATCATAAACCATTCAATGGTGTATTAAATCTAATACACTCAGACATACCACCAATATGTAAATAGATTTACTAACTAGTAATGGTTTAATTATTAATAGTCGTTATTATGATTTTAATGATGCTACATGTATTGTGAATATCTCAGTTTAGAAACAACACTTATGGTTTAACATGGTTTATCATAAACCATTCAATGGTGTATTAAATCTAATACACTCAGACATACCACCAATATGTAAATAGATTTACTAAGTAGTAATGGTTTAATTATTAATAGTCGTTATTATGATTTTAATGATACTACATGTATTGTGAATATCTCAGTTTAGAAACAACACTTATGGTTTAACATGGTTTATCATAAACCATTCAATGGTGTATTAAATCTAATACACTCAGACATCCCAGTCATATGTAAATAGATTTACCATGTAGTGATGGTTTAATTATTAAAGGTCGTTATTATGATTTTAATGATACTACATGTATTGTGAATATCTCAGTTTAGAAACAACACTTATGGTTTAACATGGTTTATCATAAACCATTCAATGGTAAATTAAATCTAATACACTCAGACATACCACCTATATGTAAATAGATTTACTAACTAGTAATGGTTTAATTATTAATAGTCGTTATTATGATTTTAATGATTCTACATGTATTGTGAATATCTCAGTTTAGAAGCAACACTTATGGTTTAACATGGTTTATCATAAACCATTCAATGGTGTATTAAATCTAATACACTCAGACATACCACCAATATGTAAATAGATTTACTAACTAGTAATGGTTTAATTATTAATAGATGTTATTATGATTTTAATGATACTACATGTATTGTGAATATCTCAGTTTAGAAACAACACTTATGGTTTAACATGGTTTATCATAAACCATTCAATGGTAAATTAAATCTAATACACTCAGACATACCACCTATATGTAAATAGATTTACCAACTAGTAATGGTTTAATTATTAATAGTCGTTATTATGATTTTAATGATTCTACATGTATTGTGAATATCTCAGTTTAGAAGCAACACTTATGGTTTAACATGGTTTATCATAAACCATTCAATGGTGTATTAAATCTAATACACTCAGACATACCACCAATATGTAAATAGATTTACTAACTAGTAATGGTTTAATTATTAATAGTCGTTATTATGATTTTAATGATACTACATGTATTGTGAATATCTCAGTTTAGAAACAACACTTATGGTTTAACATGGTTTATCATAAACCATTCAATGGTATATTAAATTTAATACACTCAGACGTACCACCAATATGTAAATAGATTTACTAACTAGTATTGGTTTAATTATTAATAGTCGTTATTATGATTTTAATGATACTACATGTATTGTGAATATCTCAGTTTAGAAACAACACTTATGGTTTAACATGGTTTATCATAAACCATTCAATGGTGTATTAAATCTAATACACTCAGACATACCACCAATATGTAAATAAATTTACTAACTAGTAATGGTTTAATTATTAATAGTCGTTATTATGATTTTAATGATTCTACATGTATTGTGAATATCTCAGTTTAGAAGCAACACTTATGGTTTAACATGGTTTATCATAAACCATTCAATGGTGTATTAAATCTAATACACTCAGACATACCACCAATATGTAAATAGATTTACTAACTAGTAATGGTTTAATTATTAATAGTCGTTATTATGATTTTAATGATACTACATGTATTGTGAATATCTCAGTTTAGAAACAACACTTATGGTTTACATGGTTTATCATAAACCATTCAATGGTATATTAAATTTAATACACTCAGACGTACCACCAATATGTAAATAGATTTACTAACTAGTAATGGTTTAATTATTAATAGTCGTTATTATGATTTTAATGATACTACATGTATTGTGAATATCTCAGTTTAGAAACAACACTTATGGTTTAACATGGTTTATCATAAACCATTCAATGGTGTATTAAATCTAATACACTCAGACATACCACCAATATGTAAATAGATTTACTAAGTAGTAATGGTTTAATTATTAATAGTCGTTATTATGATTTTAATGATTCTACATGTATTGTGAATATCTCAGTTTAGAAGCAACACTTATGGTTTAACATGGTTTATCATAAACCATTCAATGGTGTATTAAATCTAATACACTCAGACATACCACCAATATGTAAATAGATTTACTAACTAGTAATGGTTTAATTATTAATAGTCGTTATTATGATTTTAATGATACTACATGTATTGTGAATATCTCAGTTTAGAAACAACACTTATGGTTTACATGGTTTATCATAAACCATTCAATGGTATATTAAATTTAATACACTCATACGTACCACCAATATGTAAATAGATTTACTAACTAGTAATGGTTTAATTATTAATAGTCGTTATTATGATTTTAATGATACTACATGTATTGTGAATATCTCAGTTTAGAAACAACACTTATGGTTTAACATGGTTTATCATAAACCATTCAATGGTGTATTAAATCTAATACACTCAGACATACCACCAATATGTAAATAGATTTACTAAGTAGTAATGGTTTAATTATTAATAGTCGTTATTATGATTTTAATGATACTACATGTATTGTGAATATCTCAGTTTAGAAACAACACTTATGGTTTAACATGGTTTATCATAAACCATTCAATGGTGTATTAAATGTAATACACTCAGACATCCCAGTCATATGTAAACACATTTACCAAGTAGTGATGGTTTAATTATTAAAGGTCGTTATTATGATTTTAATGATACTACATGTATTGTGAATATCTCAGTTTAGAAACAACACTTATGGTTTAACATGGTTTATCATAAACCATTCAATGGTAAATTAAATCTAATACACTCAGACATACCACCTATATGTAAATAGATTTACTAACTAGTAATGGTTTAATTATTAATAGTCGTTATTATGATTTTAATGATTCTACATGTATTGTGAATATCTCAGTTTACAAGCAACACTTATGGTTTAACATGGTTTATCATAAACCATTCAATGGTGTATTAAATCTAATACACTCAGACATACCACCAATATGTAAATAGATTTACTAACTAGTAATGGTTTAATTATTAATAGTCGTTATTATGATTTTAATGATACTACATGTATTGTGAATATCTCAGTTTAGAAACAACACTTATGGTTTAACATGGTTTATCATAAACCATTCAATGGTATATTAAATTTAATACACTCAGACGTACCACCAATATGTAAATAGATTTACTAACTAGTTTTGGTTTAATTATTAATAGTCGTTATTATGATTTTAATGATACTACATGTATTGTGAATATCTCAGTTTAGAAACAACACTTATGGTTTAACATGGTTTATCATAAACCATTCAATGGTGTATTAAATCTAATACACTCAGACATCCCAGTCATATGTAAATAGATTTACCAAGTAGTGATGGTTTAATTATTAAAGGTCGTTATTATGATTTTAATGATACTACATGTATTGTGAATATCTCAGTTTAGAAACAACACTTATGGTTTAACATGGTTTATCATAAACCATTCAGGGGTATATTAAATTTAATACACTCAGACGTACCACCAATATGTAAATAGATTTACTAACTAGTAATGGTTTAATTATTAATAGTCGTTATTATGATTTTAATGATACTACATGTATTGTGAATATCTCAGTTTAGAAACAACACTTATGGTTTAACATGGTTTATCATAAACCCTTCAATGGTAAATTAAATCTAATACACTCAGACATACCCCCTATTTGTAAATAGATTTACTAAGTAGTTATGGTTTAATTATTAATATCAGTTATTATGATTTTAATGATACTACATGTATTGTGAATATCTCAGTTTTGAAACATATGGTTTAACATGGTTTATCATAAACCATTCAATGGTGTATTAAATCTAATACACTCAGACATCCCAGTCATATGTAAATAGATTTACCAAGTAGTGATGGTTTAATTATTAAAGGTCGTTATTATGATTTTAATGATACTACATGTATTGTGAATATCTCAGTTTAGAAACAACACTTATGGTTTAACATGGTTTATCATAAACCATTCAGGGGTATATTAAATTTAATACACTCAGACGTACCACCAATATGTAAATAGATTTACTAACTAGTAATGGTTTAATTATTAATAGTCGTTATTATGATTTTAATGATACTACATGTATTGTGAATATCTCAGTTTAGAAACAACACTTATGGTTTAACATGGTTTATCATAAACCATTCAATGGTGTATTAAATCTAATACACTCAGACATCCCAGTCATATGTAAATAGATTTACCAAGTAGTGATGGTTTAATTATTAAAGGTCGTTATTATGATTTTAATGATACTACATGTATTGTGAATATCTCAGTTTAGAAACAACACTTATAGTTTAACATGGTTTATCATAAACCATTCAATGGTGTATTAAATCTAATACACTCAGACATCCCAGTCATATGTAAATAGATTTACCAAGTAGTGATGGTTTAATTATTAAAGGTCGTTATTATGATTTTAATGATACTACATGTATTGTGAATATCTCAGTTTAGAAACAACACTTATGGTTTAACATGGTTTATCATAAACCATTCAATGGTGTATTAAATCTAATACACTCAGACATAGCACCAATATGTAAATAGATTTACTAACTAGTAATGGTTTAATTATTAATAGTCGTTATTATGATTTTAATGATACTACATGTATTGTGAATATCTCAGTTTAGAAACAACACTTATGGTTTAACATGGTTTATCATAAACCATTCAATGGTGTATTAAATCTAATACACTCAGACATCCCAGTCATATGTAAATAGATTTACCAAGTAGTGATGGTTTAATTATTAAAGGTCGTTATTATGATTTTAATGATACTACATGTATTGTGAATATCTCAGTTTAGAAACAACACTTATGGTTTAACATGGTTTATCATAAACCATTCAGGGGTATATTAAATTTAATACACTCAGACGTACCACCAATATGTAAATAGATTTACTAACTAGTAATGGTTTAATTATTAATAGTCGTTATTATGATTTTAATGATACTACATGTATTGTGAATATCTCAGTTTAGAAACAACACTTATGGTTTAACATGGTTTATCATAAACCATTCAATGGTGTATTAAATCTAATACACTCAGACATACCACCATTATGTAAATAGATTTACTAACAAGTAATGGTTTAATTATTAATAGTCGTTATTATGATTTTAATGATACTACATGTATTGTGAATATCTCAGTTTAGAAACAACACTTTTGGTTTAACATGGTTTATCATAAACCATTCAATGGTAAATTAAATCTAATACACCCAGACATCCCAGTCATATGTAAATAGATTTACCAAGTAGTGATGGTTTAATTATTAAAGGTCGTTATTATGATATTAATGATACTACATGCATTGTGAATATCTAAGTTTAGAAACAACACTTATGGTTTAACATGGTTTATCATAAACCATTCAGTGGTAAATTAAATCTAATACACTCAGACATACCACTTATATGTAAATACATTTACTAACTAGTAATGGTTTAATTATTAATAGTCGTTTTTATGATTTTAATGATTCTACATGTATTGTGATTATCTCAGTTTAGAAACAACACTTATGGTTTAACATGGTTTATCATAAACCATTCATTGGTAAAATAAATCTAATACACTCATGCATACCACCAATATGTAAATAGATTTACTAACTAGTTTTGGTTTAATTATTAATAGTCGTTATTTTGATTTTAATGATACTACAAGTATTGTGAATATCTCAGTTTAGAAACTACACTTATGGTTTAACATGGTTTATCATAAACCATTCAATGGTGTATTAAATCTAATACACTCAGACATACCACCAATATGTAAATAGATTTACTAACTAGTAATGGTTTAATTATTAATAGTCGTTATTATTATTTTAATGATACTACATGTATTGTGAATATCTCAGTTTAGAAACTACACTTATGGTTTAACATGGTTTATCATAAACCATTCAATGGTGTATTAAATCTAATACACTCAGACATACCACCAATATGTAAATAGATTTACTAACTAGTAATGGTTTAATTATTAATAGTCGTTATTATGATTTTAATGATACTACATGTATTGTGAATATCTCAGTTTAGAAACAACACTTATGGTTTAACATGGTTTATAATAAACCATTCAATGGTATATTAAATTTAATACACTCAGACGTACCACCAATATGTAAATAGATTTACTAACTAGTAATATTCAATTATTAATAGTCGTTATTATGATTTTAATGATACTACATGTATTGTGAATATCTCAGTTTAGAAACAACACTTATGGTTTAACATGGTTTATCATAAACCATTCAATGGTGTATTAAATATAATACACTCAGACATACCACCAATATGTAAATAGATTTACTAACTAGTAATGGTTTAATTATTAATAGTCGTTATTATGATTTTAATGATACTACATGTATTGTGAATATCTCAGTTTAGAAACAACACTTATGGTTTAACATGGTTTATCATAAACCATTCAATGGTAAATTAAATCTAATACACTCAGACATACCACCAATATGTAAATAGATTTACTAACTAGTAATGGTTTAATTATTAATAGTCGTTATTATGATTTTAATGATACTACATGTATTGTGAATATCTCAGTTTAGAAACAACACTTATGGTTTAACATGGTTTATAATAAACCATTCAATGGTATATTTAATTTAATACACTCAGACGTACCACCAATATGTAAATAGATTTACTAACTAGTAATATTCAATTATTAATAGTCGTTATTATGATTTTAATGATACTACATGTATTGTGAATATCTCAGTTTAGAAACAACACTTATGGTTTAACATGGTTTATCATTAACCATTCAATGGTAAATTAAATCTAATACACTCAGACATCCCAGTCATATGTAAATAGATTTACCAAGTAGTGATTGTTTAAATATTAAAGGTAGTTATTATGATTTTAATGATACTACATGTATTGTGAATATCTCAGTTTAGAAACAACACTTATGGTTTAACATGGTTTATCATAAACCCTTCAATGGTAAATTAAATCTAATACACTCAGACATACCCCCTATTTGTAAATAGATTTACTAAGTAGTTATGGTTTAATTATTAATATCAGTTATTATGATTTTAATGATACTACATGTATTGTGAATATCTCAGTTTTGAAACATATGGTTTAACATGGTTTATCATAAACCATTCAATGGTAGAATAAATGCAATACACTCAGACATACCATCAATATGTAAATTGATTTACTAAGTAGTAATGGTTTAATAATTAATAGTAGTTATTATGATTTTAATGATACTACATGCATTGTGAATATCTCAGTTTAGAAACAGCACTTATGGTTTAACATGGTTTCTCATAAACCATTCAATGGTAAATTAAATTTAATACACTCAGACATACCAGCTATATGTAATTAGATTTACTAAGTAGTAATGGTTTAATTTTTAATAGTAGTTATTATGATTTTAATGATACTACATGCATTGTGAATATCTCAGTTTAGAAACAGCACTTATGGTTTAACATGGTTTATCATAAACCATTCAATGGTAAATTAAATCTAATACACTCAGACATACCACCTATATGTAAATAGATTTACCAAGTAGTGATTGTTTAAATATTAAAGGTAGTTATTATGATTTTAATGATACTACATGTATTGTGAATATCTCAGTTTAGAAACAACACTTATGGTTTAACATGGTTTATCATAAACCCTTCAATGGTAAATTAAATCTAATACACTCAGACATACCCCCTATTTGTAAATAGATTTACTAAGTAGTTATGGTTTAATTATTAATATCAGTTATTATGATTTTAATGATACTACATGTATTGTGAATATCTCAGTTTTGAAACATATGGTTTAACATGGTTTATCATAAACCATTCAATGGTAGAATAAATGCAATACACTCAGACATACCATCAATATGTAAATTGATTTACTAAGTAGTAATGGTTTAATTATTAATAGTCGTTATTATGATTTTAATGATACTACATGCATTGTGAATATCTAAGTTTAGAAACAACACTTATGGTTTAACATGGTTTATCATAAACCATTCAGTGGTAAATTAAATCTAATACACTCAGACATACCACTTATATGTAAATACATTTACTAACTAGTAATGGTTTAATTATTAATAGTCGTTTTTATGATTTTAATGATTCTACATGTATTGTGATTATCTCAGTTTAGAAACAACACTTATGGTTTAACATGGTTTATCATAAACCATTCATTGGTAAAATAAATCTAATACACTCATGCATACCACCAATATGTAAATAGATTTACTAACTAGTTTTGGTTTAATTATTAATAGTCGTTATTTTGATTTTAATGATACTACAAGTATTGTGAATATCTCAGTTTAGAAACTACACTTATGGTTTAACATGGTTTATCATAAACCATTCAATGGTGTATTAAATCTAATACACTCAGACATACCACCAATATGTAAATAGATTTACTAACTAGTAATGGTTTAATTATTAATAGTCGTTATTATTATTTTAATGATACTACATGTATTGTGAATATCTCAGTTTAGAAACAACACTTATGGTTTAACATGGTTTATAATAAACCATTCAATGGTATATTAAATTTAATACACTCAGACGTACCACCAATATGTAAATAGATTTACTAACTAGTAATATTTCAATTATTAATAGTCGTTATTATGATTTTAATGATACTACATGTATTGTGAATATCTCAGTTTAGAAACAACACTTATGGTTTAACATGGTTTATCATTAACCATTCAATGGTAAATTAAATCTAATACACTCAGACATCCCAGTCATATGTAAATAGATTTACCAAGTAGTGATTGTTTAAATATTAAAGGTAGTTATTATGATTTTAATGATACTACATGTATTGTGAATATCTCAGTTTAGAAACAACACTTATGGTTTAACATGGTTTATCATAAACCCTTCAATGGTAAATTAAATCTAATACACTCAGACATACCCCCTATTTGTAAATAGATTTACTAAGTAGTTATGGTTTAATTATTAATAGCAGTTATTATGATTTTAATGATACTACATGTATTGTGAATATCTCAGTTTTGAAACATATGGTTTAACATGGTTTATCATAAACCATTCAATGGTAGAATAAATGCAATACACTCAGACATACCATCAATATGTAAATTGATTTACTAAGTAGTAATGGTTTAATAATTAATAGTAGTTATTATGATTTTAATGATACTACATGCATTGTGAATATCTCAGTTTAGAAACAGCACTTATGGTTTAACATGGTTTCTCATAAACCATTCAATGGTAAATTAAATCTAATACACTCAGACATACCAGCTATATGTAATTAGATTTACTAAGTAGTAATGGTTTAATTTTTAATAGTAGTTATTATGATTTTAATGATACTACATGCATTGTGAATATCTCAGTTTAGAAACAGCACTTATGGTTTAACATGGTTTATCATAAACCATTCAATGGTAAATTAAATCTAATACACTCAGACATACCACCTATATGTAAATACATTTACTAACTAGTAATGGTTTAATTATTAATAGTTGTTATTATGATTTTAATGATACTACATGCATTGTGAATATCTCAGTTTAGAAACAGCACTTATGGTTTAACATGGTTTCTCATAAACCATTCAATGGTAAATTAAATCTAATACACTCAGACATACCAACTATATGTAAATTGATTTACTAAGTAATAATTGTTTTATAATTAATAATAGTTATTATGATTTTAATGATACCACATGCATTGTGAATATCTCAGTTTAGAAATAACAAATGGTTTAGCATGGTTTATCATAAACCATTCAATGGTGAATTAATTCTAATACACTCAGACATACCACCTATATGTATTTAAATTTACTTAGTAGTAATGGTTTAATTATTAAAAGTAGTTATTATGATTTTAATGATACTACATGTATTGTGAATATCTCTGTTTAGAAAACAGCACTTATGGTTTAACATGGTTCATCATAAACCATTCAATGGTAAAATAAATCTAATACACTCAGACATACCACCTATATGTAATTAGATTTACTAAACAATAATTGTTTAATTATTAATATTTGTTATTATGATTTTAATGATACTACATGCATTGTGAATATCTCAGTTTAGAAACAACACTTATGGTTTAACATGTTTTATCATAAACCATTCAATGGTAAATTAAATCTAATACACTCAGACATACCCTCTATATGTAAAAAGATTTACTAAGTAGTGATGGTTTAATTATTAAAAGTAGTTATTATGATTTTAATGATACTACATGTATTGTGAATATCTCAGTTTAGAAACAGCACTTATGGATTAACATGGTTTATCATAAACCATTCAATGGTAAATTAAATCTAATACACTCAGACATACCCCCTATATGTAAATAGATTTACTAAGTAGTAATGGTTTAATTATTAATAGCAGTTATTATGATTTCAATGATACTACATGTATTGTGAATATCTCAGTTTTGAAACATATGGTTTAACATGGTTTATCATAAACCATTCAATGGTAAATTAAATCTAATACACTCAGACATACCCCCTATATGTACAAAGATTTACTAAGTAGTAATGGTTTAATTATTAAAAGTAGTTAGTATGATTTTAATGATAATACATGCATTGTCAATATCTCAGTTTTGAAACAACACATCGTTTAGCATGGTTAATCATAAACCATTCAATGGCAAATTAAATCTAATACACTCACACATACCATCTATATGTAAATTGATTTACTAAGTAATAATTGTTTATTTATTAATAGTCGTTATTATGATTTTAATGATACTACATGCATTGTGCGTATCTCAGTTTAGAAACAACACTTATGGTTTAACATGGTTTATCATAAACCATTCAATGGTAAATTAAATCTAATACACTCAGACATACCCCCTATATGTAAATAGATTTACTAAGTAGTAATGGTATAATAATTAATATTAGTTATTATGATTTTAATGATGCTACATGCATTTTGAATATCTCAGTTTAGAAACAGCACTTATGGTTTAACATTGTTTCTCATAAAACATTCAATGGTAGAATAAATGCAATACACTCAGACATACCATCTATATGTAAATTGATTTTCTAAGTAGTAATGGTTTAATAATTAATAGTAGTTATTATGATTTTAATGATACTACATGCATTGTGAATATCTCAGTTCATAAACAGCACTTATGGTTTAACATGGTTTCTCATAAACCATTCAATGGTAAATTAAATCTAATACACTCAGACATACCAACTATATGTAAATTGATTTACTAAGTAATAATTGTTTTATAATTAATTGTAGTTATTATGATTTTAATGATACCACATGCATTGTGAATATCTCAGTTTAGAAATAACAAATAGTTTAGCATGGTTTATCATAAACCATTCAATGGTGAATTAATTCTAATACACTCAGACATACCACCTATATGTATTTAAATTTACTAAGTAGTAATGGTTTAATTATTAAAAGTAGTTATTATGATTTTAATGATACTACATGTATTGTGAATATCTCTGTTTAGAAAACAGCACTTATGGTTTAACATGGTTCATCATAAACCATTCAATGGTAAAATAAATCTAATACACTCAGACATACCACCTATATGTAATTAGATTTACTAAACAATAATTGTTTAATTATTAATATTTGTTATTATGATTTTAATGATACTACATGCTTTCTGAATATCTCAGTTTAGAAACAACACTTATGGTTAAACATGGTTTATCATAAACCATTCAATGGTAAATTAAATATAATACACTCAGACATACCCCCTATATGTAAATAGATTTACTAAGTAGTGATGGTTTAATTATTAAAAGTAGTTATTATGATTTTAATGATACTACATGTATTGTGAATATCTCAGTTTAGAAACAGCACTTATGGATTAACATGGTTTATCATAAACCATTCAATGGTAAATTAAATCTAATACACTCAGACATACCCCCTATATGTTAATAGATTTACTAAGTAGTAATGGTTTAATTATTAATAGCAGTTATTATGATTTTAATGATACTACATGTATTGTGAATATCTCAGTTTTGAAACATATGGTTTAACATGGTTTATCATAAACCATTCAATGGTAGAATAATAGCAATACACTCAGACATACCATCTATATGTAGATTGATTTACTAAGTAGTAATGGTTTAATAATTAATAGTAGTTATTATGATTATAATGATACTACATGCATTGTGAATATCTCAGTTTAGAAACAGCACTTATGGTTTAACATGGTTTCTCATAAACCATTCAATGGTAAATTAAATGCAATACACTCAGACGTACCATCTATATGTAAATTGATTTACTGAGTAGTAATGGTTTATTTATTAATAGTTGTTATGATTTTAATGATACCACATGCATTGTGAATATCTCAGTTTAGAAATAACAAATGGTTTAGCATGGTTTATCATAAACCATTCAATGGTGAATTAATTCTAATACACTCAGACATACCAACTATATGTAAATTGATTTACTAATATTAATGGTTTAATTATTAAAAGTAGTTATTGTGATTTTAATGATACTAAATGTATTGTGAATATCTCAGTTTAGAAACAGCACTGATGGTTTAACATGGTTTCTCATAAACCATTCAATGGTAAATTAAATCTAATACACTCAGACATACCAACTATATGTAATTTGATTTACGAAATAATAATTGTTTAATTATTAATAGTCGTTATTATGATTTTAATGATACTACATGCATTGTGAATATCTCAGTTTAGAAACAACACTTATGGTTTAGCATGGTTTATCATAAAGCACTCAATGGTAAATTAAATCTAATACACTCAGACATACCACCTATATGAAATTAAATTTACTAAGTAGTAATGGTTTAATTATTAAAAGTAGTTATTATGATTTTAATGATACTTCATGTATTGTGAATATCTCTGTTTAGAAACAGCACTTATGGTTTAACATGGTTTATCATAAACCATTCAATGGTAAATTAAATCTAATACTCTCAGACATACCATCTATATGTAAATTGATTTACTAAGTAATAATTGTTTAAGTATTAATAGTTTTTTTAATGATTTTAATGATACTACATGTATTGTGAATATCTCAGTTTAGAAACAGCACTTATGGTTTAACATGGTTTATCATAAACCATTCAATGGTAAATTAAATCTAATACACTCAGACATACGATCTATATGTAAATTGATTTACTAAGTAATAATTGTTTAATTATTAATAGTCGTTATTATGATTTTAATGAAGTAACATGTATTGTGAATATCTCAGTTTAGAAATAACAAATGGTTTAGCATGGTTTATCATGAACCATTCAATTGTAAATTAAATCTAATACACTCAGACATACCCCCTATATGTAAATAGATTTACTAAGTAGTAATGGTTTAATTATTAATAGCAGTTATTATGATTTTAATGATACTACATGTATTGTGAATATCTCAGTTTAGAAATAACAAATGGTTTAGCATGGTTTATCATAAACCATTCAATGGTGAATTAATTCTAATACACTCAGACATACCACCTATATGTATTTAAATTTACTAAGTAGTAATGGTTTAATTATTAAAAGTAGTTATTATGATTTTAATGATACTACATGTATTGTGAATATCTCTGTTTAGAAACAGCACTTATGGTTTAACATGGTTTATCATAAACCATTCAATGGTAAAATAAATCTAATACACTCAGACATACCACCTATATGTAATTAGATTTACTAAATAATAATTGTTTAATTATTAATATTTGTTATTATGATTTTAATGATACTACATGCATTATGAATATCTGTTTAGAAACAACACTTATGGTTTAACATGGTTTATCATAAACCATTCAATGGTAAATTAAATCTAATACACTCAGACATACCATCTATATGTAAATTGATTTACTTAGTAATAATTGTTTAAGTATTAATAGTCGTTATTATGATTTTAATGATACTACATGTATTGTGAATATCTCAGCTTAGAAATAACAAATGGTTTAGCATGGTTTATCATAAACCATTCAATGGTAAATTAAATCTAATACACTCAGACATTCCCCCTATATGTAAATAGATTTACTAGGTAGTAATGGTTTAATTATTAATAGCAGTTATTATGATTTTAATGATACTGTAAGTGGCCAAGATTGATAGCAGGTATACACGAGGTACAGACTGACAAACATACAAAAATAAGGTGTATATATATATGTGTGATCACGGGTGTGCGTGTGACAATCTATTACAAAAGGTTCCATCAATACATTGTACTGCGCAAGCGCAGACTAATAAATCCTGCATTACACTGCTCCCTTCTTTTTAGTGTTCCACATATATTCCATAGCGCTGTGTGCGTTGTCTATCTCGCACGGGATATCGGCGTTGTTCATTTAAGGGTGGTGCAGGAGGGTTCGCAATTTCTGGGACTGCTGGCTCTTCTTGCTGTACTGGATCATCGTCATCGCTGTCAACCAGATCCAGATTTGTACCAACTGGTTCTTGTTCTCTGGACCCTGTATTCTCTGGCTTGTCATCGGATATTACACATGGCTTGAGCCTGTCAAAATGAACAAATGTTGTTTTCCTCCGACCTTGAAGGTTTTTGATTTTGTACGTGGTCTCGCCCAGTCGTTCCATGACCTTAAAGGGTCCTTTCCAAGGATGGTGTAGCTTTCTGGATCGACCACGAGGAACAGCTGTGGAGTGTAACCACACCAACTCGCCCGGGCTAAATGGCTTCCCATGCACTTTTTGGTCATACAGCTCTTTCTGCCTTTTATGTTCGGCCTGACAGCGCTCCCTCACCAGTGCGTATGCTTCTTGCAAGGCGTCTTTCAAGCAGCGTGCATACTCGGAGGTAGTGTTCGGCTCCATCTGATTAGTGCCGTACATCAGGTCGATCGGTAGCTTCGCCTGGCGCCCGAACATCAAGAAGAACGGAGTAAATCCTGTGGAGGAATGGACGCTAGAGTTGTAAGCCAGACAAAGTTTACGTATGTGCTGCTGCCAATCAGCTTGATGGTTGCCAACTGCGGTGGAAAGCATGTCCAATAGAGTCCGATTGAACCGCTCCACCATTCCATTGCACTGTGGGTGGTACGGCGTGGTACGCGTTTTTCTGATCTGCAACAGTTCGCATATCTCCTTCACCAAATCTGACTCAAACTGTCGTCCCTGGTCGCTGTGGAGCTGTTCTGGAGGAGAAAAACGGCAGAACATTTCATCGACAAGTTTTTTAGCAACAGTTGTGGCCTCCTGGTTCCGTATAGCATACACTTCTACCCACCGGGTAAAACAATCCACAGCTACCATGACATACTTACAGCCATCCTCAGTCTCGGGAAGGGGGCCCATTAAATCTACACTCACTATTTGCATCGGGTACCCAGCCTTAATGGTTTGCAGAGGAGCCCTTCTCTTTGGGGCAACCGTCTTCCTCGTGGTGCAGCTTATGCAGTTCCTACACCACTCTCCAACAGCTTCTGTACATCCTGGCCAGTAAAACCGCTCTTTCAGTCTGTGTTTCATCTTCTCCTCTCCAATGTGACCGCCTACGGCACCTTGATGGAGATCGCGAAGAGCGTCCTCTTGTAACTTCGTGGGTAAAACGAGCTGCTGGAATCTTCTACTTCCGTCCACGCATTTCTTCCACAGGATACCATCATAAATGCAGAGGGCGTCCCAGTGTTGCATCAGGAGACGACTTCCTCGACTCCACGATTTAACAATATCAGGGCTCGTTAGTTGACCACAAGATACAGCACAGTGAACAGGTTGGATGGTTGTGTCGTCCAGTTGCATCTGCCTCATCTCAGCTGGAGTATATTTCTGGAACGGATTGGAAACCACTCCTACCATGACGGTGTTCTCTGCTTCTATATCTTCGTCCCTACCGCACTGCCTGCATGGGACACGGGAAAGGGCGTCAGCGTTGCAATGGCGCAAGCCTTGGCGGTGCACAATGGTGAAGTTATACTCCTGGAGTCTCTCTAGCCAGCGAGCCAGTTGACCTTCCGGTTCTTTAAAATTCCGGATCCAGACCAGAGATCCATGGTCAGTTCGAAGGGTGAATTCTCGCCCAAGGAGATACTGTCTAAAATGATGTACAAATTCCACAACTGCTAATAATTCTTTACGTGTTACACAATACCTTTGCTCTGGCCTAGTAAGCGATCTGCTTGCATAGGCAATAACACGCTCAGAACCACAATCACTAACCTGTGAAAGCACAGCACCAATTCCAACATCACTTGCATCCGTGTCGAGTATGAAACGTCGCTCATAATCTGGGTATGCAAGGACTGGGGAAGAAACCAAACGCTTACGCAATTCATCAAAAGCATTTTGGCATCCAATGGTCCATTCGAAAGGTGCGTTTTTCTCTGTCAACCGCTGTAGTGGTTTTGAGATCAAGGCAAAGTCTTTGACAAAACGCCTATAGTAATTGGCTAGCCCCAAAAATTGTTGAACTTCTTTTCTGTTCTGGGGAGTGGGCCACTTCGACACAGCCTCAGTTTTGCTTGGATCTGTTGCAACACCATCTGTGGATACTACATGGCCTAGAAATGTTACTTGCTGCCTGCAGAGTGTACACTTTTTTGGTTTTAGCTTGAGACCCGCCCCCCTCAGACGAGTGAAGACACTAGTGAGGTGATGCAAATGCTCCTGAAATGTAGTACCTGCTACTATTATATCGTCAAAATACACTAAACAGCTCGACCATTTTAACCCACTCAACACTCTGTCCATTAAACGCTGAAATGTCGCTGGAGCGTTACATAAGCCAAATGGCATTACCTTAAATTGGTAAAGTCCTTCCGGTGTTGTGAAGGCTGTCTTAGGTTGATCCTCGGGAGCCACTTCCACTTGCCAGTACCCACTGGCAAGGTCGAGTGTGGTGAAGAATTTAGAACCAACCAGTGTGTCCAAGGTGTCGTCCACTCGAGGTAGTGGGTAGGCATCTTTTCTTGTTACTTCGTTTACCTTCCTGTAGTCTACGCAGAATCGTGTTGTCCCATCATGCTTCTTTGCTAACACTATAGGTGAGGACCAAGGGCTGTCAGACTGTTGGATTACATCACTTTCCAGCATGTCCCTCAGCAAGCCTCGGAGCTCCTCCCTGCGTGCCTGAGGAATACGACGAGGAGATAGGTGCACTGGGTGAGCATCACTGGTGAAAATGTGATGCTTCAGCTCTTTAGTGCGGCCCAAGTCCTTGCTGCTGAAAGAAAAGACATCGGCAAACTCCACAAGAAGAGAATAGAGTTGTTCTCTTTCACTCTCACTAATGTGACTCCCAACCTTAGACACCAAATCCCATAGAATGTTCTGGCATTCCAGTGAGACTTCAGCACTCTTCATCACAGTAGATATGTTGATAACTGGATCTTGCTCCAGGAGCTCCATGCTTGCAATCTGTGTTCCTTTCTTTAGCACCACCATTTCATCACGTGGGTTCAGTATACGTACTGGTACTACATTACTGCGTGGAGACACTACTGCATTAGCCACCATCACACCATTACAAGTGGCTGACTTGTGTCCTACAAACCACGTACCATTAGTCACTGGATCAGCAATTTTTACCATAACTTCCATTTCACTTCCTGCTGGAACAACTGTTTTCTCTTTTAGAACCAGTCCAACAGTTGCAACTCCTTGTTCTTTGGTGGTTTTGCTTAAGAATGGAATCGAAAGCTTTTGGGAGGGGAATGTGAGTACCTTCTGACCACAATCAATCACACAACTATTAGCTTCCAAAAAATCCAACCCAAGAATTGCCTCTATAGTGATGTCATCAGTTACAATGCAAGTGACCATAAATGGAGTACCCTTGAACAAAACCTGTATGTTTCCACACTCACATATAGACAATGAAGCCCCATTGACCCCTACAAGCTTTTTTCCAGACCACTGTTCAAGAACAAGTGTACTGTCCCTGTTTACAAGTTGTGTCCAGACATCCTTGCGGATAAGAGATACAGCTGCTCCCGTATCAACAACGAACGCAACAGCTACCACCCCAACGACTCCCTTTACGCTGTAACTTACCCCGCAAGTTACCGAAAGAGAAGGAACAGTCAACTGATCAGTTTGAGCCTCTACATGTCTTCTTCCCTCACGTGGTAGGCTCTCTCCACTGAGGGACTGAAGTTTCCCTGATGCTGCTCTGTTGCGCGACTCCGACAAAATCTTGCAATATGGCCTTTCTTGCCACAAGTCCAACAGACTACAGCCTTGCGTCTCCCACTCTCAGCCTCCCAGGTTTGCTTACTTGTCCGACGCCCTGTGGAACTCCCTTGTCTCTCGAGTAGCATCTCCAACCGTTGTAGCCGCTCGCCAAGCAACTTCACCGTCTGAGGTTCATCAAGTGGAGAGACAGCTGCGACAGCTTCAGCACGGTCTGCACGGCGTACGCGTACATCTGGGTCTGGTTCCTGTGGGGACACAGCGCTCACTCGCAGCGGCTTACCGGAGCTTCCCAAGTACGACTCTAATTCAATTGTTGCGACGACGGCCTCCTCGACGTTGGTGGGTCGTTTCTGCTTCACGCCGAAAGCGACTTGGGCGTTTTCAATTTGTGCCAAAAACTGGTTTAATGCTAGACGTTCTCGTGCCTTCTCCTCCAGGTCAGGATACGCTTTGTCCGCAAGAACTCTCAATACGTCGCCGAAAGTAGCCCAGTCTTCGTCCTTGTGCCTCGTTCTGGCACTTAACTCGGCCACGTACAGTTGCCTCTTACTGTCAGGGTCAAAACGGCGCTGTAAGGATTTCATGCACTCACCGTAGTTTTCTTTCACATCTTGTGGCAACTTCTTGAACGCTGTCTGAGCCTTCCCAGTTAGACGCACCTTCAGCCATTTTAATTTCTCCTCACCAGTGGCCCACTTGTTGACAGCGGCTACGTTCTCGAAATGGTCTACCCATTCCGCCCAGCCACCCGCTTCGCCTCCGTAGGGCTCAGGTAGGAGCAAGGGTTTGGACATTCCAACTCGTGTAGAGCCGACTACGCCAGTGTAAGTGGCCAAGATTGATAGCAGGTATACACGAGGTACAGACTGACAAACATACAAAAATAAGGTGTATATATATATGTGTGATCACGGGTGTGCGTGTGACAATCTATTACAAAAGGTTCCATCAATACATTGTACTGCGCAAGCGCAGACTAATAAATCCTGCATTACAATACTACATGTATTGTGAATATCTCAATTTAGAAACAACACTTATGGTTTAACATGGTTTATCATAAACCATTCAATTGTAAATTAAATCTAATACACTCAGACATACCACCTATATGTAATAAAATTTACTGCATAATAATACATAATAAGGAGAAAAAATGGCGTAGAATGCCTTGCTGTAGCTGCAACGGCAAGAGAGCGCTCTGTAAGGGTTGCACCTGTGCTAAAGGCAAGAAAGTCTGCATCGACTGCTACCCAGGAAGGAAAGGTAAGTGTGCTAACGCTTCGATTACGCCCACAGCATCACAGACATCGTCGCAGCCGCTGCTCCCTATCCCATCGCCTTCATGCTCATCGGCTCAGGCGTCGCAACCCTCGTTACATGTAATTCCTCTCCTATCAACGAGGCCTTCCCCGACCGTAGATGATCTGCCTCCTCCAGGCTCTCCATTATTAGATTCACAGCAGCTGTCCACAAATCCACCGCTGTCATCTGCACATTCACAGCAGCTCTCCGCATTGCAGCCGCCGCCTTCATCTTCTTCCTCTTCCTCTCCATTGCAATATCTACCGTTTCCAGGCCCATATCAACCACCCTCGACATCAAGGCAAGCGTTTTCTGAACTTCCATGTCAAGTTGCTTCCCCTGAGCCCTCAGTCCCGTCCCTGCCCCTTCGGACAAATGCTCCATCACCACGGTCGGCGCGTCTTCCAGGGCCGCCTCTACTCACCGCCCACAGGAAACAGTGTATAGTTGCAGGATGCCAGGAGCACATTGCACCCACCATGTGGCGAAGTCACATGAATCTCCACTCTCAAGGGGTTTTCCCTGGTGAAGTACCTACCTGGTGGCTAGAGGAACAAGACCTCTCTGTCTGCACCCATTGTCTCCAGCTTGTAGCAGTGTCCCGCTTTGCATCTCATCTGGAGAAGTGCCCCACGAATGTCTCAGGTGGTCGTGGTTTCCTTCACAGTTCCCTTGCTGACTCCAGTCCTTCTGAAAATCAAATGCCTTCATTTGATGTTGTCTGTGAACTACAGTGTCCAACAATTCGCTACATTCCCCACAAGGCCAGGCCTGCCTTTGCTCGGGTCCTGTCAGACGTCCTGAAATCAATCTGCTATGAGAACTCAGAGGAGGCATGGTTGCGGCTCTTTATGCTTCCCAAATGTGTGCTGCGAGCTTCTAGGCGGGGTGGGCGTAACTGTAAGCACCCATCGATAGAGCAGTTATGCAACCTGTGGTCTCAAGGTGACATTGGTATCATTTGGAACCAAATAAATAAGCGTCCTGTCATCCCTTCTCAAAAGCAAAATTCTCAGGTGGATATTTCCAAAAAGAAGATTTCTTCGGCTGTAGGTCTGAGTAGAGAGGGGTTACTAGGGAAAGCTTGCCAGGCCCTTGTTTCACCAGGTGTCGCTCCAAATACCCCAGAGGTGTGGGATTTGCTCCATCAGAAGCATCCTAAAGGTCCCCATCCTTCTCTGCCCATCTCTTCAGGTCCTCCTGTCAATCATGTGTTGCCACATGACTTTAACATTTTGTCAGCTCTCCATTCCTTCCCCAAAGGTACAGCCTGTGGCCCTTCAGGGCTTCGTATTCAGCATCTGCTTGATGCTGCTCAGGTCCATCTACCTACTTCTATTTGTTCCTCATTGCGTGGTGTAGTCAACATCCTGGCCAGTGGTAAAGCTCCAGTTTCGGTATCAAAGTTTCTGGCTGGGGGTTCTCTCACTGCATTAGTGAAGAACAAGGAGGGACGTCCATTGGACATTCGCCCTATTGCAGTTGGGGAGGTATTAAGACGTTTAACAGGGAAGTGTCTTTGTATCATCACCAAGCCCAAAGCTTCTGAATTTTTCGCTCCTTTTCAATATGGAGTTGCTTGCCCTGCTGGGGCAGAAAAGATCATTCATGGTGTTAGGAGCTGCATCCAGGAACATTGGAAAGATGATAATTTTACTGTTTGCAAGGTGGATTTGTCTAACGCATTCAATTTGGTGTCTCGTCAGGCTCTCCTGGCAGAATGTGCAGTCCATTTCCCAGAGCTTATTCCCTGGGTAGGCTGGTGTTACGGTTCCCACCCCACGTTATGGCACCCTCTTGGACAGATAAGTTCGGAGACAGGTGTCCAGCAAGGGGATCCTCTGGGTCCACTTCTCTTTTCCATAGTTCTGCACAAGTTGGTGCTATCCCTCGCACAGGACAAGGATTGTGTATCTCTATTGTCTAACAGATGGTTCCTTGACGACGGTGTTTTGGCAGGACACTCTCAGGCTGTTAACCGGGCGGTGACTCTTATTCAAGAGATGGGTCCATCAATGGGGCTGTTCATCAACTTTTCTAAGTGCGAGTTGTTTGGACGTGGAGACCTGTCGTCTTTTCCTCCTGAGATGAAGGTGTCAAGAGTACCCAACCTTGTGATTCTGGGTGCTCCAATTGGGGATTTCGTTTTTTGTGCTAAATTTGTGGCACAAAAGCGGGCTGATGCAGCAGTACTACTATCCCAGTTGGCAGAAGTAGGTACGGAGGATCCTCAGGTAGCTTTCCTTCTATTACGGCAGTGTGCTGCGTTCTGCAAGTTAGTCCATTTGGCACGTTCCACACCTCCTTCGCATATTGCAGAGGGCTTGGCGCTTTTTGACAAGGACGTACGCCAATGCTTTGCCGAATGCACAGCTATAGATACTGCTGAGGTGGAATGGATGCAAGCACAGCTTAGCCTTAGTAGGGGTGGGCTTGGCCTCCGTAGTTTGTCATCCCATTGTGTTGCAGCATATCTTGCCTCCATCAGCAGTTCTGGCTGTGACAAGTGGAATCTTTTAGTGGAGCCAATCGAACTCTTTAATGGGTTAGTACCAGCGGAGGATGCAATAACTCTGGAAACATTAGCCACCTCTAACATGCACCAGCACTCTCTGTCCGGAAAAATTGAAGACCAGCAGTTTCGGCAGCTGTTTCACATCTCTTCTCCTGCTAATAGAGCTCGCTTGCTATCAATTTCATCTCGTCATGCTGCTTCGTGGCTCACTGTTGTCCCCTCCCCAGGCCTTAACTTGCACCTAGAGCCCAATGAATTTCAGATTGCTGTGAAGTGGTGGTTAGGAATGGATGTTTCGTTTGGTTCTTGCTGTCCTCACTGTCCTGACCACAGGCTGGACCCGCTTGGTCACCATGCACTGACGTGCAAACATGGGGGGGATGTAGTCTTACGTCATAACAGCCTCCGGGATGTTTTTGTGGAGTTTTGCCACAGGGCCTGTCTAGGAGGTCAGGTAGAAGTGGGAAGTGGTCAAGGTCATGACAGGCTTAACTCTCGTCCTGCAGATGTCTTGGTTAAAAACTGGCACCTTGGCAAACCTGCTGCATTTGACCTCACCATCACTTCTCCGCTTAATCCAACCACTTTGACGGAAGCGGGAGTGAAATGTGGGTCATCCGCTCAGGTTGCCGAGGTTAGGAAGCATGCTGCTAATGATGAGAAGTGTAAGGAGCTGGGTTGGGTATGTATTCCACTAGCTGTGGAGGCATATGGATGCTGGGGCATGGAAGCCCAGGAAACTTTTAAACGTCTGGCGGCTCGTTTAGCGATTCAAATGGGATGCGGCAGGTCGCAGGCTACCACCACAGTGTACCAGAGGCTGAGCCTTTCGCTCGTGAGAGCTAATGCAAGGGCATTGCTCTCCCGTGCAAGGGTTCATTTGGAGGAGGGGGATTGAGATGGGAGTGTGGATTTGTAGTTATAGGTGACTTTACTATAATTAAGGTGCATTTATTCAGACCAGCATATGCATTAATTGTGTATGCACTTTAAATAATAATAATAATAAATTAGTGACAATATTAATAATAATTCTGTATGAGCATTTATTCCATTCGTGTATTGTCTTGTTTCATGTATTTCAATTATTATTAATAATAAAATATTCGTTATCATGATTTTAATGATACCACATGCATTGTGAATATCTCAGTTTAGAAACAACACTTATTGTTTAACATGGTTTATCATAAACCATTCAATGGTAAATTAAATCTAATACACTCAGACATACCCCCTATATGTAAATAGATTCAATAAGTAGTAATCGTTTAATTATTAAAAGCAGTTATTATGATTTTAATGATACTACATGTATTGTGAATATCTCAGTTTTGAAACATATGGTTTAACATGGTTTATCATAAACCATTCAATGGTAGAATAAATGCAATACACTCAGACATACCATCTATATGTAGATTGATTTACTAAGTAGTAATGGTTTAATAATTAATAGTAGTTATTATGATTTTAATGATACTACATGCATTGTGAATATCTCAGTTTAGAAACAGCACTTATGGTTTAACATGGTTTCTCATAAACCATTCAATGGTAAATTAAATCTAATACACTCAGACATACCAACTATATGTAAATTGATTTACTAAGTAATAATTGTTTAATTATTAATAGTCGTTATTATGATTTTAATGATACTAAATGCATTGAGTATCTAAGTTTAGAAACAACACTGATGGTTTAACATGGTTTATCATAAACCATTCACTGGTAAATTAAATCTAATACACTCAGACATATCCCCTATATGTAGATAGATTTACTAAGTAGTAATGGTTTAATTATTAATAGCAGTTATTATGAATTTAATGATACCACATGTATTGTGAATATCATAGTTTTGAAACATATGGTTTAACAAAGTTTATCACAAACCATTCAATGGTAAATTAAATGCAATACACTCAGACGTACCATCTATATGTAAATTGATTTACTGAGTAGTAATGGTTTATTTATTAATAGTTGTTATTATGATTTTAATGATACCACATGCATTGTGAATATCTCAGTTTAGAAATAATAAATGGTTTAGCATGGTTTATCATAAACCATTCAATGGTGAATTAATTCTAATACACTCAGACATACCAACTATATGTAAATTGATTTACTAATATTAATGGTTTAATTATTAAAAGTAGTTATTGTGATTTTAATGATACTACATGTATTGTGAATATCTCAGTTTAGAAACAGCACTAATGGTTTAAGATGGTTACTCATAAACCATTCAATTGTAAATTAAATCTAATACACTCAGACATACCAACTATATGTAATTTGATTTACGAAATAATAATTGTTTAATTATTAATAGTCGTTATTATGATTTTAATGATACTACATGCATTGTGAGTATCTAAGTTTAGAAGCAACACTGATGGTTTAACATGGTTTAATCATAAACCATTCACTGGTAAATTAAATCTAATACACTCAGACATATCCCCTATATGTAGATAGATTAACTAAGTAGTAATGGTTTAATCATTAATCGCAGTTATTATGAATTTAATGATACCACATGTATTGTGAATATCTTAGTTTTGAAACATATGGTTTAACAAGGTTTATCATAAACCGTTCAATGGTAAATTAAATGCAATACACTCAGACGTACCATCTATATGTAAATTGATTTACTGAGTAGTAATGGTTTAATTATTAATAGTTGTTATTATGATTTTAATGATACCACATGCATTGTGAATATCTCAGTTTAGAAATAACAAATGGTTTAGCATGGTTTATCATAAACCATTCAATGGTGAATTAATTCTAATACACTCAGACATACCACCTATATGTAAATTGATTTACTAATATTAATGGTTTAATTATTAAAAGTAGTTATTGTGATTTTAATGATACTACATGTATTGTGAGTATCTAAGTTTAGAAGCAACACTGACGGTTTAACATGGTTTATCATAAACCATTCAATGGTGAATTAATTCTAATACACTCAGACATACCACCTATATGTAAATTGATTTACTAATATTAATGGTTTAATTATTAATCGCAGTTATTATGAATTTAATGATACCACATGTATTGTGAATATCTTAGTTTTGAAACATATGGTTTAACAAGGTTTATCATAAACCGTTCAATGGTAAATCAAATGCAATACACTCAGACGTACCATCTATATGTAAATTGATTTACTAAGTAGTAATGGTTTAATTATTAATATTTGTTGTTATGATTTTAATGATACTACATGCATTGTGAATATCTCAGTTTAGAAACAACACTTATGGTTTAACATGGTTTATCATAAACCATTCAATGGTAAATTAAAACTAATACACTCAGACATTCCCGCTATATGTAAAAAGATTTACTAAGTAGTAATGGTTTAATTATTAAAAGTAGTTATTATGATTTTAATGATACTACATGCATTGTCAATTATCTCAGTTTTGAAACAACACATCGTTTAACATGGTTTCTCATAAACCAATCGATGGTAAATTAAATCTAATACACTCAGACATACCAACTATATGTAATTAGATTTACTAAGTAGTAATGGTTTAATTTTTAATAGTAGTTATTATGATTTTAATGATACTACATGCATTGTGAATATCTCAGTTTAGAAACAGCACTTATGGTTTAACATGGTTTATCATAAACCATTCAATGGTAAATTAAATCTAATACACTCAGACATACCATCTATATGTAAATTGATTTACTTAGTAATAATTGTTTAATTATTAAAAGTAGTTATTATGATTTTAATGATACTACATGCATTGTGAATATCTCAGTTCAGAAACAGCACTTATGGTTTAACATGGTTTAACATAAACCATTCAATGGTAAATAAAATCTAATACACTCAGACATACCATCCATATGTAATTAGATTTACTAAGTAGTAATGTTAGAATTATTAATAGTCGTTGTTATGATTTTAATGATACTATATATATTGTGAATATCTCAGTTTAGAATCAACACATCGTTTAGCATGGTTTATCATAAACCATTCAATAGTAAAATAAATCTAATACACTCAGACATACCACTTATATGCAATAAGATTTACTAAGTAATAACTGTTTAATTATTAATAATCGTTATTATGATTTTAATGATACTACATGCATTGTGAACATCTCAGTTTAGAAACAACACTTATGGTTTAACATGGTTTATCATAAACTATTCAATGGTAAATTAAATCTAATACACTCAGACATACCCCCTATATGTAAAAAGATTTACTAAGTAGTAATGGTTTAATTATTAAAAGTAGTTATTATGATTTTAATGATACTACATGTATTGTGAATATCTCAATTTAGAAACAGCACTTATGGTTTAACATGGTTTATCATAAACCATTCAATGGTAAATTAAATCTAATACACTCAGACATACCATCTTTATGTAAATTGATTTACTAAGTAATAATTGTTTAATTATTAATAGTCGTTATTATGATTTTAATGATACTACATGCATTGTGCGTATCTCAGTTTAGAAACAGCACTTATGGTTTAACATGGTTTATCATAAACCATTCAATGGTAAATTAAATCTAATACACTTAGACATACCCCCTATATGTAAATAGTTTACTAAGTAGTAATGGTTTAATTATTAATAGCAGTTATTATGATTTTAATGATACTACATGTATTGTGAATATCTCAGTTTTGAAACATATGGTTTAACATGGTTTATCATAAACCATTCAATGGTAGAATAAATGCAATACACTCAGACACACCATCTATATGTAAATTGATTTACTAAATAGTAATGTTTTAATAATTAATAGTAGTTATTATGATTTTAATGATAATACATGCATTGTGAATATCTCAGTTTAGAAACAGCACTTATGGTTTAACATGGTTTCTCATAAACCATTCAATGGTAAATTAAATCTAATACACTCAGACATACCAACTATATGTAATTAGATTTATTAAGTAGTAATGGTTTAATTTTTAATAGTAGTCATTATGATTTTAATGATACTACATGCATTGTGAATATCTCAGTTTAGAAACAGCACTTATGGTTTAACATGGTTTATCATAAACCATTCAATGGTAAATTAAATCTAATACACTCAGACATACCCCCTATATGTAATTAGATTTATTAAGCAGTAATGTTTTAATTTTTAATAGTAGTTATTATGATTTTAATGATATTGCATGCATTGTGAATATCTTAGTTTAGAAACAGCACTTATGGTTTAACATGGATTATCATAAACCATTCAATGGTAAATTAAATCTAATACGATCAGACATACCACCTGTATGTAATAAGATTTACTAAGTAATAATTGATTAATTATTAATATTCGTTATTATGATTTTAATGATACTACATGCATTGTGAATATCTCAGTTTAGAAACAACACTTATGGTTTAACATGGTTTATCATAAACCATTCAATGGTAAATTAAATCTAATAAACTCAGACATACCCCCTATATGTAAAAAGATTTACTAAGTAGTAATGGTTTAATTATTAAAAGTAGTTATTATGATTTTAATGATACTACATGCATTGTCAATTATCTCAGTTTTGAAACAACACATCGTTTAACATGGTTTCTCATAAACCATTCGATGGTAAATTAAATCTAATACACTCAGACAAACCAACTATATGTAATTAGATTTACTAAGTAGTAATGTTTTAATAATTAATTGTAGTTATTATGATTTTAATGATACTACATGCATTGTGAATATCTCAGTTTAGAAACAGCACTTATGGTTTAACATGGTTTCTCATAAACCATTCAATAGTAAATTAAATCTAATACACTCAGACATACCAACTATATGTAATTAGATTTATTAAGTAGTAATGGTTTAATTTTTAATAGTAGTTATTATGATTTTAATGATACTACATGCATTGTGAATATCTCAGTTTAGAAACAGCACTTATGGTTTAACATGGATTATCATAAACCATTCAATGGTAAATTAAATCTAATACACTCAGACATACCACCTATATGTAATAAGATTTACTAAGTAATAATTGTTTAATTATTAATATTCGTTATTATGATTTTAATGATACTACATGCATTGTGAATATCTCAGTTTAGAAACAACACTTATGGTTTAACATGGTTTATCATAAACCATTCAATGGTAAATTAAATCTAATAAACTCAGACATACCCCCTATATGTAAAAAGATTTACTAAGTAGTAATGGTTTAATTATTAAAAGTAGTTATTATGATTTTAATGATACTACATGCATTGTGAATATCTCAGTTTAGAAACAACACTTATGGTTTAACATGGTTTATCATAAACCATTCAATGGTAATTTAAATCTAATACACTCAGACATACCCCCTATATGTAATTAGATTTACTAAGCAGTAATGGTTTAATTTTTAATAGTAGTTATTATGATTTTAATGATACTGCATGCATTGTGAATATCTTAGTTTAGAATCAGCACTTATGGTTTAACATGGATTATCATAAACCATTCAATGGTAAATTAAATCTAATACACTCAGACATACCACCTATATGTAATAAGATTTACTACGTAATAATTGTTTAATTATTAATATTCGTTATTATGATTTTATTGATACTACATGCATTGTGAATATCTCAGTTTAGAAACAACACTTATGGTTTAACATGGTTTATCATAAACCATTCAATGGTAAATTAAATCTAATAAACTCAGACATACCCCCTATATGTAAAAAGATTTACTAAGTAGTAATGGTTTAATTATTAAAAGTAGTTATTATGATTTTAATGATACTACATGCATTGTCAATTATCTCAGTATTGAAACAACACATCGCTTAACATGGTTTCTGATAAACCATTCGATGGTAAATTAAATCTAATACACTCAGACATACCAACTATATGTAATTAGATTTACTAAGTAGTAATGGTTTAATTTTTAATAGTAGTTATTATGATTTTAATGATACTACATGCATTGTGAATATCTCAGTTTAGAAACAGCACTTATGGTTTAACATGGTTTATCATAAACCATTCAATGGTAAATTAAATCTAATACACTCAGACATACCACCTATATGTAATAAGATTTACTAAGTAATAATTGTTTAATTATTAATATTCGTTATTATGATTTTAATGATACTACATGCATTGTGAATATCTCAGTTTAGAAACAACACTTATGGTTTAGCATGGTTAATCATAATCCATTCTATGTTAAATTAAATTTAACGCACTCAGACATACCTTCCACATGTAATTAGATTTAATAACTAATAATCGTTTTATTGTTTATAATCGTTATTACGATTTTAATGATACTATATGTATTGTGAATATCTCAGTTTAGAAACAACACTTATGGTTTAGCATGGTTTATCATAAACCATTCTATGGTAAATTAAATCTAATACACTCAGACATACCACCTATATGTAAATTGATGTACTAAGTATTAATGGTTTAATTATTAATAGTCGTTATTATGATTTTAATGATACTACATGTATTGTGAATAGAAACAACACTTATATGGTTTAGCATGGTTAATCATAATCCATTCAATGGTACATTAAATCTAATACACTCAGACATACCACATATATGTAATTAGATTTACTAAGTAATAATGTTTTAATTATTAGTAGTCGTTGTTATGATTCTAATGATACTGTATGTATTGTGAATATCTCAGTTTAGGAACAACATTTATTGTTTAGCATGGTTTATCATAAACCATGCTATGGTAAATTAAATCTAATACACTCAGACATACCACCTATATGTAAATAGATTTACTAAGTAGTAATGGTTTAATTATTAATAGTAGTTATAATGATTTTAATGATACTACATGTATTGTGAATATCTCAGTTAAGAAACAACACATGGTTTAACATGGTTTATCATAAACCATTCAATGGTAAATTTAATGCAGTACATTCAGACATACCATCTATATGTAAATTGATTTACTAAGTAGTAATGGTTTAATTATTAATAGTCATTATGATTTTAATGATGCTACATGTATTGTGAATATTTCAGTTTAGAAACAACACTTATGGTTTAACGTGGATTATCATAAACCATTCAATGTTGAATTAAATTTAATGCACTCAGACATACCTTACACATGTTATTAGATTTAATAACGAAAAATCGTTTAATTATTTATAATCCTTATTATGATTTTAATGATACTATATGTATTGTGAATATCTCAGTTTAGAAACAACACTTATGGTTTAGCATGGTTTATCATAAACCATTCTATGGTAAATTAAATCTAATACACTCAGACATACCTCCTATATGTAAATAGATTTTCTAAGTAGTAATGGTTTAATTATTAATAGTAGTTATTATGATTTTAATGATACTACATGCATTGTGAATATCTCAGTTTAGAAACAACACTTATCGTTTAGCATGGTTAATCATAAACCATTCAATGGTAAAATAAATCTAATACACTCAGACATACCAACTATATGTAATTAGATTTACTAAGTAGTAGTGGTTTAAGTATTAATAGTCATTATTATGATTTTAATGATAATATATGTATTGTGAATATCTCAGTTTAGAAGCAACACTTATCGTTTAGCATGTATTATTATAAAGCATTCAATGGTAAATTAAATCTAATACACTCAGACATACCCCCTATATGTAAATAGATTTACTAAGTAGTAATGGTTTAATTATTAATAGTAGTTATTATGATTTTAATGATACTACATGCATTGTGAATATCTCAGTTTAGAAACAACACTTATCGTTTAGCATGGTTAATCATAAACCATTCAATGGTAAAATAAATCTAATACACTCAGACATACCAACTATATGTAATTAGATTTACTAAGTAGTAGTGGTTTAAGTATTAATAGTCATTATTATGATTTTAATGATAATATATGTATTGTGAATATCTCAGTTTAGAAGCAACACTTATCGTTTAGCATGTATTATTATAAAGCATTCAATGGTAAATTAAATCTAATACACTCAGACATACCCCCTATATGTAAATAGATTTACTAAGTAGTAATGGTTTTATTATTAATAGTAGTTATAATGATTTTAATGATACTACTTGTATTGTGAATATCTCAGTTAAGAAACAACATATGGTTTAACATGGTTTATCATAAACCATTCAATGGTAAATTTAATGCAATACTCTCAGACATACCATCTATATGTAAATTGATTTACTAAGTAGTAATGGTTTAATTATTAATAGTAGTCATTATAATTTAATGATACTACATGCATTGTGAATATCTTAGTTTAGAAATAACAAATCGTTTAGCATGGTTTATCATAAACCATTCAATGGTAAATTAAATCTAATACACTCAAACAAAACCAACTATATGTAAAGTGATTTACTAAGTATTATTGGTTTAATTATTAATAGTAGTTATTATGATTTTAATGATACTACATGTATTGCGAATATCTCAGTTTAGAAATAACACTTATGGTTTAACATGGTTTATTATAAACCATTCAATGGTAATTTAAATCTAATACACTAAGATATACCACCTATATTAATTGATTTACTAAGTATTAATGGTTTAATTATTATTAGTCGTTATTATGATTTTAATGATACTACATGTATTGTAAGTTTAGAAACAACACTTATGGTTTAGCATGGTTAATCATAATCCATTCAATGGTAAATTAAATCTAATACACTCAGACATACCACCTAAATGTAATTAGATTTACTAAGTAGTAATGTTTTAATTATTTATAGTAGTTGTTATGATTTTAATGATACTACCTGTATTGTGAATATCTCAGTTTAGTATTAACACTCATGGTTTAACATGGTTTATCATAAACCATTCAATGGTAAATTATGTCTAATATACTCAGACATACTATCTATATGCACATAGATGTTCTAATTTGAAATGTTTAATTATTAAATGTCGTTGTTAAGATTTTAATGATACTACCTGTATTGTGAATATCTCAGTTTAGAAATAACACTTTTGGTTTAACATGGTTTATCATAAACCATTCAATGGTAAACTAAATCTTATACACTCAGACAAACTATCCATACGTACATAGATTTACTAATAAGTAATGGTTTAATTATTAAAAGTCGTTGTCATGATTTTAATGATATTACCTGTATTGTGTGTATCTCAGTGTGGAAGAAACACTTATGGTTTAACATGGTTTATCATAAACCTTTCAATTGTAGATTAGATCTAATATACTCAGACATACTACCCATATGGATCTAGATTTACTAACTAGTAATGGTTTATTTATTAAATGTCTTTATTTTGATTTTATTCATTCTACCAGTATTGTGAATATCTCTGTTTAGAAATAATACTTATAGTTTAGCATGGTTTATCATAAACCATTCAATGGTAAATTAAATCTAATACACTCAAACATACTATCCATATGGATCTAGATTTACTAACTAGTATTGTTAAATGTCGTCATTATTATTTTAATGATACTACCTGTATTGTGAATATCTCAGTTTAGAAATAACACTTTTGGTTTAACATGGTTTATCATAAACCATTCAGTGATAACTTAAATCAAATACACTCAGACATACTATCCATATGTACATAGATTTACTAACTAGTAATGGTTTAATTATTAAATGTCGTTTTTATAATTTCAATAATACTACATATAATGTGAATTTCTCAGTGTTAACACATGGGTTAACATGTTTTATCATAAACCATTGAATGGTAAATTAAATCTAATACAGTCAGGCATACTATCCATATGTACATATATTTACTAAGTAGTAATGGTTTCATTATTAAATGTCGTTATTATGATTTTAATCACTCTACCAGTATTGTGAATATCTCAGTTTAGAAGTAACACTTATGGTTTAACATGGTTTATCATAAACCATTCAATGGTAAATTAAATATAATGCACTCAGACATACTATCCATATGGATCTAGATTTACTAACTAGTAATGGTTTAATTATTTTATGTCGTTATAATAATTTTAATGATAATACATTTATCATGAATATCTCATAATAGAAATAACACTTATGGTTTAAAATGGTTTATGTTAAACTATTCAATGGTAGATTAAATCTAATACTCTAAGACATAGTATCCATGTAGATCTAGATTTACTAACTAGTAATTGTTTAATTATTAAAAGTCGTTATTATGATAATGCATGCATTGTGAATATCTCAGTGTAGAAATAATATTGATGGTTTAACATGGTTTATCATAAGCTATGAATATGGTATATTGAATCTAAAACTCTTAAACATACTATCCATACAGATCTAGATTTACTAACTAGTAATGGTTTAATTAATAAAAGTCGTTTTTTTGATTTTAATGATAATACTTGTATTTTGAATACCTCAGTGTAGAAATAACACTTATGCTTTAACATGGTTTGTCCTAAACCATTTAATGGTAGATTTAATCTAATACTCTCAAACATATTATGCATATAGATCTAGATTTACTAACTGGTAATCGTTTGAATGTTAAAAGTCGTTATTATGATTGTAATGATAACACATGTATTGTGAGTATCTCAATGTAGAAATAACACTTATGGTTTAACATGGTTTATCGTAAGCTATGAATATGCTATATTAAATTTAAAACTCTTAAACATACTATCCGTATAGATCTTGATTTACTAACTAGTAATGGTTTAATCATTAAAACTCGTTATTATGATTTGGTCGTGGAAGTATTTGGTGGTTGTGGAAGCGAGTCACAAGAAGCTCTCTCAAGGGTTGCCAAGAAACTAGCCATCAGGATGAGTCGTTTCTGGCCTGAGGTGCTAGCCTCAATCTACTGCTGCCTGGGCATTACCCTTATGCACCAGAATGCAAGGGCTTTACTGGGAAGAATCACAATTGTAGAAGATATTAGTTCAGTGTACATGTAGCTTAGTATTTAGTTTGTTGCATTGTGTTCCTCATATTTTGTCAGTAATTATTAATGATTTTAATGATAATACATG
Organism: Spongilla lacustris; assembly: GCA_949361645.1. Classification (NCBI taxonomy): domain Eukaryota; kingdom Metazoa; phylum Porifera; class Demospongiae; order Spongillida; family Spongillidae; genus Spongilla; species Spongilla lacustris. The sequence continues at coordinate 7,510,394 of OX442418.1, forward strand.
TATTGTGAATCTCTCAGTGTGGAAATAACACTTATAGTTTAACATGGTTTATTTCAGATCATTTGCCAAGGGTGGCCACCCTATATAAAACCAGAGATGTATAATCTTATCAATTCAAAGACAAGGATAAGGATGACATTGCAGAATTAGAACAGCCTCAACCAGTTTGCACACGACCGAGAAGAATAGCAGCTGAAGTTGCAGGAAAGAAGATTGAGCTATTAATGGACGATTCTGAGAACTAAATTAGACTACAATTAGAGTAACGGGGGAGGATATCATTTATTGAGATAACTATTAATATACGTGTGATGCGTGTTATTAATTCTTAGTTTTTGAGTGTGGTTTAAGTTCTAGAGAGCGTTTATAATTAACTACGACAATCAGGTCCTGTATTGCATTGAATCTTTTACCTATGGTGCACTACTGCCCTAGCACCACTTGAGTGTTGTGTTGATTGAAAAAGCAAATGCATGCTTTGCATTCTTCATTAGCCTTTCTGCAGTGCAACGGCAATTGTTGAATGTGATAGTCCATTCTCGTAATTCTAGTTCATTTAGATCTACATACTATTAGCTTCACCCAATGACCACAACCCACGTAGTATAGATTTCCATAAGATACAGGTGTTTTTTTTCTAAATTCGGTGACAGAAGTGATTTATCAATCGTATTTTTGGCATGCCCAAATTAAATATTTAATAAGTGCCACGTGGCGATCCAAACAATGCATGCGCATAAAGTTTTTAAGAATGTGTTTTCCTTATGTAACGTGCAAGTAAAAAGGGCTCCAGACAGTCTAGTCATCAGCTGAGAACTTTGCACGATACTTGCACGTGTATATGTGACGTAGTGTTTTAGTGTATATATTGTGCTGTAATTGTATCCTTGAGTGTTATCTGCCAACGTGATTTACTGCATATTGGTGAACCTCACGTCTCCTTAGCGCGGGCGCTACACTGGTGTCAGGAGTGGAATCTACTGAACCATGTCACTGCAAGAGGGAGGAACCTCAGCGAGCGCTGAACGGCTGGTGAACGCGAGCGCTGAATGGATGGTGAGGATGAGCCTTCGGCCACCTGCACGTTTTGCTGTGGGAATGGACTTCACATTGTGGTGCTCTCGTTTTGAGCTGTATGTGAAGCAGGTGAAGTTAGCTGAAGACCAATGGGTGAGTGAGCTTTTGCCCCTGCTAGAAGACGAATCGTTCCGTATAGTGTCACAACAAGGTCTTGTTACGTGTACTGATTACAAGGTCGTAATAAAGTGTTTGGAAGATTTTTATGCCCCAGTAGGAAACGAGCTCGAATGGCAACGCAGGTTCCAGGGTAGGACTCAACAGCCTCAGGAACAGCTACTGGAATTTGTTGGTGCTTTACATGTCCAGGCAGACAGAGCTTATCTGAAATGGTCAGCCAAACAGCGGAAGGAGTTGCTCCGAAATCCAGTTTGTACAAGGTGTCCGCTCGTCGTCGGTTCAGTTAAAACTGATGAAAGAGATGCCCGCAACCCTAGAAGACGCATTAACGATAGCGAATCAAATCCAGACAGTTGAAGAAGCACAAAAGAGATTGCAGAAGGATAGAAGCCAGATGGAAACCTGCGAGCTCGGCGATTCTACGAGCAATGGGATATCTGGTGGGGAAACGAATTCTCTGGAGGAGAGACACCTACCAGAACAGTTGAAGCGGACCGAAGCCATTGTTCTACAGCTAGCAAAGCAGGTTCAACAGCTACTGTCTGAACAGTCAACAGGTAAGCAGCGTGTCTCACAGGCAGGAACATGGGGTGATAGGAGGCAAAAGGGACCTCAGCAAGGTCTCGTTTGTTGGGCTTGTGGAAAGCAAGGGCATATCAAAGAAATTGTCCTTCACGAAAAGGCACCCAGAAGAAGACTCTGTCTGAGACAGAGTTCTTCATTTTTTGTGTTTGGGTATATAGCAGGTCACCATACCAAGATGTTGGTGGACACAGGGTCAGCTGTAACTATTGTCAGGGAAAATGTGTGGGAGGAAGCAGGGTGTGACTCCCTGGAATCACCGGTACGCAAATTGGTTACAGCAAATGGACAGGAAATGGAGCTGGCTGGACAAGGTGAGGAGGAAATGAAAATTGGCGATCTGACAATAAGGCATGTTGTCTTGGTTACTGAAACTTTAACTCACGATTGCCTCTTGGGAGCTGATTTTCTTACAGCTCACGGTTGTGTAGTTGATCTGCAGCGCAATGTGGTGCTTATTGCAGGGAAAGCTGTGCCACTTGCATGTAAGTCTATGCAGATGAGAACAGGGTGTGTCATGTAACTGTGGCCGACACAGTACAAGTTCCAGCAAGCTGTGAGTTACACATTAGTTCTAGAGTTGCCACAAACCCTAGGGAAGTATTGAGTGGTGACGTTCTATTTGAACCAAGAAAAGACGTCATGGAAAGTCATGGGCTAGCAGTAGCCCATGCTGTTATGCAAACAGGAAATGATCTTATTGTTGTACAGGTTCTGAATCCTCACCGAATGCCAGTGGTGTTGATAAAAGGTGAAAAGATAGGATGCTTAAAGCCACTTCAAGATGTATGCAGCATAGAGCTGATTGATGAGAAAGGACAAAAGAATTCTCAGCGCAGGCGGGCCCTCGAGGATGCCATTGATCAACTAGTCTCTGCTGCTAAGAACATTTCTGACTCAGACAAATGGAAACTGAGGAACCTGTTGTCACAATTTGGTGATGTCATCTCTACCGGAGATAGGGATCTGGGAAAAACCAGCATGGTATTCCATACAATTGACACAGGGGATTCGGTGCCTGTACGCCAGGCAGCTAGAAGACTTCCATATTCTCAACGTAATGAGATACGTGAACTATTGGAAGATATGTTGGTTAGAGAAGTTATAGAGCCCAGTAAAAGTGCATGGTCTTCTCCAGTTGTCTTGGTTAAGAAAAAGGATGGGTCAACACGTTTTTGTGTAGATTTTTGGAAGCTCAATGGGGTCACTAGGAAGGATGCCAAGCCATTGCCTAGAATTGATGATACATTAGACACACTTGGGCAAGCATGCTTATTTTCTCAACTCTAGATTTGGCTAGTGGATACTGGCAGGTTCAGGTAGACCCAAAGGACCAAGAAAAAACTGCTTTTGTCACCCCCTTTGGTTTGTATCAATTTAGGGTGATGCCTTTTGGGCTCAGCAATGCCCCTGCAACATTTCAACGACTCATGGAGCATGTTTTATCAGGTCTCTATTGGTCCATTTGCATAGTCTATCTAGACAACATAATAGTTTTTGGGAAATCTGTGGAGGAGCATCTAGATCAGCTAAGAGAAGTACTAACCCGTTTGCAAAATGCCAGGTTAAATATTAAGCCATCAAAGTGTCACCTGATGCAGACAAGAGTTCGGTATCTGGGTCACATAGTTTCTAGCAAAGGGATAGAAGAAGGTTCACTGTGTATCAAATTGGCCTACCCCAACCGATCAAAGATCCCTGAAGCAGTTCATGGGCTTAGCCTCATATTACAGACGTTTTGTCCAGGGTTTTGCACAGGTTGCAGCACCATTGAATGCACTTACAGAGAAAACAAAAACTTGTGAGTGGACAGCTGAGTGCAATGGTGCATTTTTGGAACTTAAAAAGCGATTGGTCTCAGCCCCCATTCTTGTCATGCCATGTATCAACCACAAGTTTATTTTAGACACAGATGCTAGTGGTGAGGGACTTGGAACTGTGCTATCGCAGTCAGTTGATGGGCAGGAAAGAGTGGTTGCTTATGCCAGCAAGACCCTTTCAAAGACAGAGCGTAGGTACTGTGCCACAAGACGTGAGCTGTTCGCGGTGGTGTGGGCAGCACAACACTTCCGGCCATACCTGTATGGATGCGGTTTCCTCTTTCGAAGTGATCATAGTGCCTTACAATGGTTACACAGTTTTAAGGAGCTGGAAGGGCAAGTTGCGAGGTGGCTTGAACGGTTAGCTGAGTATAATTACAGGGTAGAGCATAGGCCAGGGAGACAGCATTCAAATGCAGATTCATTGTCTCGGTTGCCGTGTAAGCAATGTGGGTTAGCTATTGTGAATGAAAGCAGTTGTGCCATGCTCACTCAAGATACCTCAGCTGGATTTATACTGGTGTGGACGCAGGAGGAAATCAAGAACTTCCAAAGAGAGGATGATAACCTCTTGCAGGTCATAAGGTGGGTTGAAACTGATTTTCCATCTTCTTCCCCCAAAATTACACAGCTTGCAGACCTTGTGGGCACAGAGAGATTACCCACTCCTCCAGGACGAGGTTCTGTATCGCCAATGGGAGGATGTTCCAGGTGGTGGAGCACATAAGAAGCTGCAGCTTGTCCTACCAGCATCGTTGGTACCCCAGGTTCTGGCTGGACTGCATGACTCACCTGTTGGTGGTCACCTGGGTGCAAAGAAAACATTGGATAAGGTTCGAACTCGCTTTTATTGGCCTAATCAGAGGAATGATGTTCAGTTGTGGTGTGCTAGTTGTGCAAAGTGTTGTTCTAGAAAAACGCCATTGGTGGTCAGAGCACCATTGCAGTTAGATAACTCAGTGTCCAGACCATTACAGCGAGTAGCCATGGACATTTTGGGACCACTTCCAGAGACAGCTAGAGGTAACAGGTATATCCTAGTGATAGGAGACTATTTAACAAGGTGGAAAGAGGCATACCCAATGAAAGATATGAATGCTTTGACAGTGGCCCAAATATTTGTACATGAATTCATTTGTCATATGGGAATACCTGATGTAATTCATACTGACCAGGGTAGGAATTATGAAAGTGCTGTTGTGAAAGGAATTTGCAATTTATTGGGAATAAAGAAAACAAGGAAAACACCCTACCATCCACAATCAGATGGCATGATTGAATGTTTCAATAGAACGTTATTGAGCATGCTAAGTATTGCTGTGGAGCACGATGAGCATGGCTGGGATTTGAAATTGCCTCTTTTGATGTTTGCGTACAGAACCAGTACTCATGAAACCACAGGAGCCACTCCATTTGAATTGATGTATGGTCGTGAAGCACAGTTACCTGAAGATCTTATGTTCCATATTCCAGCAACAGTTGACACGAGCACTTCCCCTGGCGAGTATTTAAGTCACCTTAAGACACGATTGGAAGCTGCCTACAAGCTGGTAAGGGCACATGCCAATAAACAGCAAATGCGTCAAGAGGAGAATTACAATCGAACTGTAAAGAGTAAACCTTTTCAAGTGGGTGATTTGGTATTGTTGCATTGCCCCCATGTTCCAAAAGGTATGTCACGTAAGATGCACAAACCATGGAAAGGTCCATTTAAGGTTAAAACTGTGTTAGGGCCTGTAACTTATCGTATTGTCAATTGTGAGCATCCTCGCAATAGATTGGTGGTGCATAATAATCGTCTGAAGCCTTTTATTGCTAGGGAGAGCACAGATGAAGGAGAAATGAATCAAGAGATTTCAGATCGTGAGACCACAAAACAGCAACAGTATATTGTGGGCCCACATGTACTACAAAATATGTGGGCCTACTATGCCCAAAATATGTACAGCAGGCCCACATGTATATACAGTAGGCCCATATGTATTGTAGGCCCACATGTATTGTGGGAGCACATGCACTGGGAGCCCACATGTACAGTGGCCCATATGGATAGTACGCGCGCATGTATGTTGGGCCCACATGTATAGAAGGCCTGCATGTATTGTGGGACCTCATGTACTGTGGACCCATATGTACAGTAAGTTAACATGTTTTGCGGTCACACATGTACAGTAGGCCCATGTGTATGGTGGGACCACATGTACTGTGGGCCTACATGTATGGTAGGCCCACATGTATTGTGGGCCCACAAGTATAGTAGGCCCACATATATTGTGGACATGGTAGGCCCACGTATGTTGTGGGCGTAATAGTCCCACATATATTGTGGGCGTAGTAGGCCCATATATACTGGGGGCATAGTAGGCCTAGATATATTGTGGGCGTAGTAAGCCCACATATATTGTGGGCATACTAGTCCCACATGTACAGCAGGCCCACATGTATTGTGGGCCCAGATGTAAAGTAGGCCCACATGTCTAATAGGCCCACATGCATTAGAGGCCCACATGGATTGTGGGCCAACATGTATTGTGCGGCCACATCTATTGTGGGCCCACATGTTTAGGAGGCCCACATGTACTGTGGGCCCACGTGTATTGTGGGCTAACAAGTAAAGTTGGCCAACAAGTACAGGAGGCTCAGATGTATTGTATGCCCCCATGTATTGGGGGCCCACATGTTTAGTAGGCCCGGACGTACAGTAGGCCCACATGTATTGTAGGCCCACATGTATTGCTGGCCCACATGTACTGTGGGCTAACATGTGTTTTAGACCATAATATATATAATATTTCATTGTTAGCCCACAATACACGTGGACGTACTATACATGTGGGCCCACAATGCATGTGGGCCTACAATACAGGTGGGCCTACTATACACATATACTTACAATACATCTTGGCCCACAGTACATGAGGAGTATATTATGGCCTAAAAAACATGTGGGCCCACAGTACAAGTGAAACCACAATACATAAGAGCCTACTGGACCTACTGTACATCTGGGCCTACTATACATGGGGGCCCCCAACACATGCGGGCCTACAATACATGTGGGCCTACAAAACATGTGGGCCTACTGAACATGTGGGTATACTTTACATGTGGGCCCACATTACATGTGGACCCAAAGTACATGGGGGGCCTACTATATATGTGTGTCCAAAGTACATGTGGGCCCACAGTACATGTGGGCCCACAATACATGTGGACCTACTATACATTTGGGCCTACTGTAAATGTGGGCCCTCAATCCATGTGGGCCTACTGTACATGTGGGCTCTCAGTACATGTGGGCCCACAACACATGTGGGCCTACAATACATGTGGGTGCCTAATAGTTGTGTTCCTACAATACCGGTTGGCCTGCTGTACGTCTTGGTCTGCTGTACATGTGGGCCCCAATACATGTGGTTCTACTGTATGTGGGCTTACTGTACATGTGGGCACAAAATATTGGGGGCCCACATGTATAGTAGGCCCATACGTACAGTAGGCCCACATGTATTGTAGGCCCACATGTATTGTGGGCCCACATGCACTGTGGGCCCACATGTGTTTTAGACCACAATACATATAATCTTTACTTGTCAGCCCACAATATACGTGGGCCCACAGTACATATGGGCCTACTATACATGTGGGCGAACAATAAGTGGGCCTACACAACAGGTGGGCCTATAATACACCACATCTATTGTGGGCCCACATGTTTAGAAGGCCCACATGTACTGTGGGCCCACGTGTATTGTGGGCTAACAAGCAAAGTTGGCCCACAAGTACAGGAGGCTCAGATGTATTGTATGCCCACATGTATTGCGGGGCCCACATGTATAGTAGGCCCAAATGTACAGTAGGCCCACATGTATTGTAGGCCGACACGTATTGTGGGCCCACATGTACTGTGGGCTAACATGTGTTTTAGACAATAATATATATAATATTTCATTGTTAGCCCACAATACAAGTGGACGTACTATACATGTGGGCCTACAATTCTATACACGTATACCATAATACATCTTGGCCTAAGGCATAGGGTACTATGGCTCCAGCAGGAGCCGTAATTACGTATTATAAACAATAATGTTTAGTGCAAGAACTTAGCATTGGGTACCATGGCTCCTGCAGGAGCCCTACTTATGATATATGATAAACAATAACCTATAGAGCAAGAACTTAGCATAGGGTACTATGGCTCCTGCACGAGCCCTACGTATGGTCTATGATAAACAATAACCATTAGTGTAAGAACTTAGAATAGGGTACTATGGCTCCTGCAGGAGCCGTACTTATGGTCAATGATAAACAATAACCTTTAGTGTAAGAACTTAGCATAGGGTACTATGGCTCCTGCAGGAGCCGTACATATGGTCTATGATAAACAATAACCTTTAGTGTAAAAACGCACCATTTGATACTATGGCTCCTGCAGGAGCCGAACCTAAGGACTAGGATGAACAATAACGTCTAGTGTAAAAACTTAACATAGGGTACTATGGCTCCTGCAGGAGCCATACTTATGGTCTATGATAAACAATAACCTTTAGTGTAAGAACTTCGAATAGGGTACTATGGCTCCTGCCGGAGCCGTACTTATTGACTATGATAAACAATAACTTTTAGTGTAAGAACTTATCATACGGTACTATGGCTCCTGCTGGAGCCCTACTTATGGTCTATGATAATCAATAACCTTTAGTGTAAGAACTTAGCATTGGGTACTATGGCTCCTGCAGGAGCCCTACTTGTGGTCTATGATAAACAATAATCTTTAGTGTCAGAACTTAGCTAAGGGTACTATGGCTTCTGCAGGAGCCCTACGTATGGTCTATGATAAACAATAACATTTAGTGTAAGAACTTAGCATAGGATACTATTTCTCCTGCAGGAGCCGTACTTATGCACTATGATAATCAATCACCTTTAGTGCAAGGACTTAGCTAATGGTACTATGGCTCCTTCATAAGCTCTACATATGATCTATGAAAAAAAAAACCTTTAGTGTAAGAACTAAGCATTGGGTACTATGGCTCCTGCAGGAGCCGATCTTAGGGACTAAACCTTTAGCGTAAGAACTTAGCATAGGGTAATATGGCTCCAGCAAAAGCCATACTTTTGGTATATGATAATCAATAACCTTTAGTGCAAAAACTTAGCTAAGGGTAAAATGGCTCCTACATAAGCACTACATATGGTCTATGATAAACAATAACCTTTAGTGCAAGAACTAAGCAGAGGGTACTATATCTCCTGCAGGAGCCGTACTTATGGTCTATGATAAACAGTAACTTTTAGTGTAAGAACATAGCATAGGGTACTATGGCTCCTGCAGTAGCCCTGCTTATGGTCTATGATAAACAATAACCTTTTGTGTATGAACCTAGCATTGGGTACTACGGCTCCTGCAGGAGCCGTACTTATGGACTATGATGAACAAAAACCTTTAGTGTAAGAACTTAGCAATGGGTACTATGGCTCCTGCAGGAGCCCTACTTTTGGTCTATAATAAACAATAACCTTTAGTGTAAGAACTTAACGAAGGGTACTATGGCTCCTGCAGGAGCCGTACTTGTGGTCTATAATAAACAAAAACCTTTAGTGTAAGAACTTAGCATTGGGTACTATGGCTCCTGCAGGAACCCAACTTATGATCTTTGATAAACAATAACCCTTAGTGCAAGAACTTAGCATAGGGTAGTATGGCTCCTGCAGGAGCCCTACGTATGGTGTATGTTAAACAATAACCTAGAGTGTAAGAACTATGCATTGGGTACTATGGCTCCTGCAGGAGCCAATCTTAGGGACTAAACCTTTAGTGTAAGATCTTAGATAGGGTAATATGGCTCCTGCGAGAGCCGTTCTTATTGTCTATGATAAACATTAACCTTTAGTGTAAGAACTTAGAATTGGGTACTATGGCTACTGCAGGAGCCGTAATTACGTATTGTAAACAAAAACGTTTAGTGCAAGAATTTAGCATAGGTTACTATGGCTCCTGCAGGGGCCCTATTTATGGTCTATGATAAACAGTAACCTCGAGTGTATGAACTAAGGAAATGGTACTATGGCTCCTGAAGGAGCCCTACTTATGTTTCATGATAAACAATAACCTTTAGTGTCAGAACTTAGCATATAGTACTATGGCTCCTGCAGGAGCCGTACTTATGGTCTATGATAATCAATAACCTTTAGTGCAAGCACTTAGCTAAGGGTACTATGGCTCCTACATTAGCCGTACATATGGTCTATGATAAACAATCACCTTTAGTCTAAGATCATAGCATTGGGTACTATCGCTCCTGCAGGAGCCGTACATTCTGACTATGATAAACAATAACCTTTAGTGTAAGAACATAGCATTGGGTACTACGGCTCCAGCAGGAGCCGTACTTATTGTCTATGATAAACAGTAACCTTTAGTGTAAGAACATAGCATATGGTTCTATCGCTCCTGCAGGAGCCCTACATATGGTCTATGATAAAGAATAACCTTTGGAGTAAGTGCTTAGCATTGGGTACTTTGGCTCCTGCAGGAGCCGTACTTATGGACTACGATAAACAACAATCTTTTGTGCCAGTGGAGGTATTCTAAGTGCCAGTGGGGGGGATTCTAATTGCCAGTGGAGGGGATTCTAATTGCCAGTGGGGGGAATTCTAAGTGCCAGTGGAAGGGATTCTAAGTGTCAGTGGGGGGATTTTATGTGCCAGTGGGGGGATTCTATGTGCCAGTGGGAGGGATTCTATGAGCCAGCCCTAGGGATTCTAAGTGCCATCGGGGGTGATTCTAAGTGCCAGCGGGAGGGATTCTAAGAGCCAGCAGAGGGGATTCTAAGTGCCAGTGGGGGATTCCAAGTGCATGCGGGAGGGATTCTAAGTGCCAGTGGGGGGATTCGAAGTGCCAGTGGGGAGGATTCTAGTGCCAGGGGTGGAATTGTAAGTGCCAGTGGGGGGGATTCTACGTGCCAGTGGGGGGATTCTAAGTGCCAGTCAGAGTGGGGGGGATTCAAAGTGCCAGTGGGGGGATTCCAAGTACATGCGGGAGGGATTCTAAGAGCCAGCGGGAGGATTCTAAGAGCCAGTGGGGGGATTCGAAGTTCCAGTGGGGAGGATTCTAAGTGCCAATGGGGGGATTCTAAGTGCCAGTGGGGAATTCTAAGTGCCAGCGGGAGGGATTCAAAGTGCCAGTGGGGGGGATTCTAAGTGCCAGTGTGGAGATTCTAAGTTCAAGTGGGGGGTATTCTAAGTGCCAGTGGGGGGGATACTAAGTGCCATTGGGGGGATTCTACGTGCCAGAGGGGGGATTCTAAGTGCCAGTGGGGGGATTCTAAGTGCCAGTGGGGGGATTCCAAGTGCCAGTGGGGGGTATTCTAAGTGCCAGTGGCGGGGATTCTAAGTGCAAGTAGGTTGGATTCTAAGTGCCAGTGGGGGGATTCTAAGTGCCAGCGGGAGGGATTGTTAGTGCCAGTGGGGGGGGATTCTAGTGCCAGTGGGGGGATTCTACGTGCCAGTGGAAGGGATTCTAATTGCCAGTGGAGGGATTCCAAGTGCATGCGGGAGGGATTTTAAGAGCCAGTATGGGGATTTTAAGTCCCAGTGGGGGGGGATTCTAAGTGCCAGTTGGGAGATTCTAAGTGCCAGTGAGGGGATTCTAAGTGCCAGTGGGGGGATTCTAAGTGCCATTGGAGGGATTGTAAGTGCCAGTGGGGGGGATTCTAAGTGCCAGTGGGGGGGATTCTAAGTGCCAGTGGGGGGGATTCTAAATGCCAGTGGGGTGGATTCTAAGTGCAAGTGGGGGGGATTCTAAGTACCAGTGGGGGGATTCTAAGTGCCAGTGGGGGGATTCTAAGTGCCATTGGGAGGGATTCCTAGTGCCAGTTGGGGGATTCTAAGTGCCAGTGGGGGATTCTAAGTGCTAGTGGGAGGGATTCTTAATGCCAGCGGGAAAAATTCTAAGTGCCAGTGGGGGAGATTCTAAGTACCAGTGGGAGGGATTTTAAGTGCCAGTGGTGGGATTCTAAGTGCCAGTGGGGGGGGGGGGGGATTTAAGTCCCAGTGGGGGAATTCTAAGTCCGTGCCGGAGGAATTCTCAGAGCCAGTGGGGGGATTGTAAGTGCCAGTGGGGGGGATTCTAATTGCCAGTTGGGGGATTCTAAGTGCCCTTGGGGGGATTCTAAGTGCCAATGGGTGGATTCCAATGCTAAGTTCTTACACTAAAGGTTATTGTATACTATAGACCAAAAGTTGGGCTCCTGCAGGGGCCATAGTACCCATTGCTAAGTTCTTACACTAAAGGTTTTTGTTCATCATAGTCCATAAGTACGGCTCCTGCAGGAGCCATAGTACCCAATGCTAGGTTCATACACTAAAGGTTATTGTTTATCATGGACCCTAAGTAGGGCTCCAGCAGGAGCCATAGAACTCTATGCTATGTTCTTACATTAAAGGTTACTGTTTATCATTGACCATAAGTACGGCTCCTGCCGGAGCCATAGTACCCAATGGTAAGTTCTTTCACTCAACGTTAATGTCTATAAGTACAGCTCCTGCAGGAGCCATAGTACCCAATGCTATGTTCTTACACTAAAGTTTATTGTTTATCATCGTCCAAAAGTACGGCTCCTCCTAAAGCCATAGTACCCAATGCTATGATCTTACACTTATTATTTATCATAGACCATATGCAGGGCTTCAAAGTGCTAGTGGGAGGGATTCTATGTGCCAGCGGGAGGGATTCTAATTGCCAGTGAGGGGATTCTAAGTGCCAGTGGGAGGGATTCTAAATGCCAGTGCGGGGATTCGAATTGCCAGTGGGGGGAATTCTAAGTCCCAGTGGGGGAATTCTAAGTGCGTGCGGGAGGGATTCTAATAGCCAGTGAGGGATTGTAAGTGCCAGTGGGGGGGATTCTAATTGCCAGTGGGGGGGATTCTAAGTGCCAGTGAGGAGATTCTAAGTGCCAGTGGGGGGGATTCTAAGTGCCAGTGGGGAGATTCTAAGTGCCAGAGGGGGGAATCTTAGTGCCATTGGGGGGGATTCTAAGTGCCAGTGGGGGGGATTCTAAGTGCCAGTGATGGGGACTTAAAGTGCCATTGGGGGGGATTCTAAGTGCAAGTGGGGGGGATTCTAAGTGCCAGTAGGGGGATTCTAAGTGCCATTGGGGGGGATTCTAAGTCACAGTGGGGGAATTCCAAGTGCATGCGGGAGGGTTCAAACAGCCAGTGGGGGGATTGTAAGTGCCATTGGGGGGTAATCTAAGTGCCAGTTGGGGAAATCTAAGTGCCAGTGGGGGGATTCTAAGTGCCAGGGGGGGATTCTAAGTTGCAGTGGGGGGATTCTAAGTGCCAGTGGAGGGGATTCTAATTGCCAGTGGCGGGGTTTCTAAGTGCCAGTGGGGGGGGATTCTAAATGCCATTGGGGGGGATTCTTACTGCCAGTGGGGGGATTCTAAGTGCCAATGAGGGTATTCTAATTGCCAGTGGGAGGGATTCTAAGTGTCAGTTGGGGGATTCTATATGCCAGTGGGGGGATTCTAAGTGCCAGTGGGAGGGATTCTAAGAGCCAGCCGGAGGGATTCTAAGAGCCAGTGGGGGGGATTCTATGTGCCATTGGGAGGAATTCTAAGTGCCAGTGGGTGGGAATCTAAGTGCCAGTGGGTGGGAATCTAAGTGCAAGTGGGGGTGATTCAAAGTGCTAGTGGAGGGATTCTAAGTGCCAGCGGGAGGGATTCTAAGTGCTAGTGGGGGTAATTCTAAGTGCCAATCGGGGGATTCTAAGTGCCAGTAGGGGGGATTCAAAGTCCCAGTGGCATTTTCAATCCCCCCCACTGGCACTTAACATCTCCCCCACTGGCACTTAGAATCATCCCACTGGCACTTAGAATCCCCCCCACTGGCAAATCGAATCCCTCCCACTGGCAATAAGAATCCCTCCGGCTGGCTCTTAGATTCCCTTTCACTGGCACTTAGAATCTCCCCAATGGCACATAGAATCCCCCCACTGACACTTGGAATCCCCCCACTGGCACTTAGAATCCCCCCAAGGGCATTTAGAAACCCCCAAATGGCAATAAATATCACCCCCACTGGCACTTACAATCCCCCCACTAGCTCTGAGAATCCCTCCGGCACGGACTTAGAATTCCCCCACTGGGACTTAGAATCCCCCCCCCCCCCCCCCCCCCACTGGCACTTAGAATCCCTCCACTGGCACTTAGAATCCCTCCCACTAGTACTTAGAATCCCCCCCACTGGCACTTAGAATTTATCTCGCTGGCACTTAGAATCCCTCCCACTAGCACTTAGAATCCCCCACTTGCACTTAGAATCCCCCAACTGGCACTAAGAATCCCTCCCAATGGCACTTAGAATTTCCCCACTGGCACTTAGAATCCCCCCCATTTGCACTTAGAATCCACCCCACTGGCAATTAGAATCCCCCCACTGGCACTTAGAATCCCCCCCAGTGGCACTTAGAATCCCCCCCACTGGCACTTATAATCCCCCGAATGGCACTTAGAATCCCCCCACTGGCACTTAGAATCCCCTGACTGGCACTTAGAATCCCCCAACTGGCACTTAGAATCCCCCCCACTTGCACTGAAAATCCCCATACTGGCTCTTATAATCCCTCCCGCATGCACTTGGAATCCCTCCACTGGCAATTAGAATCCCTTCCACTGGCACATAGAATCCCCCCACTGGCACTAGAATCCCCCCCACTGGCACTTACAATCCCTCCCGCTGGCACTTAGAATCCCCCCACTGGCACTTAGAATCCCCCCTACTTGCACTTAGAATCCCCCCCACTGGCACTTGGAATCCCCCCTCTGGCACTTAGAATCCCCCGCACTGGCACTTAGAATCCCCCCCTCTGGCACGTAGAATCCCCCCAATGGCACTTAGAATCCCCCCCGCTGGCACTTAGAATACCCCCCACTTGAACTTAGAATCCCCCCACTGGCATTTAGAATCCCCCCCACTGGCACTTAGAATCCCTCCCGCTGGCACTTACAATTCCCCATTGGCACTTAGAATCCCACCCCTGGCACTAGAATCCTCCCCACTGGCACTTCGAATCCCCCGACTGGCTCTTAGAATCCCTCCCGCATGCACTTGGAATCCCCTCACTGGCACTTAGAATCCCCTCCACTGGCTCTTAGAATCCCTCCCGCTGGCACTTAGAATCACCCCCGATGGCACTTAGAATCCCTAGGGCTGACGCATAGAATCCCTCCCACTGGCACATAGAATCCCCCCACTGGCACATAGAATCCCCCCACTGACACTTAGCATCCCTTCCACTGGCACTTAGAATCCCCCCCACTGGCAATTAGAATCCCCTCCACTGGCAATTAGAATCCCCCCCACTGGCACTTAGAATACCTCCACTGGCACAAAAGGTTGTTGTTTATCGTAGTTCATAAGTACGGCTCCTGCAGGAGCCAAAGTACCCAATGCTAAGCTCTTACTCCAAAGGTTATTCTTTATCATAGACCACATGTAGGGCTCCTGCAAGAGCGATAGAACCCTATGCTATGTTCTTACACTAAAGGTTACTGTTTATCATAGACAATAAGTACGGCTCCTGATGGAGCCGTAGTACCCAGTGCTAAGTTCTTACACTAAAGGTTATTGTCTATAAGTACGGCTCCTGCTGGAGCCATAGTATCCAATGCTATGGTCTTACACTAAAGGTTATTGTTTATCATAGTCAGAATGTACGGCTCCTGCAGGAGCGATAGTACCCAATGCAATGATCTTACACTAAAGGTGATTGTTTATCATAGACCATAAGTACGGCTCCCGCAAGAGCCATTGTACCCTATGCTATGTTCTAACACTGAAGGTTATTGTCTATCATAGACCATATTTACGGCTAATGTAGGAGCCATAGTACCCTTAGGTAAGTTCTTGCACTAAAGGTTATTGAGTATCATAGACCATAAGTACGGCTCCTGCAGGAGCCATAGTACTATATGCTAAGTTCTGACACTAAAGGTTATTGTTTATCATGAACCATAAGCAGGGCTCCTGCAGGAGCCATAGTACCCTTTCCTTAGTTCATACACTCGAGGTTACAGTTTATCATAGACCATAAGTAGGGCTCCTGCAGGAGCCGTAGTACCCTATGCTAAGTTCTTACACTAAAGATTATTGTTTATCATAGACTTAGAATCCCCCCTACTTGCACTTAGAATCCCCCCCACTGGCACTTGGAATCCCCCCACTGGCACTTAGAATCCCCCCCACTGGCACTTAGAATCCCCCCCTCTGGCACGATGTATGATAGACAGTAACCTCGAGTGTATGAACTAAGGAAAGGGTACTATGGCTCCTGCAGGAGCCCTGCTTATGGTTCATGATAAACAATAACCTTTAGTGTCAGAACTTAGCGTATAGTACTATGCCTCCGGCAGGAGCCGTACTTATGGTCTATGATAATCAATAACCTTTAGTGCAAGAACTTACCTAAGGGTACTATGGCTCCTACATTAGCCGTAAATATGGTCAATGATAGACAATAACCTTCAGTGTTAGAACATAGCATAGGGTACAATGGCTCTTGCGGGAGCCGTACATATGGTCTATGATAAACAATCACCTTTAGTGTAAGATCATAGCATTGGGTACTATCGCTCCTGCAGGAGCCGTACTTTCTGACTATGATAAACAATAACCTTTAGTGCAAGAACATAGCATTGGATACTATGGCTCCAGCAGGAGCCGTACTTATAGACAATAACCTTTAGTGTATGAACTTAGCACTGGGTACTACGGCTCCATCAGGAGCCGTACTTATTGTCTATGATAAGCAGTAACCTTTAGTGTAAGAACATAGCATAGGGTTCTATCGCTCTTGCAGGAGCCCTACATGTGGTCTATGATAAAGAATAACCTTTGGAGTAAGAGCTTAGCATTGGGTACTTTGGCTCCTGCAGGAGCCGTACTTATGGACTACGATAAACAACAACCTTTTGTGCCAGTGGAGGTATTCTAAGTGCCAGTGGGGGGGATACTAATTGCCAGTGGAGGGGATTCTAATTGCCAGTGGGGGGTATTCTAAGTGCCAGTGGAAGGGATTCTAAGTGTCAGTGGGGGGAAACTATGTGCCAGTGGGGGGATTCTATGTGCCAGTGGGAGGGATTCTATGCGCCAGCCCTAGGGATTCTAAGTGCCATCGGGGGTGATTCTAAGTGCCAGCGGGAGGGATTCTAAGAGCCAGTGGAGGAGATTCTAAGTGCCAGTGGGGGGATTCCAAGTGCATGCGGGAGGGATTCTAAGAGCCAGTCGGGGGATTCGACGTGCCAGTGGGGAGGATTCTAGTGCCAGGGGTGGGATTCTAAGTGCCATTGGGGGAGATTCTAAGTGCCAGTGGGGGGATTCTAAGTGCCAGTTGGGGGATTCCAAGTGCATGCGGGAGGGATTCTAAGAGCCAGTGGGGGGATTTGAAGTGCCAGTGGGGAGGATTTTAAGTGCCAATGGGTGGATTCTCAGTGCCAATGGGGAATTGTAAGTGCCAACGGGAGGGATTCTAAGTGCCAGTGGGGGGGATTCTAAATGCCAGTGGGATGATTCAAAGTTCAAGTGGGGCGTATTCTAAGTGCCAGCGGGGGGGATTCTACGTGCCATTGGGGGGATTCTACGTGCCAGAGGGGGGGATTCTAAGTGCCAGTGGGGGGGATTCCAAGTGCCAGTGGGAGGATTCCAAGTGCCAGTGGGGGGGATTCTAAGTGCAAGTAGGGGGGATTCTAAGTGCCAGTGGGGGGATTCTAAGTGCCAGCAGGAGGGATTTTAAGTGCCAGTGGGGGGGATTCTAGTGCCAGTGGGGGGATTCTACGTGCCAGTGGAAGGGATTCTAATTGCCAGTGGAGGGATTCCAAGTGCATGCGGGAGGGATTTTAAGAGCCAGTATGGGGATTTTCAGTGCAAGTGGGAAGGATTCTAAGTGCCAGTTGGGGGATTCTAAGTGCCAGTGGGGGGATTCTAAGTGCCAGTGGGGGGATTCTAAGTGCCATTGGGGGGATTGTAAGTGCCAGTGGGGGGGATTCATAGTGCCACTGGGGGGGATTCTAAGTGCCAGTGGGGGGATTCTAATTGCCAGTGGGGTGGATTCTAAGCGCAAGTGGGGGGGATTCTAAGTGCCAGTGGGGGGATTCTAAGTGCCAGTGGGGGGATTCTAAGTGCCATTGGGAGGGATTCTTAGTGCCAGTTGGGGGATTCTAAGTGCCAGTGGGGGATTCTAAGTGCTAGTGGGAGGGATTCTAAGTGCCAGCGGAAAAAATTCTAAGTGCCAGTGGGGGGGATTCTAAGTACCAGTGGGAGGGATTCTAAGTGCCAGTGGAGGGATTCTAAGTGCCAGTGGGGGGGGGGGGGATTCTAAGTCCCAGTGGGGGAATTCTAAGTCCGTGCCGGAGGGATTCTCAGAGCTAGTCGGGGGATTGTAAGTGCCAGTGGGGGTGATTCTAATTGCCATTTGGGGATTCTAAGCGCCCTTGGGGGGATTCTTAGTGCCAGTGGGGGGATTTCAAGTGTCAGTGGGGGGATTCTATGTGCCATTGGGGAGATTCTAAGTGGCAGTGAAAGGGAATCTAAGAGCCAGCCGGAGGGATTCTTAGTGCCATTGGGAGGGATTCGAATTGCCAGTTGGGGGGATTCTAAGTGCCAGTGGGATGATTCTAAGTGCCAGTGGGGGAGATGTTAAGTGCCAGTGGGGGGGATTGATAATGCCACTGGGACTTTGAATCCCCCCTACTGGCACTTAGAATCCCCCGACTGGCACTTAGAATTACCCCCACTAGCACTTAGAATTACCCCCACTAGCACTTAGAATCCCTCCCGCTGGCACTTAGAATCCCTCCACTAGCACTTTGAATCACCCCCACTTGCACTTAGATTCCCCACCCACTGGCACTTAGAATTCCTCCCAATGGCACATAGAATCCCCCCCACTGGCTCTTAGAATCCCTCCGGCTGGCTCTTAGAATCCCTCCCATTGGCACTTAGAATCCCCCCACTGGCAGCAAGAATCCCCCCCAATGGCATTTAGAATCCCCCCCACTGGCACTTAGAAACCCTGCCACTGGCAATTAGAATCCCCTCCACTGGCACTTAGAATCCCCCCACTGGCACTTAGAATCCCCCCTGGCACTTAGAATCCCCCCACTGGCACTTAGATTCCCCCAACTGGCACTTAGAATACCCCCCAATGGCACTTACAATCCCCCCACTGGCTGTTTGAACCCTCCCGCATGCACTTGGAATTTCCCCACTGTGACTTAGAATCCCCCCCAATGGCACTTAGAATCCCCCTACTGGCACTTAGAATTCCCCCCACTTGCACTTAGAATCCCCCCCCAATGGCACTCAGAGTCCCCCCCACTGGCACTTAGAATCCCCTCCACTGGCACTTAGAATCCCCCCCAATGGCACTTAGAATCCCCCCTCTGGCACTTAGAATCTCCCCACTGGCACTTAAAATCGCCCCCACTGGCACTTAGAATCTCCTCACTGGCACTTAGAATCCCCTCACTGGCACTTAGAATCCCACCCACTGGCAATTAGAATCCCCCCCACTGGCACTTAGAATCCCTCCACTGGCACTTAGAATCCCCCCATTGGCACTTGGAATCCCCCCCACTGGCACTTACAACCCCTCACTGGCTATTAGAATCCCTCCCTCACGCACTTAGAATTCCCCCACTGGGACTTAGAATTCCCCCCACTGGGACTTAGAATTCCCCCCACTGGCAATTCGAATCCCCGCACTGGCGTTTAGAATCCCTCCCACTGGCACTTAGAATCCCCTCACTGGCAATTAGAATCCCTCCCGCTGGCACATAGAATCCCTCCCACTAGCACTTAGAAGCCCTGCTTATGGTCTATGATAAACAATTAGTGTAAGATCATAGCATTGGGTACTCTGGCTCCTGCAGGAGCCGTACTTTTGGACGATGATAAACAATAAACTTTAGTGTAAGAACATAGCATTGGGTACTATGGCTCCTGCAGGAGCTGTACTGATAGACATTAACCTTGAGTGAAAGAACTTACCATTGGGTACTATGGCTCCGGCAGGAGCCGTACTTATGGTCAATGATAAACAGTAACCTTTAATGTAAGAACATAGCATAGAGTTCTATGGCTCCTGCTGGAGCCCTACTTAGGGTCTATGATAAACAATAACCTTTAGTGTATGAACCTAGCATTGGGTACTATGGCTCCTGCAGGAGCCGTATTTATGGACTATGATGAACAAAAACCTTTAGTGTAAGAACTTAGCAATGGGTACTATGGCCCCTGCAGGAGCCCAACTTTTGGTCTATAGTAAACAATAACCTTTAGTGTAAGAACTTAGCATTGGAATCCACCCACTGGCACTTAGAATCCCCCCAAGGGCACTTAGAATCCCCCAACTGGCAATTAGAATCCCCCCCACTGGCACTTACAATCCCCCCACTGGCTCTGAAAATCCCACCGGCACGGACTTAGAATTCCCCCACTGGGACTTAAATCCCCCCCCCCCCCCCCCCCCACTGGTCCTTAGAATCCCACCACTGGCACTTAAAATCCCTCCCACTGGTACTTAGAATCCCCCTCACTGGCACTTAGAATTTTTCCCGCTGGCACTTAGAATCCCTCCCACTAGCACTTAGAATCCCCCACTGGCACTTAGAATCCCCCAACTGGCACTAAGAATCCCTCCCAATGGCACTTAGAATCACCCCACTGGCACTTAGAATCCCCCCACTTGCACTTAGAATCCCCCCCACTTGCACTTAGAATCCACCCCACTGGCAATTAGAATCCCCCCACTGGCACTTAGAATCCCCCCCACTTGCACTTAGAATCCACCCCACTGGCAATTAGAATCCCCCCCACTGGCACTTAGAATCCCCCCACTGGCACTTGAGATCCCTCCAATGGCACTTAGAATCCCCCTCACTGGCACTTAGAATCTCCCAACTGGCACTTAGAATCCCCCCCACTGGGACTTAAAATCCCCATACTGGCTCTTAAAATCCCTCCCGCATGCACTTGAAATCCCTCCACTGGCAATTAGAATCCCTTCCACTGGCACGTAGAATCCCCCCACTGGCACTAGAATCCCTCCCACTGGCACTTAGAATCCCCCCTACTTGCACTTAGAATCCCCGCCACTGGCACTGAGAATACCCCCCACTGGCACTTGGAATCCCCCCACTGGCACTTAGAATCCCCCCACTGGCACTTAGAATCCCCCCTCTGGCACGTAGAATCCCCCCAATGGCACTTAGAATTCCCCCGCTGGCACTTAGAATACCCCCCACTTGAACTTAGAATCCCCCCACTGGCACTTAGTATCCCCCCCACTGGCACTTTGAATCCCTCCCGCTGGCACTTAGAATTCCCCACTGGCACTTAGAATCCCCCCATTGGCACTGAGAATCCTCCCCACTGGCACTTCGAATCCCCCCACTGGCTCTTAGAATCCTCCCACTGGCTCTTAGAATCCCTCCTGCATGCACTTGGAATCCCCCCACTGGCACTTAGAATCCCCCCCACTGGCACTTAGAATCCCCCCCACTGGCACTTAGAATCCCCCCCCACTGGCACTTAGAATTCCACCCCTGGCACTAGAATCCTCCCCACTGGCACTTCGAATCCCCCCAATCCCTCCCGCATGCACTTGGAATCCCCCCACTGGCACTTAGAATCCCCTCCGCTGGCTCTTAGAATCTCTCAGGCTGGCACTTAGAATCACCCCCGATGGCACTTAGAATCCCTAGGGCTGGCTCATAGAATCCCTCCCTCTGGCACATAGAATCCCCCCACTGGCACATAAAATCCCCCCACTGACACTTAGAATCCCTTCCACTGGCACTTAGAATCCCCCCCACTGGCAATTAGAATCCCCTCCACTGGCAATTAGAATCCCCCCCACTGGCACTTAGAATACCTCCACTGGCACAAAAGGTTGTTGTTTATCGTAGTCCATAAGTACGGCTCCTGCAGGAGCCAAAGTACCCAATGCTAAGCACTTACTCCAAAGGTTATTCTTTATCATAGACCATATTTAGGGCTCCTGCAGGAGCGATAGAACCCTATGCTATGTTCTTACACTAAAGGTTACTGTTTATCATAGACAATAAGTACGGCTCCTGCTGGAGCCGTAGTACCCAATGCTAAGTCCTTACACTAAAGGTTATTGTCTATAAGTACGGCTCCAGCTGGAGCCATAACATCCAATGCTATGTTCTTACACTAAAGGTTATTGTTTATCATAGTCAGAAAGTACGGCTCCTGCAGGAGCGATAGTACCCAATGCAATGATCTTAGATTAAAGGTGACTGTTTATCATAGACCATTTGTACGGCTAATGTAGGAGCCATAGTACCCTTAGCTAAGTTCTTGCACTAAAGGTTATTGATTATCATAGACCACAAGTACGGCTCCTGCAGGAGCCATAGTACTATATGCTAAGTTCTGACACTAAAGGTTATTGTTAATCATGAACCATAAGTAGGGCTCCTTCAGGAGTCATAGTACCATTTCCTTAGTTCATACACTCGAGGTTACTGTTTATCATAGACCATAAGAGCCAGTATGGGGATTTTCAGTGCAAGTGGGGGGGATTGTAAGTGCCAGTTGGAGGATTTTAAGTGCCTGTGGGGGGATTCTAAGTGCCAGTGGGGGGATTCTAAGTGCCATTGGGGGGATTTAAGTGCCAGTAGGGGGGATTCTAAGTGCCAGTGGGGGGGATTCTAAGTGCCAGTGGGGGGGATTCTAATTGCCAGTGGGGTGGATTCTAAGTGCAAGTGGAAGGGATTCTAAGTGCCAGTGGGGGGATTCTAAGTGCCAGTGGGGGGATTCTAAGTGCCATTGGGAGGGATTTTTAGTGCCAGTTGGAGGATTCTAAGTGCCAGTGGGGGATTCTATGTGGTAGCGGGAGGGATTCTAAGTGCCAGCGGGAAAAATTCTAAGTGCCAGTGGGGGGGATTCTAAGTACCAGTGGGAGGGATTCTAAGTGCCAGTGGAGGGATTCTAAGTGCCAGGGGGGGGGGGATTCTAAGTCCCAGTGGGGGAATTCTAAGTCCGTGCCGGAGGGATTCTCATAGCCAGTGGGGGGATTGTAAGTGCCAGTGGGGGTGATTCTAATTGCCATTTGGGGGATTCTAAGTGCCCTTGGGGGGATTCTAAGTGCCAGTGGGGGGATTCCAAGTGTCAGTGGGGGGATTCTATAAGCCATTGGGGAGATTCTGAGTGCCAGTGAGAGGGAATCGAAGAGCCAGCCGGAGGGATTCTTAGTGCCAGTGGGAGGGATTCGAATTGCCAGTGGGGAGGATTCTAAGTGCCAGTGGGATGATTCTAAGTGCCAGTGGGGAAGATGTTAAGTGCCAGTGGGGGGGATTGAAAATGCCACTGGGACTTTGAATCCCCCCTACTGGCACTTAGAATCCCCCGACTGGCACTTAGAATTCCCCCCACTAGCACTTAGAATGCCTCCCGCTGGCACTTAGAATCCCTCCACTAGCACTTTGAATCACCCCCACTTGCACTTAGATTCCCACCCACTGGCACTTAGAATTCCTCCCAATGGCACATAGAATCGCCCCCACTGGCTCTTAGAATCCCTCCGGCTGGCTCTTAGAATCCCTCCCACTGGCACTTAGAATCCCCCCACTGGCATATGGAATCCCCCAACTGACACTAAGAATCCCTCCCACTGGCACTTAGAATCCCCTCATTGGCACTTAGAATCCCCCACTGGCAGTAAGAATCCCACCCAATGGCACTTAGAATCCCCCCCACTGGCACTTAGAAACGCCGCCACTGGCAATTAGAATCCCCTCCACTGGCACTTAGAATCCCCCCACTGGCACTTAGAATCCCCCCACTGGCACTTAGAATCCCCCCACAGGCACTTAGATTCCCCCAACTGGCACATAGAATACTCCCCAATGGCACTTACAATCCCCCCACTGGCTGTTTGAACCCTCCCGCATGCACTTGGAATTCCCCCACTGTGACTTACAATCCCCCCTACTGGCACTTAGAATCCCCCTACTGGCACTTAGAATCCCCCCCACATGCACTTAGAATCCCCCCCAATGGCACTTAGAATCCCCCCCCCCACTGGCACTTAAATCTCCCCACTGGCACTTAGAATCCCCCCCACTGGCACTAAGAATCTCCTCACTGGCACTTAGAATCCCCTCACTGGCACTTAAAATACCCCCCACTGGCAATTAGAATCCCCCCCACTGGCACTTAGAATCCCTCCCGCACGCACTTAGAATTCCCCCACTGGTACTTAGAACTCCCCGCACTGGCAATTCGAATCCCCGCACTGGCATTTAGAATCCCTTCCAATGGCACTTAGAATCCCTTCACTGGCAATTAGAATCCATCCCGCTGGCACATAGAATCCCTCCCACTAGCACTTAGAAGCCCTGCTTATGGTCTATGATAAACAATTAGTGTAAGATCATAGCATTTGGTACTATGGCTCCTGCCAGGAGCCGTACTTTTGGACAATGATAAACAATAATCTTTAGTGTAAGAACATAGCATTGGGTACTATGGCTCCTGCAGGAGCCGTACTTATAGACATTAACCTTGAGTGAAAGAACTTACCATTGGGTACTATGGCTCCGGCAGGAGCCGTACTTATGGTCAATGATAAACAGTAACCTTTAGTGTAAGAACATAGCATAGAGTTCTATGGCTCCTGCTGGAGCCCTAATTGGGGTCTATGATAAACAATAACCTTTAGTGTATGAACCTAGCATTGGGTACTATGGCTCCTGCAGGAGCCGTACTTATGGACTATGATGAACAAAAATCTTTAGTGTAAGAACTTAGCAATGGGTACTATGGCATCTGCAGGAGCCCAACTTTTGGTCTATAGTAAACAATAACCTTTAGTGTAAGAACTTAGCATTGGAATCCACCCACTGGCACTTAGAATCCCCCCAAGGGCACTTAGAATCCCCCAACTGGCAATTAGAATCCCCCCCACTGGCACTTACAATCCCCCCACTGGCTCTGAGAATCCCTCCGGCACGGACTTAGAATTCCCCCACTGGGACTTAAATCCCCCCCCCCCCCCCCCACTGGCACTTAGAATCCCACCACTGGCACTTAAAATCCCTCCCACTGGTACTTAGAATCCCCCCCACAGGCACTTAGAATTTTTCCCGCTGGCACTTAGAATCCCTCCCACTAGCACTTAGAATCCCCCAAAGGCACTTAGAATCCCCCAACTGGCACTAAGAATCCCTCCCAATGGCACTTAGAATCCCCCCACTGGCACTTAGAATCCCCCCACTGGTACTTAGAATCCCCCCCACTTGCACTTAGAATCCACCCCACTGGCATTTTAAATCCCCCCCACTGGCACTTAGAATCCCCCCCACTGGCACTTAGAATCCCCCCACTGGCACTTAGAATCCCCTCACTGGCACTTAGAATCTCCCAACTGGCACTTAGAATCCCCCCCACTGGGACTTAAAATCCCCATACTGGCTCTTAAAATCCCTCCAGCATGCACTTGGAATCCCTCCACTGGCAATTAGAATCCCTTCCACTGGCACGTAGAATCCCCCCACTGGCACTAGAATCCCCCCCACTGGCACTTACAATCCCTCTAGCTGGCACTTAGAATCCCCCCACTGGCACTTAGAATCCCACCTACTTGCACTTAGAATCCCCGCCACTGGCACTAAGAATACCCCCCACTGGCACTTGGAATCCCCCCACTGGCACTTAGAATCCCCCCACTGGCACTTAGAATCCCCCCTCTGGCACGTAGAATCCCCCCAATGGCACTTAGTATCCCCCCCGCTGGCACTTAGAATATCCCCCACATGAACTTAGAATCTCCCCACTGGCCCTTAGAATCCCCCCCACTGGCACTTTGAATCCCTCCCACTGGCACTTAGAATTCCCCACTGGCACTTAGAATCCCCCCATTGGCACTTAGAATCCTCCCCACTGGCACTTCTAATCCCCCACTGGCTCTTAGAATCCTCAAGCTGGCTCTTAGAATCCCTCCCGCATGCACTTGGAATCCCCCCACTGGCACTTAGAATCCCCCCCACTGGCACTTAGAATCCCCCCACTGGCACTTAGAATCCCCCCCACTGGCACTTACAATTCCACCCCTGGCACTAGAATCCTCCCCACTGGCACTTCGAATCCCCCCACTGGCACTTAGAATCCCTCCCGCATGCACTTGGAATCCCCCCACTGGCACTTAGAAACCCCTCCGCTGGCTCTTAGAATCCCTCCCGCTGGCACTTAGAATCACCCCCGATGGCACTTAGAATCCCTAGGGCTGGCTCATAGAATCCCTCCCACTGGCACATAGAATCCCCCCACTGGCACATAAAATCCCCCCACTGACACTTAGAATCCCTTCCACTGGCACTTAGAATCACCCCCACAGGCAATTAGAATCCCCTCCACTGGCAATTAGAATCCCCCCCACTGGCACTTAGAATACCTCCACTGGCACAAAATTATACATACGGACTTAGAATCCCCCCCACTAGCACTTAGAATACCTCCACTGGCACAGAATTATACATACAGACTTAGAATTCCCCCACAGGGATTTAAATCCCCCCCCCCCCCCCCCCCCCACTGGCACTTAGAATCCTAAGCACTTACTCCAAAGGTTATTCTTTATCATAGACCATGTGTAGGGCTCCTGCAGGAGCGATAGAACCCTATGCTATGTTCTTACACTAAAGGTTACTGTTTATCATAGACAATAAGTACGGCTCCTGCTGGAGCCGTAGTACCCAATGCTAAGTCCTTACACTAAAGGTTATTTTCTATAAGTACAGCTCCAGCTGGAGCCATAATATCCAATGCTGTTCTTACACTAAAGGTTATTGTTTATCATAGTCAGAATGTACGGCTCCTGCAGGAGCGATAGTACCCAATGCTATGATCTTAGACTAAAGGTGATTGTTTATCATAGACCATATGTACGGCTAATGTAGGAGCCATAGTACCCTTAGCTAAGTTCTTGCACTAAAGGTTATTGATTATCATAGACCATAAGTACGGCTCCTGCAGGAGCCATAGTACTATATGCTAAGTTCTGACACTAAAGGTTATTGTTTATCATGAAACATAAGTAGGGCTCCTTCAGTACCATTTCCTTAGTTCATACACTCGTGGTTACAGTTTATCATAGACCATAAAGAGGGCTCCTGCAGGAGCCATAGTACTCTATGCTAAGTTGTTGCACTAAACGTTATTGTTTACAATGCGTAAATACGGCTCCTGCAGGAGCCATAGTACCCAATTCTAAGTTCTTACACTAAAGGTTAATGTTTATCATAGACAATAAGTACGGCTCCTGCAGGAGCCATATTACCCTATCTAAGATCTTACACTAAAGGTTTAGTCCCTAAGATCGGCTCCTGCAGGAGCGATAGTACCCAATGCGAAGTTTTTACACTTTAGGTTATTGTTTAACATACACCATACGTAGGGCTCCTGCAGGAGCCATAGTACGCTATGCTAAGTTCTTGCACTATGGGTTATTGTTTATCAAAGATCATAAGTAGGGTTCCTGCAGGAGCCATCGTACCCAATGCTAAGTTCTTACACTAAAGGTTTTTGTTTATTATAAACCACAAGTACGGCTCCAGCAGGAGCCATAGTACCCTTCGCTAAGTTCTTACACTAAAGGTTATTGTTTACTATAGACCAAAAGTAGGGCTCCTGCAGGAGCCATAGTACCCATTGCTAAGTTCTTACACTAAAGGTTTTTGTTCATCATAGTCCATAAGTACGGCTCCTGCAGGAGCCATAGTACCCAATGCTAGGTTCATACACGAAAGGTTATTGTTTATCATAGACCATAAGCAGGGCTACTGCAGGAGCCATAGTACCCTATGCAATGTTCTTACACTAAAAGTTACTGTTTATCATAGACTATATATACGGCTCCTGCAGGAGATATAGTACCCTATGCTTAGTTCTTGCACTAAAGGTTATTGTTTATCATAGACCATATGTAGGGCTTATGTAGGAGCCATTTTACCCTTAGCTAAGTTTTTGCACTAAAGGTTATTGATTATCTTATACCAAAAGTATGGCTTTTGCTGGAGCCATATTACCCTATGCTAAGTTCTTACGCTAAAGGTTTAGTCCCTAAGATCGGCTCCTGCAGGAGCCATAGTACCCATGCTTAGTTCTTACACTAAAGGTTATTTTTTTTCATAGATCATATGTAGGGCTTATGAAGGAGCCATAGTACCATTAGCTAAGTCCTTGCACTAAAGGTTATTGATTATCATATACCATAAGTACGGCTTTTGCAGGAGCCATATTACCCTATGCTAGGTTCTTACACTAAAGGTTTAGTCCCTAAGATCGGCTTTTGCAGGTGCCATAGTACCCAATGCTAAGTTGTTACACTAAAAGTTATTGTTTATCATAGTGCATAAGTACGGCTCCTGCAGGAGAAATAGTATCCTATGCTAAGTTCTTACACTAAAGGTTATTGTTTATCATAGACCATACGTAGGGCTCCTGCAGAAGCCATAGTACCCTTAGCTAAGTTCTGACACTAAAGATTATTGTTTATCATAGACCATAAGTAGGGCTCCTACAGGAGCCATAGTACCCAATGCTAAGTTCTTACACTAAAGGTTATTGATTATCATAGACCATAAGTAGGGCTCCAGCAGGAGCCATAGTACCGTATGATAAGTTCTTACACTAAAAGTTATTGTTTATCATAGTCAATAAGTACGGCTCCTGCAGGAGCCATAGTACCCTATGTTAAGTTTTTACACTAGATGTTATTGTTCATCCTAGTCCTTAGGTCCGGCTCCTGCAGGAGCCATAGTATCAAATGGTGCGTTCTTACACTAAAGATTATTGTTTATCATAGACCATAAGTATGGCTCCTGCAGGAGCCATAGTACCCTATGTTAAGTTTTTACACTAGACGTTATTATTCATCCTAGTCCTTAGGTTCGGCTCCTGCAGGAGCCATAGTATCAAATGGTGCGTTCTTACACTAAAGGTTATTGTTTATCATAGACCATATGTTCGGCTCCTGCAGGAGCCATAGTACCCTATGCTAGGTTCTTACACTAAAGGTTATTGTTTATCATTGACCATAAGTACGGCTCCTGCAGGAGCCATAGTACCGTATTCTAAGTTCTTACACTAATGGTTATTGTTTATCATAGACCATACGTAGGGCTCGTGCAGGAGCCATAGTACCCTATGCTAAGTTCTTGCTCTATAGGTTATTGTTTATCATATATCATAAGTAGGGCTCCTGCAGGAGCCATGGTACCCAATGCTAAGTTCTTGCACTAAACATTATTGTTTATAATACGTAATTACGGCTCCTGCTGGAGCCATAGTACCCTATGCCTTAGGCCAAGATGTATTATGGTATACGTGTATAGAATTGTAGGCCCACATGTATAGTACGTCCACTTGTATATATTATTGTCTAAAACACATGTTAGCCCACAGTACATGTGGGCCCACAATACGTGTCGGCCTACAATACATGTGGGCCTACTGTACGTCTGGGCCTACTATACATGTGGGCCCCGCAATACATGTGGGCATACAATACATCTGAGCCTCCTGTACTTGTGGGCCAACTTTACTTGTTAGCCCACAATACACGTGGGCCCACAGTACATGTGGGCCTTCTAAACATGTAGGCCCACAATAGATGTGGTGTATTATAGGCCCACCTGTTGTGTAGGCCCACATATTGTTCGCCCACATGTATAGTAGGCCCATATGTACTGTGGGCCCACGTATATTGTGGGCTGACAAGTAAAGATTATATGTATTGTGGTCTAAAACACATGTAGGCCCACAGTGCATGTGGGCCCACAATACATGTGGGCCTACAATACATGTGGGCCTACTGTACGTATGGGCCTACTATACATGTGGGCCCCCAATATTTTGTGCCCACATGTACAGTAAGCCCACATACAGTAGAACCACATGTATTGGGGCCCACATGTACAGCAGACCAAGACGTACAGCAGGCCAACCGGTATTGTAGGAACACAACTATTAGGCACCCACATGTATTGTAGGCCCACATGTGTTGTGGGCCCACATGTACTGTGGGCCCACATGTACTGAGAGCCCACATGTACAGCAGGCCCACATGGATTGAGGGCCCACATTTACAGTAGGCCCAAATGTATAGTAGGTCCACATGTATTGTGGGCCCACATGTACTGTGGGCCCACATGTACTTTGGACACACATATATAGTAGGCCCCCCATGTACTTTGGGTCCACATGTAATGTGGGCCCACATGTAAAGTATACCCACATGTTCAGTAGGCCCACATGTTTTGTAGGCCCACATGTATTGTCGGCCCGCATGTGTTGGGGGCCCCCATGTATAGTAGGCCCAGATGTACAGTATGCCCAGTAGGCTCTTATGTATTGTGGTTTCACTTGTACTGTGGGCCCACATGTTTTTTAGGCCATAATATACTCCTCATGTACTGTGGGCCAAGATGTATTGTAAGTATATGTGTATAGTAGGCCCACCTGTATTGTAGGCCCACATGCATTGTGGGCCCACATGTATAGTACGTCCACGTGTATTGTGGGCTAACAATGAAATATTATATATATTATGGTCTAAAACACATGTTAGCCCACAGTACATGTGGGCCAACAATACATGTGAGCCTACAATACATGTGGGCCTACTGTACGTCTGGGCCTACTATACATGTGGGCCCCCAATACATGGGGGCATACAATACATCTAAGCCTCCTGTACTTGTGGGCCAACTTTACTTGTTTGCCCACAATACACGTGGGCCCACAGTACATGTGGGCCTCCTAAACATGTGGGCCCACAATAGATGTGGCCGCACAATACATGTTGGCCCACAATCCATGTGGGCCTCTAATGCATGTGGGCCTATTAGACATGTGGGCCTACTTTACATCTGGGCCCACAATACATGTGGGCCTGCTGTACATGTGGGACTAGTATGCCCACAATATATGTGGGCTTACTACGCCCACAATATATCTAGGCCTACTATGCCCCCAGTATATATGGGCCTACTACGCCCACAATATATGTGGGACTATTACGCCCACAACATACGTGGGCCTACCATGTCCACAATATATGTGGGCCTACTATACTTGTGGGCCCACAATACATGTGGGCCTACCATACATGTAGGCCCACAGTACATGTGGTCCCACCATACACATGGGCCTACTGTACATGTGTGACCGCAAAACATGTTAACTTACTGTACATATGGGTCCACAGTACATGAGGTCCCACAATACATGCAGGCCTTCTATACATGTGGGCCCAACATACATGCGCGCGTACTATCCATATGGGCCACTGTACATGTGGGCTCCCAGTGCATGTGCTCCCACAATACATGTGGGCCTAGAATACATATGGGCCTACTGTATATACATGCGGGCCTGCTGTACATATTTTGGGCATAGTAGGCCCACATATTTTGTAGTACATGTGGGCCCACATTATATGTGGGCCCACCATACATATTGGCCTACTATACATGTGGGCCCACAATACATGTTAACTTACTATAAACATGGATCCACAGTACATGAGGTCCCACAATACATGCAGGCCTACTATACATGTAGGCCCACAATACATGCGCGTGTACTATCCATATGGGCCCACTGTACATGTGGGCCCACTATACATGTCGGACCACTATGCGTGTAACCTACTATACTGTGGGCCCCCAATACATTTGGGCCTATTGTACAGTAGGCCCACATGTACCGTAGGCCCAATCGTATAGTAGGCCCACATGAATTGGGGCCCTCATGTATTGTGGGCCTATAGTAGGATAACATATTCTGTGGGCCCATATGTATTATAGGCCCACAAGTACAATAGGCCCACATATGTTCTGGGCCCACAGGAATTGCGGGCGCATATGTATAGTAGCCTCAGATGTATTGTGTACCCACATGTTTTGTGGGCCATATCTCCTTTGGGCACGCATGTATAGTAGTCCCAAATGTACTGTGGGCCAACATGTATTGTGCGACCATATGTATAGTAGGTCCACATGTATTGTGGGCAAACAGGTAAAGTAGGCCCACATGTATTGTACAGCGACATGTATTATGAACCGCCATGTATAGCAAGCCCACATGACATGTATTAGGTTCCCCTATATATGTGTGCCCACAAGACATGTCTGCCCACAATACATATGGACCTACTATACATCTGAGCCCATAGTACATGTGGGCCCACAATACATGTGGGCCCACTATATATGTGGGCCCCTAATACATGTGGGCCAACAATACACCCCAAAACATGTGGGGCTACAATAAATGTGCGCCCAAAGCACATGTGGGCCAACAGTACATGTGGGCCCACAATACCACAATACATGTGGGCCCACAATACATGTGGGCCTACTATACATGTGGGTCTACTGTATGTCTGGGCCTACTGTACATGTGGGTTTACTATACATGTGGGCCTTCTGTAAATGGGGGCCCCTACAACATGTCGGCGTACAATACATGTGGGCCTACTTTACATGTATGCCCAGCATACATGTGGACCTACTATACATATGGTCGCACAATACATGTTGGCCCACAATACATGTGGGCTTCTAATACATGTGGGCCTATTGTACATGTGGGCCTACAATACACGTGGGCTTGCTGTACATGTGGGACTACT
This sequence comes from Spongilla lacustris, assembly GCA_949361645.1. Lineage (NCBI taxonomy): Eukaryota > Metazoa > Porifera > Demospongiae > Spongillida > Spongillidae > Spongilla > Spongilla lacustris. The sequence goes on from OX442418.1 coordinate 7,542,722, forward strand.
ACGCCCACAATATATGTGGGCCTACTACGCCCACAATACATGTGGGCCTACTACGCCCACAATAGATGTGGGCCTACTACGCCCACAAAATATGTGGGCCTATTACGCCCACAATATATGTGAGCCTACCATGCCCACAATACATGTGGGCCTACTATACATGGGGGCCCTTATTACATGTCGGCGTACAATACATGTGGGCCTACTTTACATGTTTGCCCACAATACATGTGGACCTACTATACATATGGTTGCACAATATATGTTAGCCCACAATACATGTGGGCCTATTGTACATGTGGGCCTACAATACACGCGGGCCTGCTGTACATGTGGGACTACTACGCCCACAATATATGTGAGCCTACTACGCCCACAATATATGTGCGCCTACTGCGCCCACAATATATGTGGGCCTATAACGCCCACAACATATGTGGGCTTACCATGCCCACAATGTATGTAGGCCCACAGTACATGTGGTCCCACCATACACATGGGCCTACTATTCGTGTGGGACCACAATACATGTTAACTTACTATACATATGGGTCCACAGTACATGACGGCCCACAATACATGCAGGCCTACTATACATGTGGGCCCAACATACATGCGCGCGTACTATCCATATGAGCTACTGTACATGTGGGCCCACTATACATGTGGCACCACAATGCGTGAGGGCCCTCAATACATGTGGGCCAACAATACATATTGACCAACAATACATGCTGGCCAAAAGTAGATGCGGGCCCACAATAGATGATGGCCCACCATACAGATAAGCCTACTATACAGGGAGTGAGAGGATCATATGGGGGAGTGAGGGGATCATATGGGGGAGTGAGGGGATAATATGGGGGAGTGAGGGGATAGTATGGGGGAGTGTGGGGATCATATTGGGGAGTGAGGGGATCATATGAGGGAGTGAGGGGATCATACGGGAAGTGAGGGGATCATATGAGGGAGTAAGGGGATCATACGGGAAGTGAGGGGATCATATGGGGGAGTGAGGGAATCATATACACTGTAGGGAGTGAGGGGATCATATGAGGAGTGAGGGAATCATATGGGGGAGTGAGGGATCATATGGAGGAGTGAGGGGATCATATGGGGAAGTGAGGGGATCATATGGGGGAGGTGAAAGGATGATATGGGGGAGTGAGGAGATGATATGGGGAGGTGAGGGGATCATATGGGGAGTTAGGGAATCATATGGGGGAGCAAGGGGATCATAAAGGGGAGTGAGGGAATCATATGGGGGAGTGAGGGGTTATTATGAGGATGCGAGGGGATCATATGGGTGAGTGAGGGGATGATATGGCCCAGAAGTACAGTACGCCCAGCCGACCTACATGTATTGTAGACCCACATGTGCTGTGGGCCCACATGTGTTTTAGGCCATAATATATTCCTCATTTACCGTGGGCCAAGATGTATTGTGGGTATACGTGTATAGTAGGCCCACCTGTATTGTAGGCCCACATGTATTGTGGGCCCACATGAGTAGATCCACATGTATTGTGGGACCACATGTGTTGTGGGCCCACATATATTGTGGGCCCACATGTATGGTAGGTGTATTGTGGGCTAACAAGTAAAGTTGACCCACATGTCAGAAGGCTCACATGTATTGTATGCCCACATGTATTGGGGGCCCACATGTATAATAGGCCCAGACGTTCTGTAGGCCCACATGTATTGTAGGCCCACATGTATTCTGGGCCCACATTTATAGTAGGCCCACATGACATGTACTGTGGGCCCATTTGTATACTAGGTCCACATGTATTGCGGGTCACCATGTGTAGTAGACCCACATGTATAGTAGACCCACATTTATTGTGTGCCCACATGTATTGTGGGAGCACATGTACTGTGGGCACACATGTATAGTTTGCACACATGTTTTGTGGTCCCACATGTAAAGTAGGCCCACATGTACGGTAGGCATACATGTATTGTAAGCTTCCACATGCATTGGGCACCCACATATATAGTAGGTCCAGACGTACTATAGGCCCACATGTATAGTAAGTTATCATGTATTGTGGGCCCACATGATTAGTAGGCCAATATGTATGGTGGGCCCACATATGTTGTGGGCCCACATGTACTACAATATATGCGGGCCTATTACGCCCACAAATTATGTGGGCCTACTACGCCCACAATATATGTGGGCCTACTATGCCCAAAATATGTACAGTAGGCCCACATGTATAGTGGGCCTACTATACATGTGGGCCCACAAAACATTTGGGCTTAATGTACATGTGGTCCCACAATACGTATGGGTGCACAGTACATGTGGGCTTACTATATATGTGTGCCCACAGGTAATGTGTGCCCACAATACATATGGACCATAGTACATGTGGGCCCACAATGCATGTTGGCCTACTATATATGTGGGCCCCTAATACATGTGGGCCAACAATACACATGGGCATAATGGTATGTCTGGGCCCACATGAATTGGGGCCCACATGTACTATATGAATTGTGGGGAGAGGAGGTAGAGGGAAAGGTAAGCATATAGGTAGTTGAGGAGGTGGAAGGTATGGACAGGGTACGGTAGCTGGACTGCTGTTGACATCAGCACATGCATCACATGAGCTCTGTTTCCCTTTTCTGTATCCAACTTATATTTGTCTCCTACTTTGGGACCAAAGGGTGTAAGGAATCAGCTTCCTTTGTACTCCCAGTTGAGATGAACAGTGGTGTGTCATGTGATGCAAGCAGTGTGTCATGTGATGCAAACAGTGTGTCATGTGATGCAAGCAGTGTGATGTCACTTGACGTGGGCATTTAGTATGCAGTCCACTTGCAACATGCGCATGTACATGCATATATTTAAGTGCATTTCTACATACAACTGTGTACATGTGTATGTGGGAGGAGGGCACATGGGAGCCAACATCTCCTGGACGTAGGGACATGTCCACCCCTGCATACCTGCTTATGTGATGTGCAGTAAGGCTGGTATGTGACCCCTGCTTATTTCCTGTGTCTGGTTGAACAGGCAATTGGTCACACGCCCACTCACACACACAGCATATATGTAGTGTGGGCGTGTGCATGCTCCATTGACTCCATGGTCCAGTGTTACGTCTTTTATCTGTGTGGAGGGACATTGCATCATGCATTGTGCAATTCTGTGTGTGTGTGGAGGGGTGTGTGGTAGGAAGACGAAGGTGTGTAGAGGGAAGAGGGAGGTGTGTGTAGAGGGAAGAGGGAGGTGTGTAGAGGGAAGAGGGAGGTGTGTGTAGAGGGAAGAGGGAGGTGTGTGTAGAGGGAAGAGGGAGGTGTGTGTAGAGGGCCATACTTATAGACTATGATAAACAATAACCATTAGTGGTAGAACTTAGCATTGGGAACTGTGGCTCCTGCAGGAGCTCTACTTATGGTCTATGATAGCCTAAGTACCCTATGCTTTGTTCTTGCACTAAAGGTTATTGTTTATCATAGACCATAAGTAGGGCTCCTGCAGGAACCATAGCAACCTATGCTAAGCTCTTACACTAAAGGTTTTTGATTATCATAGTCCATAAGTAGGGCTCCTGCAGGAGCCATAGTACCCAAAGCTAAGGTCTTACACTAAAGGTTATTGTTTATCATAGACCATAAGTAGGGCTCCTGCAGGAACCATAGCACCCTATGCTAAGCTCTTACACTAAAGGTTATTGTTTATCATAGTCCATAAGTACGGCTCCTGCAGGAGTCATAGTATCCAATGCTAAGTTCTTACACTAAAGGGTTATTGTTTATCTTAGACCATAAGTACGGCTCCTGCAGGAGCCATAGTACCCTATGCTATGTTCATACACTAAAGGTTATTGTTTATCATAGTCCCTAAGTACGGCTCCTGCAGGAGCCATAGTACCCAATGCTAAGTTCTTACACTAAAGGTTATTGTTTCTCATAGACCATAAGTTGGGCTCCTGCAGGAGCCATAGTACCATGTGCTAAGTTCTTGGACTAAAGGTTATTGCTTATCATAGACCATAAGTAGGGCTCCTGCAGGAGCCATAGTATCCAATGCTAAGTTCTTACACTAATGGTTATTTTTTATCATACACCATAAGTGCTTGCTTCGGAGTTATGCGAGCCATTAGCATCCGAAACCGCGAGTGGACCGAATGATTTCACGGTCCCGGAAGCTAATTTGTACGCGCACGGATGATGTTGGCCCACAGTACATTTGGGACTACTAAACATGCGTGCCCAAAGAATATATGGCCCAGTGTACATGTGGGTACACAATACATGTAAGGCTGCTCTACATATGGGCCCGCAATTCATGTGGGCCCAGAACATATGTGGGCCTATTGTACTTTTAGGCCTATAATACATGTAGGCCCTCAGTACATGTTAGCCTACTTAAGGCCCACAATACATGAGGGCCAAAATTCATGTGGGCCTACCATATGTGTTGGCCTATGTTACCTGTGGGCCTACTGTACAAAAGGCCCAAATGTATTGGGGGCCCACATGTATAGTAGGCCCACATGTACTGTGCGACCACATCTACATACTAGTCCCACATGTACAGCAGGCCCACATGTATTGTGGGCCCAGATGTAAAGAAGGACCACATGTACAATAGGCCCACATGGATTGCGGGCCAACATGTATTGTGCGACCACATCTATTGTGGGCCCACATGTTTAGTAGGCCCACATGTACTGTGGGCACTCGTGTATTGTGGGCTAACAAGTAAAGTTGGCCCACAAGTACAGGAGGCTCACATGCATTGTATGCCCACATGTATTGGGGGCCCACATGTTTAGTAGGCCCAGACGTACAGTAGGCCCACCTGTACTGTAGGCCCACATGTATTTTGAGCCCACATGTACTGTGGGCTAACATGTGTTCTAGACCATAATATTTAATTGTTAGCCCACAATACACGTGCGCCTACTATACATGTGGGCCCACAATACATGTGGGCCTACTATACAGGTGGGCCTACTACACACGTATGCCCACAATACATCTTGGCCCACAGTACATGAGGAATATATCCATATGCCTAAAACACATGTGGGCCCACAGTACATGTGAGACCACAATACATGAAAACCTACTGGGCCTACTGTACATCTGGGCCTACTATACATGTGGGCCTCGAATACATGTGGGCCTACAATACATTTGGGCCTACAAAACATGTGGGCCTACTGAACATGTGGGTCTACTTTACATGTGGGCCCACATTACATGTGGACCCAAAGTACATGAGGGGCCTACTATATATGTGTGTCCAAAGTACATGTGGGCCCACAGTACAAGTGGGCCCACAATACATGTGGACCTACTATACATGTGGGCCTACTATACATGTGGGTCTACTGTACATGTGGGCCCTCAATACATGTGGGCGTACTGTACATGTGGGCTCTCAGTACATTTGGGCCCACAACACATGTGGGCCTACAATACATGTGGGTGCATAATAGTTGTGTTCCTACAATACCGGTTGGCCTGCTATAAGTCTTGGTCTGCTGTACATGTGGGCCCCAATTCATGTGGTTTTACTATACATGTGGGCCTACTGTACATGTGGGCACAAAATATTGGGGCCCACATGTATAGTAGGCCCAAACGTACAGTAGGCCCACATGTATTGTAGGCCCACATGCATTGTTGGCCCACATGTACTGTGGGCCCACATGTGTTTTTGACCACAATATAATATTTACTTGTTAGCCCGCAATACACGTGGGCCCACAGTACATGTGGGCCTACTATAAATGTGGGCCCACAATACATGTGGGCCTACAATACAGGTGGGCCTACTATACACGTATGCCCATAATACATCTTGGCCGACAGTACATGAGGAATATATTATGGCCTAAAACATATGTGGGCCTACAGTACATGTGAGACCACAATACATGAAGGCCTACTGGGCCTACTGTACATCTGGGCCTACTATACATGTGGGCCCCCAATACATGTGAGCCTACAATACAGATGGGCCTACAAAACATGTGGGCCTACTGAACATGTGGGTCTACTTTACATGTGGGCCCACAGTACATGTGGGCCCACAACACATGTGGGCCAACAATACATGTGGGTGCCTAATAGTTGTGTTCCTACAGTACCGGTTGGCTTGCTGTACGTCCTGGTCTGCTGTACGTGTGGGCCACAATTCATGTGGTTCTACTATACATGTGGGCCTACTGTACATGTGGGCACAAAATACATTGTATGTGTAACCACAGTACTTGTGGGCCCACAGTACATGTGGGCCCTCAGTATTTTTTGGCCCACAATACCTGTGGGCCTACTGTTTATATGTGGGTGTAATAGGCCCACATGTAATACACATGGGCCCACAATATATGTGGGCCTACCATACATATTGGCCTACTAATCACGTGGGCCAACAATGCATGTTTAACTTAGTATAGACATGGATCCACAGAACATGAGGTCCCACAATACATGCAGTTCTACTATACGTGTGGGCCTGTGATACATCGCGCGTACTATCCTTATGGGCCCACTGCACATTTGGGCCCACTATACATGTTGGCCCACATTACGTGTGGGCCTACTATGCATGTGGGCCCACCATACGTACGGACCTACCATACATGTAAGCCAAAAGTAGATGTGGGCCCTTTAGGGCACACAATAATTGTGGGTCTACTATACATGTGGGTCTACTTACTACACATGTGGACCCGCAATACATGTGGACCTAGTATACAAATGGGCCCACAGTACATTTATTGTGGGCGTAACAGGCCCACATATATTGTGGTCGTAGTACACCTACATACATTGTGGTCGTAGTTGGCCCGCATAATGTTTGGGCGTAATAGGCCCACATGTATTGTGGGTATAGAAGGCCCATATATATTGTGGGCATAGTAGTCCCACATTTACAGCAGGCCCACATGTAGTGTAGGTCCACCACATGTATTGGCGGCCCACATGAATAGTCGGCCCAGATGTACATTGGGCACACTTGTATTGTAGGCCCACATGTATTAGGGGCCCACATGATAGTAGGTCCATATGTATTGTGGGCCCACATACATAGTGGGCCCACAGTGCATTTTGGCCTAAAATATAGGTGCACTATGGGGGAGTGAGGGGATCATATGGGGGAGTGAAAGGATCACATGTGCGAGTTAGGGGATCATTTTGTGGAGCAAAAGGATCATATGGTAGAGTGAGGGGATCATATGGGGAGGTGAGGGGATCATATGGGGGAGTGAATGGATGATATGGGGGAGTGGGGGGATGATATGAGGGAGTGAGAGGATCATATGGGGGAGTTAAGGGATCATATGGGGAAGTGAGGGGATAATATGGGGGAGTGAGGGGATAACATGGGGGAGTGAGGGGATAACATGGGGGAGTGAGGGGATCATATATCTTATTGACGACGATAAACAATATTCATTACCTTTAGCGCAAGAACATAACATTGGTCTCTATGGCTCCTGCAGGAGCCGTACTTTATGACTGTGATAAACAATAACCTTCAGTGTCACTACCAGACATTGGTCTCTACGGCTCCTGCAGGCGCTGTAGTTACTGACAACAATTAACAATAACCTTTAGTGTAAGAACTTAGCATTGGGTACTATGGCTCCTGCAGGAGCCGTGCACATGGACTATGATAAACAATTACCTTTAGTGCAACAAATTAGCATTGGGAACTATGGCTCCTGCAGGAGCCGTATTTAATGACACGATAAACAATATCCTTTCTTGTAAGAAATTAGCATTGGGTACTAAGGCTCCCGAAGGAGCTGTACTTATGGACTATGATAAACTATAACCTTTAGTGTAAGAACTTAGCATTGGGAACTATGGCTCCTGTAAGAGCCGTACGTATGGACTATAATAAACAATAACCTGTAATGTACGAACTTAGGATTGGAAACTAATATGGCTCCTGCAAGAGCCGTATTTATTGACATGATAAACAATATCCTTTAGAGTAAGAACTTAGCATTGCGAACTATGGTACCTGCAGGAGCCGTATTTATTGACACGATAAACAATGTAAGAACTTAGCATTGGGTACTATGGCTCGTGCAGGAGCTGAACATATGGGCTATGATCAACACTAACCATTAGTGTTAGAACATAGCATTGGGAACTATGGCTCCTGCATGAGCCGTATTCATTGACACGATAAACAATATGCTTTAGTGTAAGAACTTAGCATTGGTTACTATGGCTCCTGCAGGATCCGTACATATATGGGCTATGATAAACAATAACCTTTCGTGTAAGAACGTAACATTGGGAACTATGGCCCCTGCATGAGCCAAATTAATTGACACGATAAACAATATCCTTTAGTGTATGAACTTAGCATTGGGTACTATAACTCCCGCAGGAGCCGTACACATGGACTATGATAAATAATAACCTTTATAGTAAGAACTTAATGGGAACTATGCCTTCAGCAGGAGCTGTACTTGTTGAAACGATAAACAATATCCTTTAGTGTAAAAACATATAGCATTGGGTACTATGGCTCCTGCAGGAACTATATTTATGGACTATGATATACCATAACCTTTAGTGCAAGAGCTTAGCATTGGGAACTATGGCTCCTGCAGGAGCCGAATATATTGAAACGACAAATAAAATCCTTTGTTGTAAGAACTTAGCTTTGGGTACAATGGCTCATGCAGGAGTAGTACGCATGGACTATAATAATCAATAACCTTTAGTTTAAAAACTTAGGATTGGGAACTATGGCTCCTGCAGGAGCCATATTTATTGACATGATAAACAATATCCTTTAGAGTAAGAACTTAGAATTGGGAACTATAGCTCTAGCAGAAGCCGTATTTATTGACACGATAAACAATGTCCTATAGTGTATGAACTTAGCATTGGGTACTATGGCTCCTGCAGGAGCCGTATATATGGGCTATGATCAATAACCTTTAGTGTAAGAACGTAGCATTGGAAACTATGGCTCCTGCAGGAGCCGTATTTATTGACACGATAAAGAATATCCTTTTGTGTAAGAACTTAGCATTGGGTACTATGGCTCCTGCAGGAGCCGTACATATGGAATTTGATAGACAATAACCTTTAATGTAAGGGCATAGGATTGTGAACTATGCCTCCTGCAGAAGACGTATTTATTGACACGATTAACAAAATCCTTTAGTGTAAGAACTTAGCATTGGGTACTACGGCTCCTGCAGGAGCCGTACATATGGGCTATGATAAACAAGAACCTTAAGTGTAAGAACGTAGTATTGGGTACAATGGCTTCTACAGGAGCCGTACTTATGGACAATAATAAACAATAACCTTCAGTGTAAGAACTTAGCATTGGGTGCAACGGCTCCTGGAGGCCATACTTATTGACTGTGTTAAAAATTGACCTTTAGTGTTACAACTTAACATTGGTCTCTATGGCTCCTGCAGGAGCCGTAGTTACTGACTACGATTAACTATAACCTTTAGCGTAAGAACTTAGCATTGGGTACTATGGCTCCTGCAGGAGCCATACTTATTGACTGTGATTAACAATAACCTTTAGTGTTACTATTTAACATTGGTCTCTATGGCTTATGCAGGAGCCGTAGTTACTGACTACGATTAACTATAACCTTTAGCGTAAGAACTTAGCATTGGGTACTATGGCTCCTGCAGGAGCCATACTTATTGACTGTGATTAACAATAACCTTTAGTGTTACTATTTAACATTGGTCTCTATGGCTTACGCAAGAGCCGTAGTTACTGACTACGATTAACAATAAACTTTAGTGTAAAAACTTAGCATCAGCTACTATGGCTCCTGCAGGAGCCGTACTTATGGACTATGATAAACAATAACCTTTGGTGTTAGAACTTAGCATTGGGTACTATGGCTCCTGCAGGAGTCGTATTTATTGACTACGATTAACAATAACCTTTAGTGTAAGAACTTATCATTGGGTACTATAGCTCCTGCAGGAGCTGCACATATGAATTATGAAAAACAATAACTTTTAGTGTAAGAACTTAGCGGGAACTATGGCTCCTGCAGGAGCCGTACATATGGACTATGGTAAACAATAACCTTTAGTGTAAAAACTTGGGATTGTGAACTATGGCTCCTGCAGGTGCCGTATTCATTGACACGATGAACAATATCCTTTAGTGTAAGAACTTAGCACTGGGTACAACTGCTCCTGCAGGAGCCGTACTTGTTGACTGTGTTAAAAAGTGACCTTTAGTGTTATTACTTAACATTGGTCTCTATGGCTCCTGCAGGAGCCGAAGTTACTGACTACGATTAACAATTGCAATTAGTGTAAGAATTAGCATTGGTAGCTATGGCTCCTGCAGGAGCCGTATATATGGGCTATGATAAACAATAACCTTTAGTGTAAGAACGTAGCATTGGAAACTATGGCTCCTGCAGGAGCCGTATTTATTGACACGATAAAGAATATCCTTTTGTGTAAGAACTTAGCATTGGGTTCTATGGCTCCTGCAGGAGCCGTACATATGGAATTTGATAAACAATAACCTTTAATGTAAGGGCATAGGATTGGGAACTATGCCTCCTGCAGAAGACGTATTTATTGTCACAATAAACAAAATCCTTTAGTGTAAGGACTTAGCATTGGGTACTATGGCTCCTGTAGAAGCCGAATATATGGACTATGATAAACAATTACCTTTAGTGTAAGAACGAAGCATTGGGAACTATGGCTCCTGCAGGAGCCGTACTTATGGACTATGATAAACAATTTCCTTTAGTGTAAGAACTAAGCATTGGGAACTATGGCTCCTGCAGGAGTCGTATTCATTGACACGATAAACAGTATCCTTTCGCTTAAGAACTTAGCATTGAGTGCAATGTCTCCTTCAAGAGCCGTACTTATGGACTATGATACACAATAACCTTTAGTGTAAGAACATAGCATTGGGAACTGTGGCTCCTACAGGAGCCTTATTTATTGACACGATAAACAGTGTTAGAACTTAGCATTGGGTGCTACGGCTCCTGCAGGAGCCGTACCTATTGACTGTGTTAAAAAATAACCTTTAGTGTTACCACTTAACATTGGTCTCTATGGGTCCTGCAGGAGCCGTAGTTACTGACTATGATAAACAATAACCTTTCGTGTGTTAACTTAGCATTGGAAACTATGGCTCTTTCAGGAGCCGTATTTAATGATTACGATTATCAATAACCTTTAGTGTAAGAACATAGCATTGGATACAATGGCTCATGTAGGAGCCGTACTTATGGACGATGATAAACAATAACATTTAGTGTAAGAACTTAGCGTTGGGAACTATGGCTCCTGCAAGCGCCGAGTTTATTGACGCGATAAACAATATTCTATTGTGTAAGAACTTAGCATTGGGTAGTATGGCTCCTGCAGGAGCCGTACATATGTACTATGATAAACAATAACCTTTAGTGTAAGAACTTAGCATTGGGTAGTATGGCTCCTGCAGGAGCCGTACATATGTACTATGATAAACAATAACCTTTAGTGTAAGAACTTGGGATTGGGAACTATGGCTCCTGCAGGAGCCTTATCAATTGACACGATAAACAATATCCTTTAGTGTAAGAACTTAGCATTGAGTACAATGGCTCCAGCAGGAGCTGTACTTATTGACTGTGATAAAAAATGACCTTTAGTGTAACTACTTAACATTGGTCTCTATTGCTCCGGCAGGAGTCGTAATTACTGACAACGATTAACAATAGCCTTTAGTGTAAGAACGTAGCATTGGGAACAACGGCTCCTGCAGGAGCCGTATTTATTGACTACGATTAACAATAGCTTATAGTGAAAGAACTTAGCATTGGGTTCTATGGCTCCTGTAGGAGCCGTACATATGGACTATGATAAACAATTACCTATAGTGTAAGAACATAGCATTGGGAACTATGGCTCCTGCAGGCGCCGTACATATGGAGTATGATTAACAATAACCTTTAGTGTAAGAACTTAACATTGGGAACTATGGCTCCAGCAGGACCCGTACTTATTGACTGTGATAAACAATAACCTTTAGGGTAACTACATAGCATTGTTTGATAAAATGGTTGTGCAAGGGTCTAACTCGCGGCTATAAGGCTCCAAAAACCTCATTTAGTCACTTTCACAGGGAAGAATGTTTGCTTTGCTACCCTGAAGATCTAGAGTAGTTCCATATGATCTGATGTAAATGTTGTTGTAAACCGATGTAAACGGTGATTTGCTAATGCTACAAAAATGGTGTTCTACCTGGCACGTTTTTTTTACGTTGGTAGCAAAATTTTCACTGCTTTTGTGAACTTTTTTACAGTAGCAATTCAGAAATGCAATGGTTTTACTGACTCATAAAAGCAATATGTGTACGTGTAAATACCACAGATAATGTTACTGATGCTACAATTATACATTGCATAGCAGTGTGGTAATTCCTCATTGGTCTGGTTACGAGAAAGTGCAGCCATTAAATAACTAGGAATAAATATTAATTTTATAAAGGAATGAATTTATAAAAACAATTACGTAATCTTTACACAATCCAGCTGTTTTTTTTTTTTGTCTTCGAGTCTGTTTCCAAATAGAATTAGAAGTTCCCAAGGTGTGCAGTCTTTCTCTAGGAATTCCAAGCTGTAACATCTGAGCAGCGATCTCTGTAGTGTACACATGTGCAATGTCCTGCGATTGCCACCACTGTGATGCAATGAGTACAGCATTGTCATCCACCATTGTATTAATGGTAGTAGGCTACAAGAAAGTCAGGTTATAGCAATGTGTTAATTTGAACAGTAACGTACCATTTCTTGCTGAGTAAGAAACTCTCTATTCTGCTGAATTTTCAGGCCCATACTCTGTTCTGTTTTCATCGTAGGTTGACTATGAAAAACAGGGAAAGGTAAACTGCATATGTCATAAACTTCAATAATCCCCCAAATGTTCCTGCACCTTTGTCAGGCTGATCACCCTGTTTTCTGTACCTCTAGTGACTGTTTCACAAGTTGAGAGTTGATGCTTCTGCGTGCAGTGACCTTCATTAGTGGACGTGATGGGGTCTTTTGCGTGGTAACACATTGGCTTGGAGTACGTAGAAGCTCTGGAACATCGGATACAGGAGTTATTTTAAAAAATCCCTACCTATTTTCTTCTTGCACAGCCAACTGGGGGGAAAATCACTATGAACACTTCAATAATTTACATCCTGGAAATCTACCTGATCACAAGGAAAGGTAGGACTAGAATGAGATACCTACAGTTAAATGGAAGTAAAAGCAGGAATTGTAACAATAGCACTTACAGCAGCTGAACATGGCAGAGATGAAAATGGAAACACCTGCAGAAATCAGTACAAGAAAAACAATGATACACAAATGAAAATGATATGCAAACAGATACATGCCAAATCACAAAACACCCATGATGCCTAGTTGGCTTAGATTATGAAGATGGCCATATTGACTTACCACTTCTGCTAGCTGCTGTTAAATAAATCTAAGGCTAGCACAATTTTTTGCTGGTGTACTTCAGTGTTGATGATTGTTCTTACCTCCGTTTTTTTTGCAACAAGTCGTCTAATGGTGCCATTCTGTTCCATTGACAGGAGCGCTCTTCTGACAATTAGTGATGACTTTGATGATTCTTGAAGTTGCTGTTTTGTCAAGGAATTAAAAAAATCAACTGCACATGAAAATGAATGACAATAGATTATAAATATGTACCTCTTGAATGTGGTTCTAAAGATACTGCCGCCATGGTGCCATCCGCGCCACCATCAGCGCTAGCTATATGGCTAGCCGCGTCAGTCGCGATTATACCTGCTTAGTGGTATGGCTACCTCACGTTTAGCAACAACGCTGGAAAAGTGGAAATTATGCTTTCCGGTTGCCAACCACCATTAGGTTCTAATAGCTGTCCAGCCTCCACTCTGACACCCCGATAACGCGATGTTTCAGACACATACCTCTATTTTAAACAGACAGTGAAACTCCGATTAACAATTCCAACTAGGTCAGAGAGAACAAATTTGCCAGCTGCAGCGCTGTTGCAATTGCATTCTAGTAGTTCGCGATTTCCTTGCCGTCGACAGTTATAGCGAAATAGACGACATTTTAGATTGAACACGTGGCGCATTTAATTAGAGCGCAATATCTATTTATTATCTTCTAATAGTGCGCATCATTTAAAAATTATGCATCCTTCTCTGTGTAGCGCAGATGGACATACAAACGACCAGCCCATCAGCCTGAGTGCATTAGAGTTCGATCGTGAATTAAGTTCATATGAATGCAGGACCGGAACTAGCGAATCGAAACAAGTGTATGCACGCATCGTGTGAGTTGGGCCGTGGATTATATTTGTAAGTTATGTGTGAGTGAACATAGGTTGTGATGTGTTGTGTGTGAGTGAGTGTGAGCTTGCGATGTGTGTAGACCATGGGTTGTTATGTGCGTGAGTGTGTGGGAGCTTGTGATGTATGGGTTGTGATGTGTTGTGTGGGAGCTTGTGATGTGTTTGTGCATGTAGACCATGGGTTGTGGAGCTTGTGATGTGTGTAGACCATGGGTTATGTGTTGTAGGTGAGTGTGTGGGAGCTTGTGATATGTGTAGATCATGGGTTGTGTGTTGTAGGCAGGGCCGGATTTAGTCTGTCATGGGCCCTGGACAATTAGCCTTCATGGGCCCGGCCAGTCCAAATGCGAGTGGGCGGGGGGTGGTGGTCCCCCTTGCGATCATCTGAATACGAGTGGGGGGGGGGGGAGGGCCCTTGCGATCGCCCACTGAAATACGAGTGGGGTGGGGGGGGGGGGGGGGGGTGTCCCCTTGTGATCGCCCAAATATGAGGGAGGGGGGGGGGGGTCCTTCTTGCAATTAATACATTCCAAGTTAGCGATGTTTTGATGCTCCACTTCGTGCGCACTACTAACTAAAATCATAAATCATTAATATCATGAGCACGGTGGGGGCCCCCTCATAAAACAGTGGGCCCTGGGCAGCCTCCCCCCCCCCCCCCAAAACCCGGTACTGGTTGTAGGTGAGTGTGTTGGAACTGAATGGCGCCCCTGCCCCCCCACCCCCACCCCATGTAATTAAAGTTTACATACATTCGCACTGAAAGCGGACAGCACCCTCCGCCCACTGATAGTATGATTGGATCGGCCGAGAGGGCGGTCACCTTACTGATTGAATTGGCCAAAAGTGGACAGCACCCCCCCCCCCCCCCCCCCCCTCGCTGGTTGAATCAGCCGAAAGCGGACAATGTATTCACGGCTGTCAAATGGCGCCCCCCTTCTAGAAAAGCCTATCCTCCAGTGAGCAGACACAGAGTGCTGTGGAAGCATTCAACAAAGAATCCCTATTGGCTTTGGTTGTGTACTTCCTTCAGCTTCAGCGTTTTCCATTATCTCTTGTAACAGCTGCAGGTTAGGTGGTGTCATCACACAGTTCTTTCCAATGCATGCATGTGTGTGTGTCTGTGTGTGCATGCGTGCGTGTGTATGTGTGTGTGTTGTATGGTATGTGTTTCCTGTGCTCTGAACAACCTGTGTCCTTGAAGCCCAGTGCCTTCACATCGTCACGGAGGACAATGCTGTGGCCACTCGCAGCCTCTGTGCCACATCTGACAGCCTGGTTCTCTTGGAGAGTCTGCTCCTACATCCACAGCCTGTGGAAGGAGGGAGTGACTCCACAGGAGCACTGTGGTTGCTGCTCAACACTACAGTCACAGGTACCACAACATAAAATTAAAATGCACATAATATTATGTTCTGAATGCTGGGTCCATTTTTATTTTTTAATTGTTTGATTTTTTTTTTGCAGGTGTGCTGTATAACTTGCTACCGTTGCTTCAAGGGCCTGCGTACACCGCCACGTTGAGAGCTATGCTGTCTGTGCTGGCCGCTGTATTGGATGTGGAGGTTGAGACACTCCTCTTACAGCTGCAGAGTGTTCCTTCAGGTGCAGAGCAGGGGCAGGTGGGAGGGGTCCCGTTTGGATGGGCGCAATGATAATACATCCAATACAGCGGCCAGCACAGACAGCATAGCTCTCAACGTGGCGGTGTACGCAGGCCCTTGAAGCAACGGTAGCAAGTTATACAGCACACCTGCAAAAAAAAAATCAAACAATTAAAAAATAAAAATGGACCCAGCATTCAGAACATAATATTATGTGCATTTTAATTTTATGTTGTGGTACCTGTGACTGTAGTGTTGAGCAGCAACCACAGTGCTCCTGTGGAGTCACTCCCTCCTTCCACAGGCTGTGGATGTAGGAGCAGACTCTCCAAGAGAACCAGGCTGTCAGATGTGGCACAGAGGCTGCGAGTGGCCACAGCATTGTCCTCCGTGACGATGTGAAGGCACTGGGCTTCAAGGACACAGGTTGTTCAGAGCACAGGAAACACATACCATACAACACACACACATACACACGCACGCATGCACACACAGACACACACACATGCATGCATTGGAAAGAACTGTGTGATGACACCACCTAACCTGCAGCTGTTACAAGAGATAATGGAAAACGCTGAAGCTGAAGGAAGTACACAACCAAAGCCAATAGGGATTCTTTGTTGAATGCTTCCACAGCACTCTGTGTCTGCTCACTGGAGGATAGGCTTTTCTAGAAGGGGGGCGCCATTTGACAGCCGTGAATACATTGTCCGCTTTCGGCTGATTCAACCAGCGAGGGGGGGGGGGGGGGGGGGGTGCTGTCCACTTTTGGCCAATTCAATCAGTAAGGTGACCGCCCTCTCGGCCGATCCAATCATACTATCAGTGGGCGGAGGGTGCTGTCCGCTTTCAGTGCGAATGTATGTAAACTTTAATTACATGGGGTGGGGGTGGGGGGGCAGGGGCGCCATTCAGTTCCAACACACTCACCTACAACCAGTACCGGGTTTTGGGGGGGGGGGGGGAGGCTGCCCAGGGCCCACTGTTTTATGAGGGGGCCCCCACCGTGCTCATGATATTAATGATTTATGATTTTAGTTAGTAGTGCGCACGAAGTGGAGCATCAAAACATCGCTAACTTGGAATGTATTAATTGCAAGAAGGACCCCCCCCCCCCTCCCTCATATTTGGGCGATCACAAGGGGACACCCCCCCCCCCCCCCCCCACCCCACTCGTATTTCAGTGGGCGATCGCAAGGGCCCTCCCCCCCCCCCCACTCGTATTCAGATGATCGCAAGGGGGACCACCACCCCCCGCCCACTCGCATTTGGACTGGCCGGGCCCATGAAGGCTAATTGTCCAGGGCCCATGACAGACTAAATCCGGCCCTGCCTACAACACACAACCCATGATCTACACATATCACAAGCTCCCACACACTCACCTACAACACATAACCCATGGTCTACACACATCACAAGCTCCACAACCCATGGTCTACATGCACAAACACATCACAAGCTCCCACACAACACATCACAACCCATACATCACAAGCTCCCACACACTCACGCACATAACAACCCATGGTCTACACACATCGCAAGCTCACACTCACTCACACACAACACATCACAACCTATGTTCACTCACACATAACTTACAAATATAATCCACGGCCCAACTCACACGATGCGTGCATACACTTGTTTCGATTCGCTAGTTCCGGTCCTGCATTCATATGAACTTAATTCACGATCGAACTCTAATGCACTCAGGCTGATGGGCTGGTCGTTTGTATGTCCATCTGCGCTACACAGAGAAGGATGCATAATTTTTAAATGATGCGCACTATTAGAAGATAATAAATAGATATTGCGCTCTAATTAAATGCGCCACGTGTTCAATCTAAAATGTCGTCTATTTCGCTATAACTGTCGACGGCAAGGAAATCGCGAACTACTAGAATGCAATTGCAACAGCGCTGCAGCTGGCAAATTTGTTCTCTCTGACCTAGTTGGAATTGTTAATCGGAGTTTCACTGTCTGTTTAAAATAGAGGTATGTGTCTGAAACATCGCGTTATCGGGGTGTCAGAGTGGAGGCTGGACAGCTATTAGAACCTAATGGTGGTTGGCAACCGGAAAGCATAATTTCCACTTTTCCAGCGTTGTTGCTAAACGTGAGGTAGCCATACCACTAAGCAGGTATAATCGCGACTGACGCGGCTAGCCATATAGCTAGCGCTGATGGTGGCGCGGATGGCACCATGGCGGCAGTATCTTTAGAACCACATTCAAGAGGTACATATTTATAATCTATTGTCATTCATTTTCATGTGCAGTTGATTTTTTTAATTCCTTGACAAAACAGCAACTTCAAGAATCATCAAAGTCATCACTAATTGTCAGAAGAGCGCTCCTGTCAATGGAACAGAATGGCACCATTAGACGACTTGTTGCAAAAAAAACGGAGGTAAGAACAATCATCAACACTGAAGTACACCAGCAAAAAATTGTGCTAGCCTTAGATTTATTTAACAGCAGCTAGCAGAAGTGGTAAGTCAATATGGCCATCTTCATAATCTAAGCCAACTAGGCATCATGGGTGTTTTGTGATTTGGCATGTATCTGTTTGCATATCATTTTCATTTGTGTATCATTGTTTTTCTTGTACTGATTTCTGCAGGTGTTTCCATTTTCATCTCTGCCATGTTCAGCTGCTGTAAGTGCTATTGTTACAATTCCTGCTTTTACTTCCATTTAACTGTAGGTATCTCATTCTAGTCCTACCTTTCCTTGTGATCAGGTAGATTTCCAGGATGTAAATTATTGAAGTGTTCATAGTGATTTTCCCCCCAGTTGGCTGTGCAAGAAGAAAATAGGTAGGGATTTTTTAAAATAACTCCTGTATCCGATGTTCCAGAGCTTCTACGTACTCCAAGCCAATGTGTTACCACGCAAAAGACCCCATCACGTCCACTAATGAAGGTCACTGCACGCAGAAGCATCAACTCTCAACTTGTGAAACAGTCACTAGAGGTACAGAAAACAGGGTGATCAGCCTGACAAAGGTGCAGGAACATTTGGGGGATTATTGAAGTTTATGACATATGCAGTTTACCTTTCCCTGTTTTTCATAGTCAACCTACGATGAAAACAGAACAGAGTATGGGCCTGAAAATTCAGCAGAATAGAGAGTTTCTTACTCAGCAAGAAATGGTACGTTACTGTTCAAATTAACACATTGCTATAACCTGACTTTCTTGTAGCCTACTACCATTAATACAATGGTGGATGACAATGCTGTACTCATTGCATCACAGTGGTGGCAATCGCAGGACATTGCACATGTGTACACTACAGAGATCGCTGCTCAGATGTTACAGCTTGGAATTCCTAGAGAAAGACTGCACACCTTGGGAACTTCTAATTCTATTTGGAAACAGACTCGAAGACAAAAAAAAAAAACAGCTGGATTGTGTAAAGATTACGTAATTGTTTTTATAAATTCATTCCTTTATAAAATTAATATTTATTCCTAGTTATTTAATGGCTGCACTTTCTCGTAACCAGACCAATGAGGAATTACCACACTGCTATGCAATGTATAATTGTAGCATCAGTAACATTATCTGTGGTATTTACACGTACACATATTGCTTTTATGAGTCAGTAAAACCATTGCATTTCTGAATTGCTACTGTAAAAAAGTTCACAAAAGCAGTGAAAATTTTGCTACCAACGTAAAAAAAACGTGCCAGGTAGAACACCATTTTTGTAGCATTAGCAAATCACCGTTTACATCGGTTTACAACAACATTTACATCAGATCATATGGAACTACTCTAGATCTTCAGGGTAGCAAAGCAAACATTCTTCCCTGTGAAAGTGACTAAATGAGGTTTTTGGAGCCTTATAGCCGCGAGTTAGACCCTTGCACAACCATTTTATCAAACAATGCTATGTAGTTACCCTAAAGGTTATTGTTTATCACAGTCAATAAGTACGGGTCCTGCTGGAGCCATAGTTCCCAATGTTAAGTTCTTACACTAAAGGTTATTGTTAATCATACTCCATATGTACGGCGCCTGCAGGAGCCATAGTTCCCAATGCTATGTTCTTACACTATAGGTAATTGTTTATCATAGTCCATATGTACGGCTCCTACAGGAGCCATAGAACCCAATGCTAAGTTCTTTCACTATAAGCTATTGTTAATCGTAGTCAATAAATACGGCTCCTGCAGGAGCCGTTGTTCCCAATGCTACGTTCTTACACTAAAGGCTATTGTTAATCGTTGTCAGTAATTACGACTCCTGCCGGAGCAATAGAGACCAATGTTAAGTAGTTACACTAAAGGTCATTTTTTATCACAGTCAATAAGTACAGCTCCTGCTGGAGCCATTGTACTCAATGCTAAGTTCTTACACTAAAGGATATTGTTTATCGTGTCAATTGATAAGGCTCCTGCAGGAGCCATAGTTCCCAATCCCAAGTTCTTACACTAAAGGTTATTGTTTATCATAGTACATATGTACGGCTCCTGCAGGAGCCATACTACCCAATGCTAAGTTCTTACACTAAAGGTTATTGTTTATCATAGTACATATGTACGGCTCCTGCAGGAGCCATACTACCCAATGCTAAGTTCTTACACAATAGAATATTGTTTATCGCGTCAATAAACTCGGCGCTTGCAGGAGCCATAGTTCCCAACGCTAAGTTCTTACACTAAATGTTATTGTTTATCATCGTCCATAAGTACGGCTCCTACATGAGCCATTGTATCCAATGCTATGTTCTTACACTAAAGGTTATTGATAATCGTAATCATTAAATACGGCTCCTGAAAGAGCCATAGTTTCCAATGCTAAGTTAACACACGAAAGGTTATTGTTTATCATAGTCAGTAACTACGGCTCCTGCAGGACCCATAGAGACCAATGTTAAGTGGTAACACTAAAGGTTATTTTTTAACACAGTCAATAGGTACGGCTCCTGCAGGAGCCGTAGCACCCAATGCTAAGTTCTAACACTGTTTATCGTGTCAATAAATAAGGCTCCTGTAGGAGCCACAGTTCCCAATGCTATGTTCTTACACTAAAGGTTATTGTGTATCATAGTCCATAAGTACGGCTCTTGAAGGAGACATTGCACTCAATGCTAAGTTCTTAAGCGAAAGGATACTGTTTATCGTGTCAATGAATACGACTCCTGCAGGAGCCATAGTTCCCAATGCTTAGTTCTTACACTAAAGGAAATTGTTTATCATAGTCCATAAGTACGGCTCCTGCAGGAGCCATAGTTCCCAATGCTTCGTTCTTACACTAAAGGTAATTGTTTATCATAGTCCATATATTCGGCTTCTACAGGAGCCATAGTACCCAATGCTAAGTCCTTACACTAAAGGATTTTGTTTATTGTGACAATAAATACGTCTTCTGCAGGAGGCATAGTTCCCAATCCTATGCCCTTACATTAAAGGTTATTGTTTATCAAATTCCATATGTACGGCTCCTGCAGGAGCCATAGAACCCAATGCTAAGTTCTTACACAAAAGGATATTCTTTATCGTGTCAATAAATACGGCTCCTGCAGGAGCCATAGTTTCCAATGCTACGTTCTTACACTAAAGGTTATTGTTTATCATAGCCCATATATACGGCTCCTGCAGGAGCCATAGCTACCAATGCTAATTCTTACACTAATTGCAATTGTTAATCGTAGTCAGTAACTTCGGCTCCTGCAGGAGCCATAGAGACCAATGTTAAGTAATAACACTAAAGGTCACTTTTTAACACAGTCAACAAGTAGGGGAGGAGTGGGTTAGTTGAGCCACTGGGTTAGTTGAGCCACCCCCTGTTTTAGCTCCATGAATAAACATAATTGAATTATGTTAACATATATTGGCATTAAGTGTTATGACTAACTTTTTGTCCTACTTTAGGATTTTGTTTTAGTATTCATCAGAATGTGAAATTCAAAAATAAGAATTTTGATGATCAAAGTGAAATTCTGTTTTTGCGGTTTGTGCCCTCATAATTTCTACACAATGACTATATTCTTGTTTCAGTCTTGGGTGTTTGAAAGTACATGTATGCAGCTATATTTATGTTTATAATGAATTCTATACTTTGCTTCCTTTTTATACAACTTAGCTAGTTACAGGAAAAGTTAGTAGTGGGGTTAGTTGAGCCATTTGCTAAGGAGGTTAGTTGAGCCATACGCTTTAGCTGCAATTGTATGGCATTAAAATGATTTATTGATTTATGTAACAGAAATAGTGAGCTATGCCTATTTGGCTATGCAGCAATCTCAGAAGCATTCTGTTTTTATTTCTAAAAGGAAAAATGACTATGAATCACGTTAAAAACACTTGCCGATCAATTTCAAGAGCTGTCGTTGAAAAAGTGTCATGCATTAGTGTATGAATTTGCTTTGATCAATGATTTGACAACGTAAGGCCTAGGCCTACTTATGTTAGCAATTATTGTGCAATGCAACTAACTTTGGCTGAAGGCAGCATATGGCTCACCTGACCCATGTACCTGGCACAACTAACCCACTTGGCTGGGTTAGTTGTGCCATTTGACACCTGTTGATTTTTAATAATGTCCCTATTCTCACGTACATCCCCAGTCTCTAACATTCCTACGACATGTACCCAAGTGATGCCCCTTTACATCAGACTATTAACCTCTGCTTAATACCAAACCTCAGAGGCAGTATAAACCTAAACCTAAAAAGTGGCTCAACTAACCCACTCCTCCCCTACGGCTCCTGCAGGAGCAGTTGTACCCAGTGCTAAGTTCTTACACTAAAGGATATTGTTCATCGTGTCAATGAATACGGCACCTGCAGGAGCCATAGTTCACAATCCCAAGTTTTTACACTAAAGGTTATTGTTTACCATAGTCCATATGTACGGCTCCTGCAGGAGCCATAGTTCCCGCTAAGTTCTTACACTAAAAGTTATTGTTTTTCATAATTCATATGTGCAGCTCCTGCAGGAGCTATAGTACCCAATGATAAGTTCTTACACTAAAGGTTATTGTTAATCGTAGTCAATAAATACGACTCCTGCAGGAGCCATAGTACCCAATGCTAAGTTCTAACACCAAAGGTTATTGTTTATCATAGTCCATAAGTACGGCTCCTGCAGGAGCCATAGTAGCTGATGCTAAGTTTTTACACTAAAGTTTATTGTTAATCGTAGTCAGTAACTACGGCTCTTGCGTAAGCCATAGAGACCAATGTTAAATAGTAACACTAAAGGTTATTGTTAATCACAGTCAATAAGTATGGCTCCTGCAGGAGCCATAGTACCCAATGCTAAGTTCTTACGCTAAAGGTTATAGTTAATCGTAGTCAGTAACTACGGCTCCTGCATAAGCCATAGAGACCAATGTTAAATAGTAACACTAAAGGTTATTGTTAATCACAGTCAATAAGTATGGCTCCTGCAGGAGCCATAGTACCCAATGCTAAGTTCTTACGCTAAAGGTTATAGTTAATCGTAGTCAGTAACTACGGCTCCTGCAGGAGCCATAGAGACCAATGTTAAGTTGTAACACTAAAGGTCAATTTTTAACACAGTCAATAAGTATGGCCTCCAGGAGCCGTTGCACCCAATGCTAAGTTCTTACACTGAAGGTTATTGTTTATTATTGTCCATAAGTACGGCTCCTGTAGAAGCCATTGTACCCAATACTACGTTCTTACACTTAAGGTTCTTGTTTATCATAGCCCATATGTACGGCTCCTGCAGGAGCCGTAGTACCCAATGCTAAGTTCTTACACTAAAGGATTTTGTTAATCGTGTCAATAAATACGTCTTCTGCAGGAGGCATAGTTCACAATCCTATGCCCTTACATTAAAGGTTATTGTCTATCAAATTCCATATGTACGGCTCCTGCAGGAGCCATAGTACCCAATGCTAAGTTCTTACACAAAAGGATATTCTTTATCGTGTCAATAAATACGGCTCCTGCAGGAGCCATAGTTTCCAATGCTACGTTCTTACACTAAAGGTTATTGATCATAGCCCATATATACGGCTCCTGCAGGAGCCATAGTACCCAATGCTAAGTTCATACACTATAGGACATTGTTTATCGTGTCAATAAATACGGCTTCTGCTAGAGCTATAGTTCCCAATTCTAAGTTCTTACTCTAAAGGATATTGTTTATCATGTCAATAAATATGGCTCCTGCAGGAGCCATAGTTCCCAATCCTAAGTTTTTAAACTAAAGGTTATTGATTATTATAGTCCATGCGTACTACTCCTGCATGAGCCATTGTACCCAAAGCTAAGTTCTTACAACAAAGGATTTTATTTGTCGTTTCAATATATTCGGCTCCTGCAGGAGCCATAGTTCCCAATGCTAAGCTCTTGCACTAAAGGTTATGGTATATCATAGTCCATAAATATAGTTCCTGCAGGAGCCATAGTACCCAATGCTATATGTTTTTACACTAAAGGATATTGTTTATCGTTTCAACAAGTACAGCTCCTGCTGAAGGCATAGTTCCCATTAAGTTCTTACTATAAAGGTTATTATTTATCATAGTCCATGTGTACGGCTCCTGCGGGAGTTATAGTACCCAATGCTAAGTTCATACACTAAAGGATATTGTTTATCGTGTCAATTAATTTGGCTCATGCAGGGGCCATAGTTCCCAATGTTACGTTCTTACACGAAAGGTTATTGTTTATCATAGCCCATATATGTACGGATCCTGCAGGAGCCATAGTAACCAATGCTAAGTTCTTACACTAAAGCATATTGTTTATCGTGTCAATGAATACGGCTCATGCAGGAGCCATAGTTCCCAATGCTATGTTCTAACACTAATGGTTAGTGTTGATCATAGCCCATATGTTCAGCTCCTGCACGAGCCATAGTACCCAATGCTAAGTTCTTACATTGTTTATCGTGTCAATAAATACGGCTCCTGCAGGTACCATAGTTCGCAATGCTAAGTTCTTACTCTAAAGGATATTGTTTATCATGTCAATAAATACGGCTCTTGCAGGAGCCATATTAGTTTCCAATCCTAAGTTCGTACATTACAGGTTATTGTTTATTATAGTCCATACGTACGGCTCTTACAGGAGCCATAGTTCCCAATGCTAAGTTCTTACACTAAAGGTTATAGTTTATCATAGTCCATAAGTACAGCTCCTTCGGGAGCCTTAGTACCCAATGCTAATTTCTTACAAGAAAGGATATTGTTTATCGTGTCATTAAATACGGCTCCTGCAGGAGCCATAGTTCCCAATGCTAATTTGTTGCACTAAAGGTAATTGTTTATCATAGTCCATGTGCACGGCTCCTGCAGGAGCCATAGTACCCAATGCTAAGTTCTTACACTAAAGGTTATTGTTAATTGTTGTCAGTAACTACAGCGCCTGCAGGAGCCGTAGAGACCAATGTCTGGTAGTGACACTGAAGGTTATTGTTTATCACAGTCATAAAGTACGGCTCCTGCAGGAGCCATAGAGACCAATGTTATGTTCTTGCGCTAAAGGTAATGAATATTGTTTATCGTCGTCAATAAGATATATGATCCCCTCACTCCCCCATGTTATCCCCTCACTCCCCCATGTTATCCCCTCACTCCCCCATATTATCCCCTCACTTCCCCATATGATCCCTTAACTCCCCCATATGATCCTCTCACTCCCTCATATCATCCCCCCACTCCCCCATATCATCCATTCACTCCCCCATATGATCCCCTCACCTCCCCATATGATCCCCTCACTCTACCATATGATCCTTTTGCTCCACAAAATGATCCCCTAACTCGCACATGTGATCCTTTCACTCCCCCATATGATCCCCTCACTCCCCCATAGTGCACCTATATTTTAGGCCAAAATGCACTGTGGGCCCACTATGTATGTGGGCCCACAATACATATGGACCTACTATCATGTGGGCCCCTAATACATGTGGGCCTACAATACAAGTGTGCCCAATGTACATCTGGGCCGACTATTCATGTGGGCCGCCAATACATGTGGTGGACCTACACTACATGTGGGCCTGCTGTAAATGTGGGACTACTATGCCCACAATATATATGGGCCTTCTATACCCACAATACATGTGGGCCTATTACGCCCAAACATTATGCGGGCCAACTACGACCACAATGTATGTAGGTGTACTACGACCACAATATATGTGGGCCTGTTACGCCCACAATAAATGTACTGTGGGCCCATTTGTATACTAGGTCCACATGTATTGCGGGTCCACATGTGTAGTAAGTAGACCCACATGTATAGTAGACCCACAATTTATGTGTGCCCTAAAGGGCCCACATCTACTTTTGGCTTACATGTATGGTAGGTCCGTACGTATGGTGGGCCCACATGCATAGTAGGCCCACACGTAATGTGGGCCAACATGTATAGTGGGCCCAAATGTGCAGTGGGCCCATAAGGATAGTACGCGCGATGTATCACAGGCCCACACGTATAGTAGAACTGCATGTATTGTGGGACCTCATGTTCTGTGGATCCATGTCTATACTAAGTTAAACATGCATTGTTGGCCCACGTGATTAGTAGGCCAATATGTATGGTAGGCCCACATATATTGTGGGCCCATGTGTATTACATGTGGGCCTATTACACCCACATATAAACAGTAGGCCCACAGGTATTGTGGGCCAAAAAATACTGAGGGCCCACATGTACTGTGGGCCCACAAGTACTGTGGTTACACATACAATGTATTTTGTGCCCACATGTACAGTAGGCCCACATGTATAGTAGAACCACATGAATTGTGGCCCACACGTACAGCAGACCAGGACGTACAGCAAGCCAACCGGTACTGTAGGAACACAACTATTAGGCACCCACATGTATTGTTGGCCCACATGTGTTGTGGGCCCACATGTACTGTGGGCCCACATGTAAAGTAGACCCACATGTTCAGTAGGCCCACATGTTTTGTAGGCCCATCTGTATTGTAGGCTCACATGTATTGGGGGCCCACATGTATAGTAGGCCCAGATGTACAGTAGGCCCAGTAGGCCTTCATGTATTGTGGTCTCACATGTACTGTAGGCCCACATATGTTTTAGGCCATAATATATTCCTCATGTACTGTCGGCCAAGATGTATTATGGGCATACGTGTATAGTAGGCCCACCTGTATTGTAGGCCCACATGTATTGTGGGCCCACATTTATAGTAGGCCCACATGTACTGTGGGCCCACGTGTATTGCGGGCTAACAAGTAAATATTATATTGTGGTCAAAAACACATGTGGGCCCACAGTACATGTGGGCCAACAATGCATGTGGGCCTACAATACATGTGGGCCTACTGTACGTTTGGGCCTACTATACATGTGGGCCCCAATATTTTGTGCCCACATGTACAGTAGGCCCACATGTATAGTAAAACCACATGAATTGGGGCCCACATGTACAGCAGACCAAGACTTATAGCAGGCCAACCGGTATTGTAGGAACACAACTATTATGCACCCACATGTATTGTAGGCCCACATGTGTTGTGGGCCCAAATGTACTGAGAGCCCACATGTACAGTACGCCCACATGTATTGAGGGCCCACATGTACAGTAGACCCACATGTATAGTAGGCCCACATGTATAGTAGGTCCACATGTATTGTGGGCCCACTTGTACTGTGGGCCCACATGTACTTTGGACACACATATATAGTAGGCCCCTCATGTACTTTGGGTCCACATGTAATGTGGGCCCACATGTAAAGTAGACCCACATGTTCAGTAGGCCCACATGTTTTGTAGGCCCAAATGTATTGTAGGCCCACATGTATTCGAGGCCCACATGTATAGTAGGCCCAGATGTACAGTAGGCCCAGTAGGTTTTCATGTATTGTGGTCTCACATGTACTGTGGGCCCACATGTGTTTTAGGCATATGGATATATTCCTCATGTACTGTGGGCCAAGATGTATTGTGGGCATACGTGTGTAGTAGGCCCACCTGTATAGTAGGCCCACATGTATTGTGGGCCCACATGTATAGTAGGCGCACGTGTATTGTGGGCTAACAATTAAATATTATGGTCTAGAACACATGTTAGCCCACAGTACATGTGGGCTCAAAATACATGTGGGCCTACAGTACAGGTGGGCCTACTGTACGTCTGGGCCTACTAAACATGTGGGCCCCCAATACATGTGGGCATACAATGCATGTGAGCCTCCTGTACTTGTGGGCCAACTTTACTTGTTAGCCCACAATACACGAGTGCCCACAGTACATGTGGGCCTACTAAACATGTGGGCCCACAATAGATGTGGTCGCACAATACATGTTGGCCCGCAATCCATGTGGGCCTATTGTACATGTGGTCCTTCTTTACATCTGGGCCCACAATACATGTGGGCCTGCTGTACATGTGGGACTAGTATGTAGATGTGGTCGCACAGTACATGTGGGCCTACTATACATGTGGGCCCCCAATACATTTGGGCCTTTTGTACAGTAGGCCCACAGGTAACATAGGCCAACACATATGGTAGGCCCACATGAATTTTGGCCCTCATGTATTGTGGGCCTTAAGTAGGCTAACATGTACTGAGGGCCTACATGTATTATAGGCCTAAAAGTACAATAGGCCCACATATGTTCTGGGCCCACATGAATTGCGGGCCCATATGTAGAGCAGCCTTACATGTATTGTGTACCCACATGTACACTGGGCCATATATTCTTTGGGCACGCATGTTTAGTAGTCCCAAATGTACTGTGGGCCAACATCATCCGTGCGCGTACAAATTAGCTTCCGGGACCGTGAAATCATTCGGTCCACTCGCGGTTTCGGATGCTAATGGCTCGCATAACTCCGAAGCAAGCACTTATGGTGTATGATAAAAAATAACCATTAGTGTAAGAACTTAGCATTGGATACTATGGCTCCTGCAGGAGCCCTACTTATGGTCTATGATAAGCAATAACCTTTAGTCCAAGAACTTAGCACATGGTACTATGGCTCCTGCAGGAGCCCAACTTATGGTCTATGAGAAACAATAACCTTTAGTGTAAGAACTTAGCATTGGGTACTATGGCTCCTGCAGGAGCCGTACTTAGGGACTATGATAAACAATAACCTTTAGTGTATGAACATAGCATAGGGTACTATGGCTCCTGCAGGAGCCGTACTTATGGTCTAAGATAAACAATAACCCTTTAGTGTAAGAACTTAGCATTGGATACTATGACTCCTGCAGGAGCCGTACTTATGGACTATGATAAACAATAACCTTTAGTGTAAGAGCTTAGCATAGGGTGCTATGGTTCCTGCAGGAGCCCTACTTATGGTCTATGATAAACAATAACCTTTAGTGTAAGACCTTAGCTTTGGGTACTATGGCTCCTGCAGGAGCCCTACTTATGGACTATGATAATCAAAAACCTTTAGTGTAAGAGCTTAGCATAGGTTGCTATGGTTCCTGCAGGAGCCCTACTTATGGTCTATGATAAACAATAACCTTTAGTGCAAGAACAAAGCATAGGGTACTTAGGCTATCATAGACCATAAGTAGAGCTCCTGCAGGAGCCACAGTTCCCAATGCTAAGTTCTACCACTAATGGTTATTGTTTATCATAGTCTATAAGTATGGCCCTCTACACACACCTCCCTCTTCCCTCTACACACACCTCCCTCTTCCCTCTACACACACCTCCCTCTTCCCTCTACACACCTCCCTCTTCCCTCTACACACACCTCCCTCTTCCCTCTACACACCTTCGTCTTCCTACCACACACCCCTCCACACACACACAGAATTGCACAATGCATGATGCAATGTCCCTCCACACAGATAAAAGACGTAACACTGGACCATGGAGTCAATGGAGCATGCACACGCCCACACTACATATATGCTGTGTGTGTGAGTGGGCGTGTGACCAATTGCCTGTTCAACCAGACACAGGAAATAAGCAGGGGTCACATACCAGCCTTACTGCACATCACATAAGCAGGTATGCAGGGGTGGACATGTCCCTACGTCCAGGAGATGTTGGCTCCCATGTGCCCTCCTCCCACATACACATGTACACAGTTGTATGTAGAAATGCACTTAAATATATGCATGTACATGCGCATGTTGCAAGTGGACTGCATACTAAATGCCCACGTCAAGTGACATCACACTGCTTGCATCACATGACACACTGTTTGCATCACATGACACACTGCTTGCATCACATGACACACCACTGTTCATCTCAACTGGGAGTACAAAGGAAGCTGATTCCTTACACCCTTTGGTCCCAAAGTAGGAGACAAATATAAGTTGGATACAGAAAAGGGAAACAGAGCTCATGTGATGCATGTGCTGATGTCAACAGCAGTCCAGCTACCGTACCCTGTCCATACCTTCCACCTCCTCAACTACCTATATGCTTACCTTTCCCTCTACCTCCTCTCCCCACAATTCATATAGTACATGTGGGCCCCAATTCATGTGGGCCCAGACATACCATTATGCCCATGTGTATTGTTGGCCCACATGTATTAGGGGCCCACATATATAGTAGGCCAACATGCATTGTGGGCCCACATGTACTATGGTCCATATGTATTGTGGGCACACATTACCTGTGGGCACACATATATAGTAAGCCCACATGTACTGTGCACCCATACGTATTGTGGGACCACATGTACATTAAGCCCAAATGTTTTGTGGGCCCACATGTATAGTAGGCCCACTATACATGTGGGCCTACTGTACATATTTTGGGCATAGTAGGCCCACATATATTGTGGGCGTGGGCGTAATAGGCCCGCATATATTGTAGTACATGTGGGCCCACAACATATGTGGGCCCACCATACATATTGGCCTACTAATCATGTGGGCCCACAATACATGATAACTTACTATACATGTGGGCCTATAGTACGTCTGGACCTACTA
Source organism: Spongilla lacustris (assembly GCA_949361645.1). Lineage (NCBI taxonomy): Eukaryota > Metazoa > Porifera > Demospongiae > Spongillida > Spongillidae > Spongilla > Spongilla lacustris. The sequence continues at coordinate 7,573,556 of OX442418.1, forward strand.
TATATGTGGGTGCCCAATGCATGTGGAAGCTTACAATACATGTATGCCTACCGTACATGTGGGCCTACTTTACATGTGGGACCACAAAACATGTGTGCAAACTATACATGTGTGCCCACAGTACATGTGCTCCCACAATACATGTGGGCACACAATAAATGTGGGTCTACTATACATGTGGGTCTACTACACATGGTGACCCGCAATACATGTGGACCTAGTATACAAATGGGCCCACAGTACATGTCATGTGGGCCTACTATAAATGTGGGCCCAGAATACATGTGGGCCTACAATACATGTGGGCCTACAGAACGTCTGGGCCTATTATACATGTGGGCCCCCAATACATGTGGGCATACAATACATGTGAGCCTTCTGACATGTGGGTCAACTTTACTTGTTAGCCCACAATACACCTACCATACATGTGGGCCCACAATATATGTGGGCCCACAACACATGTGGTCCCACAATACATGTGGATCTACTCATGTGGGCCCACAATACATGTGGGCCTACAATACAGGTGGGCCTACTATACACGTATACCCACAATACATCTTGGCCCACGGTAAATGAGGAATATATTATGGCCTAAAACACATGTGGGCCCACAGCACATGTGGGTCTACAATACATGTAGGTCGGCTGGGCGTACTGTACTTCTGGGCCATATCATCCCCTCACTCACCCATATGATCCCCTCGCATCCTCATAATAACCCCTCACTCCCCCATATGATTCCCTCACTCCCCTTTATGATCCCCTTGCTCCCCCATATGATTCCCTAACTCCCCATATGATCCCCTCACTCCCCTATATCATCCCCTCACTCATCCCTCACCTCCCCATATCATCTCCTCACTCCCCCATATCATCCTTTCACCTCCCCCATATGATCCCCTCACTTCCCCATATGATCCCCTCACTCCTCCATATGATCCCTCACTCCCCCATATGATTCCTACACTCCTCATATGATCCCCTCACTCCCTACAGTGTATATGATTCCCTCACTCCCCCATATGATCCCCTCACTTCCCGTATGATCCCCTTACTCCCTCATATGATCCCCTCACTTCCCGTATGATCCCCTCACTCCCTCATATGATCCCCTCACTCCCCAATATGATCCCCACACTCCCCCATACTATCCCCTCACTCCCCCATATTATCCCCTCACTCCCCCATATGATCCCCTCACTCCCCCATATGATCCTCTCACTCCCTGTATAGTAGGCTTATCTGTATGGTGGGCCATCATCTATTGTGGGCCCGCATCTACTTTTGGCCAGCATGTATTGTTGGTCAATATGTATTGTTGGCCCACATGTATTGAGGGCCCTCACGCATTGTGGTGCCACATGTATAGTGGGCCCACATGTACAGTAGCTCATATGGATAGTACGCGCGCATGTATGTTGGGCCCACATGTATAGTAGGCCTGCATGTATTGTGGGCCGTCATGTACTGTGGACCCATATGTATAGTAAGTTAACATGTATTGTGGTCCCACACGAATAGTAGGCCCATGTGTATGGTGGGACCACATGTACTGTGGGCCTACATACATTGTGGGCATGGTAAGCCCACATATGTTGTGGGCGTTATAGGCCCACATATATTGTGGGCGCAGTAGGCGCACATATATTGTGGGCGTAGTAGGCTCACATATATTGTGGGCGTAGTAGTCCCACATGTACAGCAGGCCCGCGTGTATTGTAGGCCCACATGTACAATAGGCCCACATGTATTGTGGGCTAACATATATTGTGCAACCATATGTATAGTAGGTCCACATGTATTGTGGGCAAACATGTAAAGTAGGCCCACATGTATTGTACGCCGACATGTAATAAGGGCCCCCATGTATAGTAGGCCCACATGTATTGTGGGCATGGTAGGCTCACATATATTGTGGGCGTAATAGGCCCACATATTTTGTGGGCGTAGTAGGCCCACATCTATTGTGGGCGTAGTAGGCCCACATGAATTGTGGGCGTAGTAGGCCCACATATATTGTGGGCGTAGTAGTCCCACATGTACAGCAAGCCCACGTGTATTGTAGGCCCACATGTACAATAGGCCCACATGTATTAGAAGCCCACATGTATTGTGGGCCAACATGTATTGTGCGACCATATGTATAGTAGGTCCACATGTATGCTGGGCATACATGTAAAGTAGGCCCACATGTATTGTACGCCGACATGTTGTAGGGGCCCCCATTTACAGAAGGCCCACATGTATAGTAAACCCACATGTACAGTAGGCCCAGACATACAGTAGACCCACATGTATAGTAGGCCCACATGTATTGTGGGCCCACATGTATTGTGGTATTGTGGGCCCACATGTACTGTTGGCCCACATGTGCTTTGGGCGCACATTTATTGTAGCCCCACATGTTTTGGGGTGTATTGTTGGCCCACATGTATTAGGGGCCCACATATATAGTGGGCCCACATGTATTGTGGGCCCACATGTACTGTGCACCCATATGTATTGTGGGACCACATGTACATTAAGCCCAAGTGTTTTGCGGGACCACATGTATAGTAGGCCCACTAGCTATACATGTGGGCCTACTGTACATATTTTGGGCATAGTAGGCCCACATATATTGTGAGTGTAGTAGGCCCACATAATTTGTGGGCGTTAACGTCCCACATTTATTATAGTACATGTGGGCCCACCATATATATTGGTCCTACTAATCATGTGTGCCCACAATACATGTTAACTTACTATACATGTGGGCCTATAGTACGTCTGGACCTCATGTGGAAGCCTACAATACATGTATGCCTACCGTACATGTGGGACCACAAAACATGTGGGCAAACTATACATGTGGGCCCACACTACGTGTGCTCCCACAATACATGTGGGCACACAATAAATGTGGGTCTATTATACATGTGGGTCTACTACATGTGGGTCTACTACATGTGGACCCGCAAAACATGTGGACCTAGTATACAAATGGGCCCAAAGTACATGTGGGCCGACAATTTATGTGGGCCTACTATAAATGTGGGCCCAGAATACATCTGGGCCTATATAATACATGTGGGCCCCCAAGATATGTGGGCATACAATACATGTGAGCCTTCTGTACATGTGGGCCAACTTTACTTGTTAGCCCACAATACACGTGGGCCCACAGTACATGTGGGCCTACTATACATGTGGGCCCACAATAGATGAGGTCGCACAATACATGTTGGCCCACAATACGTGTGGGCCTCTAATACATGTCTGCCTATTGTACAAGTAAAGTTGGCCCACACATACAGGAGGCTCACATGTATTGTATGCCCACATGTATTGTAGGCCCACATGTATTGTAGGCCTACATGTATTGGGGGCACACTTGTATAGTAGGCCCACCTGTATTGAAAGCCAACATGTATAGTAGGCCCACATCTATTGTGGGTCCACAGTACATGTGGACCCATATATATAGTAGATCCACATGTATTGTGGGACCACATGTGTTGTGGGCCCACATCTATTGTGGGCCCACATGTAAAGTAGGCCCACATGTACTGTGGGCCCATATACATAGTAGATCCACATGTATTGTGGGGCCACATGTGTGGTGGGCCCACATCTATTGTGAACCCACATGTATAGTAGGCCCACATGTACTGTGAGCCCACATGTATTGTGGGCTAACAAGTAAAGTTGGCCCGCATGTACAGGAGGCTCACATGTATTGTATGGCCACATGTATTCTGGGCCCATATTTATAGTAGGCCACATGTATTGTAGGCCCACACGTATAGTAGGCCCACATGAATTGTGAGCCCACATGTATAGTAGGCCCACATGTACTGTGGGCCACATGTATTGTGGGCTACATGTATAGAAGGCTAACATGTACTATGGGCCTACATGTATTATAGGCCTAGAAGTACAATAGGCCCACATATGTTATGGGCCCACATTAATTGCTGGCCCATATGGCTAGTAGCCGAACTTGTATTGTGTTCTGTGGGCCTATATCTTCTTTGGGCACGTATACATATTAGTTCCAAATGTACTGTGGGCCCACAGGTATTGTGGGCCCACATGTTCAGTAGGCCCACATGTACAATAGGCCCACATGTATCATAACCCTAATGTATTGTGGGCCAACATGCATTGTGCGACCATACGTATAGTAGGTCCACATGTATTGTGGACAGACAAGTATATGTTAGCCCACAATGCATGTGGGCCTACTATAATTTGTGGGCATAATAGGCGCACATGTATTGTAGTACATGTGGACCCGCAATATATGTGGACCCACCATACATATTGGCCTTCTAATGATGTGGGCCCACAGTACATGTTAACTTAATATAAACATGGATCCACAGTACATGAGGTCCCACAATACATGCAGGCCTACTATACATGTGGGCCCACAATACATGCGCACGTACTATCCTTATGGACCCACTGTATATCTGGTCCCACTATACATGTGGGCACACAATGCGTGTGTGCCTGCATTACGTGTGGGCCTACTATGCATGTGGGCCCACCATACATATGGACCTACTATACATGTGGGCAAAAAGTAGATGTGGGCCCTTAAGGGCACACAATATATTTTGGTCTACTATACATGTGGGTCTCCTACACATGTGGACCCGCAATACATGTGGACCTAGTATATACAAATGGGCCCACAGTACGTATATTGTAGGTGTAAAAGACCCACATTTATCATAGTCAATAAGTACGGCTCCTGCTGGAGTAATGCTAAGTTTTACTTGGCATACTATACATGTGGGCCCCCAATGCATGTGGGCCTACAATACATTTGGATAGTAGCCGCAGATGAACAGTAGCCCCACATGTTTTGTAAGCCGACATGTATTAGGGGCCCACATGTATAGTATGCCCACATGTATTGTAGGCCCCCCTGGCCCACATGTACTGTGGGCCCACATGTATAGTAGGCCAATGTATTGTGGGCCCACAAATTTTGCGGGCCTACTACGCCCACAAGATATGTATTGTGGGCCCACATGTATTGTGGGAGCACATGTACTGTGGGCCCACATATATAGTTTGCCCACATATATAGTTACTGTATATGTGAGCCTACTATACATGTATTGCGGGCACCACTGAGGGCTCCCATGTATCGTGGGCCCATTAGTTCAGTAGGCCCAAATTCATTGTCTGCCCGCATTTGTAGTAAGCCCACATGTACAGTAGGCCCACATGTATTGTAGGCCCACATGTGTTGTGGGCCCACATTTACAGAAGGCCCATATGTATAGTAAACCCACATGTACAGTAGGCCTGATATGACTGAGGAGGAAAAGGACTGGGAACTACCACTTCAGCCAAATGCCCCGGCTGAACCAAAAGTACATCACCAGGAGCCACCAGTGAATCTGGAGCTACCACTCGAATTGCAGCAAAACATTCAACCTCCTGGTATCCCTCCTGCAGAAGAACTGAGGAGATCTGGAAGGATCAGACGTCCACCCTCAGGATATGGAGATCCAGTATCACTTCCAGATTGTTTTGAGTGTGAGGACACACTATAAATATAAGGGGGAGAAATGTAACGTGCAAGTACAAAGGGCTCCAGACAGTCTAGTCATCAGCTGAAAACTTTGCATGATACTTGCACGTGTATATGTGACGTAGTGTTTTAGTGTATATATTGTGCTGCAATTGTATCCTTGAGTGTTATCTGCCAACGTGATTTACTGCATATTGGTGAACCTCACGTCTCCTTAGCGCGGGCGCTACACTTATAGAGTTGTGTTGTATTCTACTCATATTTTTTACAGCTGTTCTGAGGTATTGTGAGATTTGAAACGTAACGTTTCTGTAATTATATAGGAACCAATCTTTCTCCCGGCACTCAAAATTTATCTAATAATCCACAAAAGAATAGTTTTTGAAGTTGGAATGGTGGATATTGAGAAGTTCGAGGAGTTGTCTTTGGTGTCGAAAATATGTACGGAACTTGAAAACCACTACGGAACCAATGACAAGATCCTGGGTAAGTATGAAGTGCGGTGACATCGTGAGTTTGTGTCATTCATGAATGTCATTAAAAAGGCGACCCGCGTATATTAAACTCGAGTACTGAGAAATGGATAGCTTGTCATCGACTCAGAAGAGAATGACGATCATTTGTATGTTTTGCTCTAGTCGTCACAGCGGTGGCCCCCCGGCCGAGACTGGAGTCCCCTCAGTAGTCTCGTACCCAGGCTCAAATGTACGCAACGATGACAATCCCTAATGTCGGCGCGTCCAATCACAATCGATAGCTTGCGTGACATCACGTTAATTACATTCCAATGTTATTACAGCAGCTTAATCATGCGTGCGCATCCAAGGCTGTGATATCTGGTTAAGTTAAAGACATTTTAGGCCACTCCAATAAGATTCCTTGTTTTCCATTTCAATATGACCTTATTCATTATTCATTATACACGTATCAAACACAAACCACGTTATGCAACGTCTAAAGATTGCCCTCACAAAAGTTAAACGAAACTATAGAAACTCTTTACGGAAGGATGCTCAACAGCTCACACGCCCACTCAACTGCGATCATGTAATGGAACGTGACGTCACGCACGTACCAATCCTATTCTATTATCTATGCTGGTTGCCACCTCCGCTTTAATTTATCTAAATCTATCTAGGACTCTATACATGTGCTTGGAAGACATGGTCGAATAGAATCTTCGAAAAAATCGCTAAAGGAGTGTTCTGCTTCAATATGCCAAGGAAGTAAAGTAGTTTTTCTAGACAAACACGCCGTTCAAGATAGCCACTTTTTATGTCTATGATTAATATAATGAACACATGATCTAATAATGAATGAAAACATGCGGTACCAAATAATGGTGCGGGCGGGAAATTGGTAACAAGGAATCTTATTGTAGTGGCCTTAGTAGGAAAGGACTCAGTACAAAGGAGGGCTAATTCGA
>OX442418.1:7580720-7738818 GCA_949361645.1 Spongilla lacustris
GAACACCACCACTGAGGCAGCCTCCATTTTTAGAATGTACATGTCTACGTTTTACATTTTGTATTGTAGTCGTATAGATCTAAACTACATGTTTGTGCATGTACAGTCCGGAGAAGCCATGCGGTTAGTGGTGAATATAGTTACCTGCCCAATTGCCAGTGGCCTGCACCCGTGGTTGGTTTATATACACAAGCAGAGGGTTTTTGAAAAGAAAAAAAAAACCTACAGCTTCTTAGGCTGGTGTCTGCACTTGCAAAAATGTATGTGCCAGTGTGTTGTGGCCGTGGGGCACAAGTGAAACTGGGTTACACTGGTAATGGCTAGTGACATCTCTGACAGTGCTGTGTGGTCATGAATTCTGTTGTTTTCACCGTGCCGCATTGTAGCTGTGACTGCGCATGCAATTTATGCGACATTCTAAGCGGCACTTACAAGTTTTGCTACTTGGGCATCAACAATCTAAAGCATAAGCTTTTTTTTTTGTTCAAAAAGCCCTCTGCAAGCCTTGCTTGTCTATCTATATAAACCAACCATGGGTGCAGGCCACCCACAATCAGTACTGATAGGGCAGGTAACTATATTCACCACTTCTCCAGACTGTACATGCACAAACATGTAGTTCAGATCTACAACACAAAATGTAAAAACGTAGACATGTACACTCTAAAAATGGAGGCTGCTTCAGTGGTGGTCCAATGTGGGCTGGTAGTTCCACTAGTAGTTGATAGTTCCCCTGACAGTAAGTCCTCTTATAGTGTGGGGGTTAATGGTTTCACAGGTAGTGGGTCATTTGCATTTGCAGTGAGGAGCTGGTGGTTGTAGTGTGTGGGTTATTGGTTCCACTGGGTAGTGTTTGGAGAGGGGCAGGTGTACGTACAGTATATGCAGTTCACTATGCATCTCCCTCACTGGCATAATACCTACTGACCCCGGCTTGTGTGGGCACCCCTGCTGGCAATGTAGGGTCAGGTAACCCCAGCTGTAAGAGAGCTGGTGGTTCCACTAAATGGAGGTATTAAATGTGAATTCACTTGCATCCTGCGGCAGTTGAGTTCACTTGCTGTGATGGGGGATAGTGGTTGTAATGTGTGAGGATGACTTCAGTGGTCCCATTGGCATCTTGAAATTGCAGTGAATGGTCACTGGTATGGTGCACTTGTAGTGAGAAGACTGATAAGGCTGCCGAAACTTGCAGTGGGAGGATAGGTAGTGGTAGATAGAGTCCTGTATGTGGGGGGCTGCAAAGTGAGGTCGAATAGTTCCATACACGTGAGACTCCTGGACCAGTTCATGGCTCCCCTGAAAATTGTGAGGGGTGACATTTACACTTGCAGTGTGAGGCCTAACATCTCCATGTACGAGCATGCATTATTGTGGGGGCCCCCAATGACATATGCTCTGATATGGGTGGGTGGTTCCAAAGGTAGTGCGTGTTGGTGGCTCTGAATGGCGTCTGTTTGTTATGCGGAGTTGCTGTCTGGAATTGCATGTAGTGAAGGGGCTAGCCCAATATGTGGGGGTGGGGCTGATGGCTCTTTTAGTGATGTGGGGGCTGCTTACTCCCTACAACCACCATCGTCAGTAGTATGACCGCCGTCACTACCGTTCTCCATCGCCCCATGGACCTCGTAGAATGTATCTTGAATATCTATCGTCGTACCGTACCGCTCGAACTCGTCCGCCGATTGAACTGAACTCTTACGAGCTTGTCTTCAGTGGACGTCGCGTGTTAAGCTTCTCTTCTAGCCGATGCAAACAGACTTGTCACAGTACACGAGATCAATACAATTGTGCAAAAGCGACACTCACGTGCACCCCGTGCCCAGTCCTACAACATCCCCCTCCCCTTTTATAGATCAACAGAATACACCAAAATGTTCCCAAGTTAGTGTTTCACGAAATCCTGAAACCGTGTTGGGGGTCTGGAGATCCGACCACTTCGTGTCTTGTATTGACTTGGCCCAATCTCGGCCTGAACCAATTTCTGTGCTGGGTCTTGGTGATTATTGGGCTCCGTCTCCAATGTTGGTTGTTCCTCTCGTTCCTCTTCTGCAGCGCTTTCATCCTGTTGCCGTTCTCCAGCTGGCTACGGGACCCTCAACCTCTTTTGTGTTCTCCTCCAACACTTCTTCCAGGCATGAGGGCTTGTTCACTGAGGGCTTCAGAAACCTGCGATTTCACCAAACCAACTGATCATCAATGTCCACAATATAGGATCGATTTGACAAACGACCCACACAAGTACCCCTGTCCCACTGAGTCTTGAACGCCCACATATCTTGAGCCAGCACTGGTTGTCCAATAGCAAGAGATGGCAGAGTCCTCTCTTGTGGGACCCTTTGATTGGCCCTCAGTATTTGCAGCTCCTGCTTCTTGAGTTTCTTCTCCAACACATGGGGTTCAATGACAGGCTCCCGTTTGTACTCCGCCATTGGAACAACTCCCCTTGTCCGTCGGGCCAACAGCCTCTGACAAGGACTAGACCCCATACCAACGCACAGTGGTTTAAAACCATAGGTGATGATGACATTTTAGGACCATTAAAAAATATATATATCATTCCTTCACTATATAGAAATGATATAATCTGATGTTAATAAACTGGTACTATAAATAACTATTACACATTGAAAATCAAACCATCAAAATCAAGATTTGCATAACAGGCCTTATGTTACACAGGTATACTTTTTTATTAAAATAAAATGCCTATTTATGTAGCCTTAATTAGTTTTTATACTTTTCCAAAAGAAAATTAATTAACTAACTATTTAATAGAAATCAAGCCAAATATATCAAAATTCATAATATACATTTTGAGATAGAAGGGTTCAGTTTAAGCTAGAATAGTTAAGCCTTATCATGTACATTTAGTAGAGCAGCTCCTTCAGTAAAAACACATGCCAAAAGATGATCTTCCATTGACAAGCACCCACTGATTGCAGCATGTCTTTGGGGACAGAAGCAAATGTTGAGCTGTCCACTGCATATTACTATGGCTCTGTACTATGCCCAGTACTTTCTCAGCTTATCAATTCCTCCGTTTTGCATAGAATGCCTTTGTCACTGATAAACAAGCCTGCAGCCTCCCAATCATCCCAACTTCCTTACGTAATTATCATAAGCTTCCAAATTGCAGATCGTTCTCTTTTCTCTCTTGCCAATGGAGACACTTGAAGTAGTTTCCAGAATACCACGCTTGCACGTTAATGTAGCTATTCAAAAACCCAAGCAATCGAACAGAACTTCACAAAAACAAGAGACAACGACAATAGACAAATACGCACGTGAAAATAGCGCACAGACAGCGCAAAGCCTCAACAAAAGAACAAAGACGGTGCAAGCAGCGCCGTCTTTGTTCTATTATGGGGACCTGCCTATGGTAGAGACTAAGAGCAGCTACTCTCCAATATGCAATGCATCGCGTACGCGTACATGTAGGACATAGCCCCACCTACATGTACCTAGTTATTAACAAAATCATTTGTAAATTAGTCACCGCATATCGTACATTTGAACGTAAGTAGCAGGGCTAAACAAGAAATCGGTTGGGGTCGGTTACGTTGGTGTTTTGGCAACACATAAGAGAATCAATTTGTATTTTTAACTTCCTACAGTACATCCTAGAATTGTCTAGAAAAGTGCTTAAAGTTGGTACGTAGGAAATTTTTTCGTTTTATTAACGTATAAAATGCTAATCTTTCCGCACGTTTGATAGAAGTACCTATAACTACAGAGTGATTGGAAAGAGCAGAACAAAAGCTCTCTACTCACATTCTCTACTACACAAATTTTATGTCATATAGCAAAATAACATTTAGGAACACAAAATGAAGTATGCATTAATCATTCTCACTTCTAGTTTGTACACCTTTCTTAAACTATGTGAATTTCTTATTTTAGTAACAAATTGGGGTTCTGCAATGAATTACAAAACTGTTAATTGAATAAAATGAATACATGATCCCCATACCCCATGTCATCATCCTAAACCACTGTGCAACGATAGGGGTGTTCCTTCACTCTAGTAGGGCCAGATATGGATCTTTGCTTCTCTTCCACAGCTTCTTGGCAATTTTTACTGCCGATTCCGCCTTGCCATTTGACTGGCTGTTATAAGGAGATGACAGGGTGTGTTCAAAACCCCAGGCTTGAGAGAAAACTGAGAACTCTCGAGCAGCAAACTGTGAACCACCATCTGAATGCACCCAGACTGGTATACCATGGCGTGCAAACTGCTGCTTTGCTGCCTGAACTACAGAGGAGGCTGAAAGGTCTGGCAACTCTGACAACTCGAAGAAATCCGTGAGGTAGTCCACAAATATCAGGTAGTCTTTACCTTTAATCCTGAACAAATCTATGCCGACCTTTTCCCAGGGTTTTCCCAGAATCTCATGGACTAGCAGCTTCTCTTTAGGCAAAGCTGGGGAGGTTTCTTCACACACTGGACACTGACTCACTGCTATCTCGATGTCCTTACTCATGCCAGGCCAGTATACCACATCTCGAGCCCTTCTCACTGTGGACTGGACACCCCGATGGCTAGAGTGCAAACGCTGCAGGATATCAGGCCTCATCTTCAACGGAATGACAACCTGCCCTGCTTTGTATACGATACCGTCCTGAACAGTCATGGTGTCTCGAAAATTCCAATAGCTGCGCACCACCTCTGGTACGTGAGATATTACCGATGGCCACCCTAGAGTGATCACCTTTCGCAATGCCATCTGTTCCTCGTCCTGAAGTCCGGCTTTTCTCACATCTGCAATACGTTGGTCACTGATAGGGATGTATTCTGATTCCTCGATGTCTTGCAGCTGGAACACCACCTCATCTGGCGTCCATTCAGTAGCCGTCTGACTCAATGGTGCTCTGGACAACGTGTCTGCCACCACCTGCTGTTCCCCGGGCCGGTACACCACATCCAGGGAATATCTTTGAAGCTGCAGCAACATCCGCTGTAGATGTCTAGGGGCAGCTAGAATGTGATTTCGAGTGGCTTATGATCTGTTTCTACCCGAATGTGTTTCCCAAAGATATACTGGTCAAATTTCTGGCAGGTAAAAACAATGGCCAAACATTCCAGCTCCAGAGTCACGTAGTTTTGTTCGCTTCTTGTCAGGGACCGGGGGACAGACGCCACGGGACATCCTTCCTGTAGAAGAGTAGCTCCTAAACCTTCAGTACTGGCGTCACATTGAAGTACAACTGGTTTGCGTACATCATAGAAGGCTAGAAGCTGTTGTTTCGCAATCAGGTCCTTCAGATTCTGGAATGCCTGTTTCTCTTTCTCTCCCCTTTTGAACTCGGAATCTGATTCAGTCAGTTTCCTCAACGGTTCGCTCTCTTCTGACAGTTTAGGAATATACCGGGCAAGGTAGTTGCACATTCCTAAATACCTTCGCACATCAACTGGTCCTTACGGCTCCGGCATACCACATATTGCCTCTACCTTCGAGGGGTCTGGCTGAATTCCTTTTGCGGAAATGATATGTCCTATGTACAGCACTTCCGTCAGATGTAGGCGCATTTTATCCTTTTTTAGTTTCAGATGCTGGTCCCACGCTCTGTCCAGCAGTTGCATTAGATTTGCATCGTGATTGAGTCTGGCTTCCTCCATTGTTTTTCCAACTCCATACACTAGAATGTCATCAGCAACAACTGCCACTCCTGTTAAACCATGTAAAGCCTGCTGTAGGCGCCGCTGAAACTCCTCGGGTGCAGATGACACACCAAACGGAAGTCTCAGCCATCTGTAGCGACCCTGTGGACCCCAGAATGTCGTCAGAAAACTGCTTCTTTCAGATAGTTTTATCTGTAAGAACCCATCCATTGCATCCAGAAGACTGAACAGCTTTGCCTCTTTCAGATTTGGCAAAACATCGTCAATAGTCGGCATGTTGAAGTGGTTCCTGCGAATAGCCTTGTTCAGATCTCTCGGGTCCAGCCAAATTCTGACTTGCTTTTTGTCCGGTTTCCAAACTGTTGCGATGTTGCTTTTCCAGTCTGTTGGCTGATTCACTGAAGCTATCACTCCAGCTTGCTCTAGTTGCGCCAGCTTGCTCTCCACTGCTGCCCTCATGGTATGCGGGATCTTGCGTGGCCTGTTTTGAACTGGTAGCACCTTTTCATCCAAGTCAATGTCGTATTCGCCAGATAAGCACCCTACACCTGTGAACAGGTCTGCAAACTGTGATAAGATCTGTTGCTTAGTGATTTTGCAGCCGCTGTTCACAACCGACACCTCCTCTGGTTTGTACGTCAACAGCTTCAAAGTCAAACAAGTATCCAAGGACAGCAGCGAATGGTGCTCACTCTTCAAAACTTCAAAGAGGAGTGTCTGTGTCTGTTCTTCTGGATCCAGCACCTGCAGAAAACACCGCCCGAATGACCGCTGAATGGATCCATCATACATTGTCAATGTTGTGGCACTCCTTTCCAGTGGTGGTTCTCCCAGTGTCCGGTGATCCTTCAGTGAATGTTGCTGCAGTGTCAAGTTGGCACTGCAATGCCACCCTTCCTTTCTTCACTGCAAACTGAAGTGTTCCTAGAAGCTTCTTTCCGACCTTACGAACCGTCACTGAGAGAATGTCTTCTTGATAGGTGGACACCAAATGTGTGCGCTCCTTAGCATGGCATTTTCTGGCAAAATGGTTGAGCTGATGACACTTGGCACAACGCTGTCCATACGCTGGACACTGTCTTGGTCTATGGAATGTACCACACCTAGAACACTCTGCTCCCTCTGCACCTCTTCTATCGTCCCTGTTGAGCTTGGTTTCTGCCTTTCTAAACAGCCCCTTGTTCATTGCTGCTACCTCTTCGGACCCTTTCCTTTCACCAGTTTCTATTTCCGCAACCATCTCCTCACCAACTGGCATCTTCACTGTCCACTGCTGCAAATCTGCCAATGTCGCTTCCATGCTCTGACACATCTGTATTGCCTTGGTTAGCTCAAGTTTGTCCGTTTCAAACAGACGTTTTCTCATTCTTTCGTTATCAAGGCCTTGAATCAACACGTGCAGCATTAGGTCATCCTTCAGTGCTCCAAAATCGCAGTCCTTCACATTCTTCCTAAGGTCGGCCATGAACTGATCCACAGTGCGTTCCTGCTTCATCTGGAAGAAACGGTCCCGAATTACATGCCTACTTGTTCGTCTTACGCACTGAGCGTCCAACTTTTTAATCACAGTGGCATAGTCCTCTTTGTCTTCCCCCTCTCCAAACACGAGCGCCTCGTGCATGTCGTTGATTCACTGACCTGCTACCCTTAGAAATATCGCTAATTTCACGGCAGATGCAGAATCCCCTTTTCCAATTGCTGTTAAGAACAGCCCGAATTCTTTCTTGAAGCGGGTCCATTGGTCGGTCAGGTCGCCCTCACCCACGGGTTCTGGCACAAGGTACTTCTCCATCTTTAGGCCTTTAAAATCCCACTTCTGACACCATGTTAAGCTCACAATGTCTTCTCTTCTAGCCGATGCAAACAGACTTGTCACAGTACACGAGATCAATACAATTGTGCAAAAGCGACACTCTCGTGCACCCCGTGCCCAGTCCTACAACATCGCGATATCCTATATCTACACAGAAGATAACGAATAACAACTGTGACAGCTGAGCAAGGGACAATGGAGTAAATACTTACCCTGCAGTATAGGTGTGGCTATATGTTATCAATGTCTCAGCCCACAGGAAGTAGTAGCATTTCATGTACTTTGGTGAATGGAAGCGGGTCACGCATGTACAACGGCGCGATTCGAGCGGGAAACTTGTACCAACTTAGCGCTGCTGTATCTTCGTAACGGATGATATAAAAATTAACAAACAGAACAAATCGATAGGTATAGGACCTCTCTACCTAGAAACCAAATTTGAAGTGAATTGATTACTCCTACCAAAAGTTATGGCGGGTTTGAACCCAGTGGGGTATCGAACGTTGCAATACTGGCACGGAGCAAGTGCAAGATTCCAAAATGTATTTTACCATAGAGAAATGGTGCAGTATGAAGTACTGAAGATAAAGAGTTGATAGCGTTAACTGTTAGGAAGTTATAGCAATTCAAACGTAATGCATTTTTATTATACTTTTTTATAATACACACTAGATCCCTTTTTCCCATATATATATAATCATTAATGCCATCTTTGTGTAGCTGAGCACATTATTGACCTTGCTGGAAAGCACCGAACCTTTGAGAAATTCAAGACAGCACTCCAAAAAAATGGATCAGTATTTTCAGTAAGTTGGTATTTTGAAAAACATACTAGATATGGTTATTACACACTATGTACAGGACTCCTTCATTACCAACTTACTAGGGCTCATCCAAACCATGAATCCAGCACAGAAGAAAAAGAAGAAGAAAGGTTAAAGCTGCTGTATACTTGTGTGCTTTGGCTTCATGTGTTGTCACTTGCTCAGGTAAGGAGAGCTCTGGGGAAGCAGAGAAGAAGAACATATTGGACAGCACCAAAGAGAGCCAGTTCAAGCAGGGAGCTGGCCTCTGCCTTCCTGATAACCCAGAACATGTGTGCTGCCTTATGGAACCAGATTTGAAGGTCACAGATGGATGAGGTGGGTAGTTGGGTGGGCGAATGTGTGCATTTTTGTGTGTGTATACATTCCTCCTGTTAAAAACTTTTAATTAACCTGGTTGAAGAAAGGCCTCATTACAGTTTCAGAGTTCACAACTGCTCAGAAAAACAGTAAAAATTATTTCTAGGTAAATACAACACAATATCAATAGTGAGCGCTCTGTATAACTGCACCGCAAACTGTCTTTATGATATTAATTGGCAATACTACATTGCACAGGTACATGCATTCTTAAGCCAGTGCAAGAGGAAGTCACAGCTTTTCATACAATATATTAAAAATAGTACTTCAATATGAGAAAGTGATGTACATGCTATTTATAAATGCACAGATAGTCTGTCTGTCCGTCCGTCTGTGTTTTTTTTTAGTGTTTGGCTGGGCCGTTTTGGACAAAAGTGGACTCTTTCGACTCCTTTCAACGATGCGCAGACAGTGACGGACATTTCGCAAGTTTTTCTCTCAGTGTTTGTTTTCCAGCTGTTGATATTGTTTAATGGCACTCATTTAAGTACCGAATATTTAATTACCAGTTGTTCCCGTTGCTAAATATTATTTGTTATTTGTCTGGGCCGTTTTCAACAAATGTGAACTCTTTAGACTCCTTTCAACGATGCGCAGACAGTGACGTCTCTATTCCTGCTGTTGATATCGTTAAATGGCGCTCATTTTGAATATTTAATTACCGGTTCTCTCGTTGCTACGTATTGTGACTGCATTTTTGTACCCTCCGTCCCACCCCCCTTCGTCCCACCCCCTTCCCTCCCCCCCTTCCCTCCCCCCCTTCCCTCCCCCCCTTCCCTCCCCCCCTTCCCTCCCCCCCTTCCCTCCCCCCCTTCCCTCCCCCCCTTCCCTCCCCCCCTTCCCTCCCCCCCTTCCCTCCCCCCCTTCCCTCCCCCCCTTCCCTCCCCCCCTTCCCTCCCCCCCTTCCCTCCCCCCCTTCCCTCCCCCCCTTCCCTCCCCCCCTTCCCTCCCCCCCTTCCCTCCCCCCCTTCCCTCCCCCCCTTCCCTCCCCCCCTTCCCTCCCCCCCTTCCCTCCCCCCCTTCCCTCCCCCCCTTCCCTCCCCCCCCTTCCCTCCCCCCCTTCCCTCCCCCCCTTCCCTCCCCCCCTTCCCTCCCCCCCTTCCCTCCCCCCCTTCCCTCCCCCCCTTCCCTCCCCCCCTTCCCTCCCCCCCTTCCCTCCCCCCCTTCCCTTCCCTCCCCCCTTCCCTCCCCCCCTTCCCTCCCCCCCTTCCCTCCCCCCCTTCCCTCCCCCCTTCCCTCCCCCCCTTCCCTCCCCCCCTTCCCTCCCCCTTCCCTCCCCCCTTCCCTCCCCCTTCCCTCCCCCCTTCCCTCCCCCCCTTCCCTCCCCCCTTCCCTCCCCCTTCCCTCCCTCCCCTTCCCTCCCTTTCCCTCCCACCCTCCCCCTCCACTTCCCCTCCCCTCCCTCCCCCCATGATGTTTTTTAAGTATTGGGTCACATTTATAAATACAACTATGTACATTTAAACCACTAATGGTCTATATTTTTAAAAACGCATGCAAAGCCGCAACAGGCATCTAGTGGTACAAATTACTATGTATCTAGGGTGGTACAAATTACTATGAAATGACCAGTCCTTGCTTCTTGGAGAATGGGTTCTTGGAACCCGCAGAAATCATCAACCTTTATACTGGAAGTGTTAGGGTGCCACAGAGATGTGGAGACTACAGGTGGCGTGCTACTTGAGCATAATCTGTTTTTCAGTACTTCATGTTTGTTTAAAATGGTGAATGATCTATTGAGATATCAAATCTGAATGTAGTATTATGTTGATAAACTGCATGACAACAAATATCGATAGTGTGAGTTTGTCACATGACTTAAAAATTATTTTCAAGCAAAATCACCCTTCTGAGAATTAGAATTTATTACTACAAAAATGTATGTTGTACAAAACAGTATATCTTTGTAATGGTACAACATGTTCCTTTGGACTTTCGTTACTTGTTGCCACATCATCTCTATGTGGAAATCGATTTTGGTGCTCTAATTATTTTCCATGGTGTGAGTGCAAATACTGCTAACCCAGCGGGTTAGAATTCTCGATTTCTCCATGTAAGTGTATTGAAAACACCTCCAATTTGGGATGTACATAGAGGTAATGATTTGTTCTGTTTGTTAAATTGTATGTCATTCGTCACAGAGATACGGTTGAGCAAACTACGTACACCTTTTCCCGCTTGATTCGGGCCAATGCTGTGGGCAAATCGCATCCCGCTCAGTGTATGGAAGGCGGGGATTATATCATTGACCCCAATCAAACATGCACGTAGTTAATTCAACACTAGAAACATCCAACCAAACTCTATACTAGTTTGCCTGTCCGCAAAAACATTTATCCAAGCTTCAGAATTACACACATCATTTTAATCATTCACGATATTAATGAGTTTGTTTGCTAAATGGCTGGAGTTGTGTGGAAACGGTTCTTTTCAGAGACCTTCATATAATTAAGCAATGCAAAAAACTGGCATTGTAGTGTCAGTAGTTTGGGAACTCACAAAGCTGCTAGTTTGGGTCAGTGGTGCTGCTGAAGCAAGATTTCCATTAAAAAATCACAGGACTGCATCATCTGCATCTGAACTAGCTAAAAATGCTGCTTCCAGCTCATGTCACTGTCATAGTGCATGCCAAATTTGCATTTCTGATATCGGATCCAGAATGCTAGCTTTGCAGTTGTACTACATGGAACTGGTGGAAGGAAAATCTTATAAGATGTTTCTAGTTGGTCCCATTACATGTGTACATACAGTAAATTGATGCAATACAGATGCAGTCCTGCAATTTCTTAGTGATGTGATACTCATTAATAATTACAACGTTATTTATTTTAAAATGGACAACAAACCAAACCTCAAAATTTGGATGAATGTTTTAGCAAACATGTATTGGTTGGGTTTTTCTAATGCCGATAGCTAGATTCCTTCTTTCTATCTATGAGAGATAAGTGTGAGGCCTATAAAGAATTCTGTTGGTAAAAGTATAACTGTTATTAAACAGCACCTGTTTGTGTAATGGTTTACTGTGTTGAAAATCTGACTCTGATGATTGACAGAGCCATTGACATAGTATTATAGTGCTTTACATGGGGAAAAAAACAATAAAACCAGGTTGCACAATTAAAAATGCTGAATAATTTTGGCAACGTCACAAGTTCGACATTTACTTCATCTACATAGCACTTCCATTTTATTTTCAAACTAATGTGAAACATTGATGCACAGTGCCAGACCGATACAGAAAAGTATCAGTGTGATTAAAATAAGGCATATTCATTAACTAGACATGGACAATAGAATTTAGATATGATTTTCTCTCAAATGTACATGTAATTCATCATTTTAAGCATACACAAGTTGCCACTAATTACCAATGAATGGGCCCTGTTTTTCGTATAATCAAGCTGATACTTTTCCGTATAAATGGTTGGGCACTGTACGGAAAAAAAATTATGCTCAAGTATCACCATCTCAACTGTAGGCTTATTGTTTTAATTCGAACGGTATGAGCATGCACCATCTCTTACTACTGTAAGGAAAGAGAATCAGAATTACTGAAGAGAGCCATCCCCACCATTGCTGATTCATGCAAACAGGCTATTGATCTATTCATTTGAATCCTTTCCACAGGCAAACCCAATTTATTGTTATTTCTATTACAATGTATACCTCAGTGTACTGTAAATTATATCAAATCCAATCAAATGTAGGCTGTAAAACTGTACTCATGGGCAATTTATGGTCAGATTTTGACTGATGTCTGTCGCATTATGATAAAGTCACACAATAATCTGAATACCTGTACATGTAGGCTGCGGCAGGGAAGTGACTTTAATACTTTGACCGCCAAATGTATTTTACCATAGAGCAATGGTGTATTATGAAGTGATGAAAATAGGAAGTTCATAGCCTTTACCGTTCGGATGATGTAGCAATTCAAACAATACAACACAATTATTTTATGTCACTGAGATATCAAAGGCAGCTGGTTTACCAAGGGCCAAAATGTCTGCGGGGCTTGAGTGGTCATGGTCTGAAGTATAGTTACTGCCCATCTGCACCTTCACATATATATGGGACAGTGTCCAGCAAAATCGGGCTTGTGGGGTTATAATTTTATCACTATAAAATTTGCATGTTATACTAAACAATCCCTATGTGCAATGGTACAAATTTTTCCTTTCAATTTCATACACTTGTTCCTACATCATCTCTCTATACTCTGGCGCTCTAATAATTTTACATGCCGTCAGTGCAAAGATTGCTAATCCAACAGGTTAGAATTTCATATTTCTCCACGTACAAGTGTTGAAAACGTGTCAAATTCAAAAGTGTTCATAGAGGAGTCCTGTAGCTATTGATTTGTTATGTTATTCGTATACAATGTATATATCATCTGTTACAGAGATACAGTTGAGCAAACTACATGCACATTTTCCCGCTTGATTCGTACCAATGATATAATCACCGCCTCCTCATACACTGAGTGGGATGCAATTTGCAAAAATCATTGGTGCAGGTAAACGTGCCCGTAGTTAGTTCATCTGTATCTCCGTAATGGATGATATAGAAATTAACGAACAGAACAAATCAATAGCTACAGAACTCCTCTATGTACAACCCAAATTTGACACGTTTTCAACACTCAAACGTGGAGAAATGAGGAATTCTAACCTGTTGTGTTAGCAATCTTTGCACTGACACGATAGAAAATAATTACAGCTTCAAAATGGACGCAGACATAGAGAAATGATGTGGAAACACGTGTACGAAACTTGAAAGGAGAAGGTTGTACAGTTGCAAAAACGTGTGTAACATGCAATTTTTATAGTGATAAAATCATAACCCCACAAGCCCTGTTTTGCTAGTCACTGTCCCATATACATGTACATGTTCATGTAGAGATGCTAAATGAATCATTTCAAACCATGTCACCAAAGAGATGGACACCATGTTGCAGCTTTAAGTTCTAAACTTTTATATTAGTTTGTTTTTATATAGGAGGTGCTTGTATTATTTTTTGACCCTTAATGGTTTACAAGACACTCGGCATTGAATATACTGATAATCTGTACTTTGCAGTGTTTTATCTTTGTACACACTACGAAAACAGTTGCTTGCATGACACCAAATTGAAGGGCCTCTTAAATACAATGTTACTGTGTTGAGCATTTTTGATGGGAAATGAAAGGGTTAAACAATGTATTGGTGTGTAAGATACTGTGTACAGAAACTTCATAATTGATATTATGTGGTACATTATAATCAATACTGTCATGTTTGTGAAATAAAAAATTGATTATTGATAACCGCTGAGAACCACAAACGTTTGTGTGTAAGACAGCCATTTTTAAGGTGACTTCATATCATGGTATCATACATGTAAGTGGCCAAACTACATGTGCATGTCAAAATACTTATTTACTAGCCCCTGTACCCTCACCACTGTTAGTGCTGGTTCAAAAAAGATTGTTATGGGGATATTTAAGAACTAAATGTATCTTAATTGCTTTGGTTGAAGGCACTATTCGCACAAAACAACAAAATGTAGTAGTTTATATGGATACTCATGCTTTAGCTTTAAGTGCACTGGTGGCTGCTACAAATTACTGGACTGTTACGTTATATCTGCATCCTGTAGCTGTCGAGGGTAGGTATGTCTGATGTGTCAACCTCCATTACATCCTGACAATACATACTTACACATGTGAGCCCCTCGACAGCTACAGGCTGCAGATATTTCTTAACAGTCCAGGAAGTTGCTGCAGCAACCAGTGCAACCAGTGCACTTGAACTAAAAAGCATGAGTATAAACTACATGTACTACATTTTGTTGTATTGTGTGTGTGTGTGTGTGTGTGTGTGTGTAGTGCCTTGATGTATGCATGGTTTATGTTGTTCGAAAGTAAAATTCATTGAATTACTTATTTGTCTGCAGAACAATCTTTTTTGAATGATGGATGGTGAGGCCTTAGGGCTAGTAAAAAAGTTGAGATGTGGCCAAAGTTTTGATGGTTGCGGTGTAGCCACATAGCAACACCTCCACCTCCGAATTAATGGCTGCCTTACGCAACAATGTTTGTAGTTCTCAGTGGTTATCTATAATTATTTCACATAAGTATTGATTATAGTGCACCACATAATATTATAAAGTAAATTGCGCAATATGAAGTTTCTGCACGCAGTATCATGGGCGCCCCCAGCTGTTCTGGAAGAGGGGAGAGGGGGGTCAGGATAGAGCTAGTGGGCACCATTTGACAGCCGGGAATACTTTGTTCACTTTACGGCCGATTCAACCGGGGGGGGGGGGTGTTGTCCGCTTTTGGCTGATTTGACCAGTTGGGGGGGGGGGGGGGGGGGGGATGCTGTCTACTTTCAGCCGATTCAACCAGTGAGGTGTCCGCACTTAGTTTTGGCCGATTAAGCCAGTGGGGGGTGCACATGTATATAAACTTTTATTTTATTATTTCTCATCATAATGCTCAACACAGCAACATTGTACTTATCAGGCCCTTGATTTGGTGCCATGCATGCAATCACTAGAACATAGTGTCAATCACTTTGGTGAAATGGTTTCGCGTTAACTGCCAAGTGCATGTAAGTTATGCACTTCATGCACCATAAATCCGTAGTGCACCATAATTCCGTAGTGGCATAGAGTCGTTGGTTTAAAATTGAAAGGAAAGCTGGAACAATCAGCTGCAGGTGCACACGGAGTGGTGTCTCTATCATCGCCAGCTGCTCAGAATAAGCACCTCCCTTTTGTACTAAAACCGTAGGAGAGCAAAGCCTTATTAAGAGCCTTGACCTTAAAAATAACAACCAGGGATAGAAATATCATATTTTCATAGCCTGTTTCATAGTATACTTGATGTGTGCCTTCAAATCCCTGCCTATTTGGCTCCGCCTATGTCGGGTGTTGTTAGCGATCGATCTTTTTCAAGCTAGTACATCAAATATAACAAGCATCGTAAAATTGCTCTTATATCATAGGTAATATCTTTAAAGCAATGGCTGGTCATAATTTTTTTTTTTTAAACTTTGCTGGCAAATTGTGTTATCCGTTTTGATGTAATGTACTGTCATGCGTGTATCAATGATAAACCCCTTTTCTACAAGTGTCTAATGGTACAATGCATCGTCCTGTTGTATGCTTGATACCTCTGCTCTTCTCCTCTTGTATACTACCTAGCTGGAGGCATTGATAGCAAGGTCAGGCAAGGTCCCAAAAAAGAAGGCAGACCACTGTAATAGGAAGGAAGCACCTAGGGACAACATGGAATGGTATATCAAAGGCCCTTTTTTAGTACATGTGTATATGTTTTTTAAATTGTCAGCTCATGTTTTACCATGTAACACCGCTTATGTTTTGAGTTTTGGTGGCCACTGGTATGCACATTGCATGCACTTACCAACAGCTTTGGAAATATTGGTGTCTAATAGTGGGTCTCAAGTAATTACCACCTTGAATTTTGAAATCAGTTATGTGAATATATAAAATACCATGTAATAGGAGTGGGAGGAGACGGGTTGCACCCATGGGCAGGGAGGGAAGAGTAGATGTAATTTGATGATTTAATTTGACAGGAAAAGAAAGAGGCTATCAAGCAGCTGGGATTGTGAAAGAGATAGATCAAGGCGGTTGCGAAGTCGAGGAAAGCAGGCTTGTAGTAGATCCAGATCTCGGACCAAGTCAGTTGAGAAGGAGGAGCCTCCTCAAAAGAAGTCATGTTGGGGCGAGAAACCAACAGTACCAGTGGTATCCCAGGTGCGTGTGATGTGCGATTGTGTGTGTGTATGTGTATGACATTTGTCTGCATATGGCTGGCCTTTGGGGGGGGGGGGGGGGGGGGAATTTGCTCGTACTTGTGTGTTACACTATTTATTCTTTGTTGTTCCCACTATTATAGTGACTGTATGACATCATGTGATGTGTGGGATCTCAATCATTAATCGTAGATTGATCAAGATTTGATAACTCCAGTATTCAAACTTCAATACTACTTTTTAAGCTCTCAGAAGTAGATATGACAAAATTGCACTGAAAGGTGTATCCACGATTCTATGAAATATAAATCATCATTAATGGACCAGTTGCGTGTACAGTGGTGTTCACTGAAAGAGGGGGAAAATGAAATAATGCACATTTTTGATAATATCTCATTATAATTGTATCATGCCAATTACATTTTTAGATTTAGCATGTACTTCTGAACAGAGTACATTCACTTTATTATGACTTGTAAACAAAACAGTGCACCATAGTAAATTACTGCTCATCAAGTTGGATGTTCAAGACTATATATAACTCCTGTATTCTTTACAGTTAACCTATCAATTTTCTGTTGTATGTATCCAATACAGGTGAGTACCTATTGTTGTGTTGAGCTCGTAAGTCTCACTTGCTGTGGAGATTGGTAGGAAAGTATAACTTATTAGAGGGAGGCGGGTTCTTTGTATGAATTTGGACAAATTAGTTTGACTTAAGGGTTAAAATTGACCTTTTCTAAATGAAATGTCTCTGGGGTATCCATGTAATTTTTATAATTTTTTGGTAGCTTGCTATCGGGCATTGAAATGTTATAAAGCTTAACATTGAAAGCCATTTTGCACCCATTTGTAGGATTTCTCTGTATATCGTAGTAAACGTGTAGATGATATTGTACTTAATCTTTCAAGTATTCTACATGTAGAAATGCTTTTGTAAGTTACGTACATACAGTGCTTACAAACGCAAATACTATGATTCTTTACTACATGTACATGTTTACTATGATATACGGGAGAAAAAACCGGTGGCTTTTAAATGTTAACATTTTATGGATTGTTTAATGCCAATAGCATACTGCCAATAAATTATGTGGATGCCTCAGGGACCTCTCATTTCAAAAAAGTAAATTTGAACCCTTTAGTCAATCTAATTTGTCCGAATTCATACCAAGACCCCACGTCCCTCTGAAAAGTGATACTTTTCGATCTCCACAGCGAGTGAGACTTAAGAGCTCAACTCAACATGTAGATACTTACCTGTATTGGGTACATTTTTTTTTAAATGTTAGCTTAACTGCAAAGAATTATAGCCTTGAACATCCAACCTGACCAGCATACATGTATTGTGCATCGTATCAAATTGAATTCAAGTGAATATACTCTGTTCAAAAGTAGAAGCTGAATCTAAGAATGTAATTGGCATGATAGGCCTAAGGATTGCATGTAAATGTGATGTCACGGCTGGTGGCTGTAATGTCAACATGAAGTCTATGGGAAGTACTATCGTTTTACTATTGTGCGGGTCGATCCAGGGGTAGATAACTCAGAATTGGACGATATGCTTTAGATTTTGTTGCAACTTCTCATATATTTCAGTCCCGATTTGAAAGTAACTTTAGTGAAGTAAAAAAAAATTAATGGTTTACGAATACATCCTCATGAATAATTAATGTTTCTCCTCATTTTTACTCCTTTGCTGAGCCCTTACTTTGCTCTCACAGAACTTGCAGGGTTATACTTCATTTTGGTATCAAATTAATGCTTTTTCAATGCACAACTAAATTATTATATGTGTTTATGATTGAAGTTAAAGGGTTCAAAAGTAAATGTGTTTATCACACGGTTTACAGAATTCACACCACTTGCAGATTGAAACTACCTTTTTTACAAGGTGAAAGCCACTCCTTGTTGTAATGTTTTTACAAAATAAAAAGTCTGAGGATCAGTTATCTCTAGGAATCACAAAAGATTAAATACCAGGACGCCATTATTTTTTATTTTGGCACCTGTAAGTGTTTAGATACATCACAAGGGGTGTTATGTAATAATAAGGCTATGTATGTAAACTGTGGTTGGTATGACTCAGCACATATCAGAGACACTACTCCTTTGCTTTATTTTATTTTTTACCTAATAGCATGCGCGGGCTTTGAAACATATTTTGAATCTAAAGCAATGGCAAGAAACTTCTGAGATTTCTGTTGTGACCCATTCAAAAGTCATACGTGCCATATCGTATATACTAGTATATTCAAGTTGTACCAGCTGCGATGATAACAGAACATCCATCTTTTTGTATTCGAAGTGGAGATATTGCATGCTGAAATTGTCTAAGAATATACGTAAGCTCAATGCGTTTGTAGATACCTCTAGCAGTAGTAGCCATACACAAGCAGTTGTCGGGCCCTAATAGTACAAGTTCCCAATACGGTGCAGGTCCTGGTATATAGCTCAAGCTCACTTCGGCTTATACTAGGGCCTGCACCGTGTTGGCAAGGGCCCTTGTGTAAGACTATCACCGCGAGAGGTATTTATGAACACTATTTCAGTTGAAGAGCGTAGCTCGCCTAATTAGATACTTGGGAATTCTTTGGAAAGAGATTCTTGGATATGTGGCCTTGGTATTTCAACACATCGTGCATTGATGCCCAGGCATGCCTCTCTCCGTACTGCCACTTATGCTTTAGAGAATGCAACGAAACAAGATGTGGCCACCAGTTAAGTCATCATGATTAATTACCAGCTCAGCACATTCTTTCACTTAAACGAAGCTTGTCTATTATAACAGTAATGATGAAATAAATCTTACAAACCAATACATTGTTTAACCCTTTCATCAAAATGCTCAACACAGTAACATGAGGCCCTTCGATTTGGTACCATGCATGCAACAGTTTTCCCAGTTAAAACAATGCAAAGTACAGATTAAACACCGAGTATCTTATAAACCATTAAGTGTCAAAATATAATATTTTTTCCCAGCACCTCATATTAAAATTAAAGTTTTGAACATAAAGCTACAACAGGGTATCCATCTCTTTGGTGAAATGGTTTGAAATGACTCAACAGCGATGGTCTGTTGAAGGGAAACCTTTTACACTTTCTGACATTGGTACCATTGTGTAGTACCAGACGTAGATGGACCAATTCAGGAGTACAAACACACCTGCTACTGCAACAACCATTAAAATAACGTAATGATTTGACATCAGACTGGACAAGTTGCAAAGTGTATACGGAAAATTGAAAAACAAAATCTTGTTAGTTAAGAATTAGTATACGTTAATTGCCAATAGCAGAGGAATCGAAACATAGAAATTGGCAGATATAAACTACAGGCATTTTGCATAATGGTTCCTAAAAAGTGAAGCTTAATGTTGAATTTTGCAGCCGTATCTAGTCCTTAGTCCCAGCAGACCTCAGAAATACGATAATCAGTAACTGATCTCCATAACCGATTGCTACCAGAGATGGACACCAAGGTGGTATTCTTTGAAACAAAATTGAGGCCTTAACTGTAATTGGTTTTGTCTCCAAACACATAAACAGACACTTAAAGATGAGCTTGTTTGTTGATTTATATTAACACAAACAAGTCACGTGATTTGTTGTTTTTATACTACATATATCTGATACAGTAATACGTGCTGATTCTAAAAATGTAATTTGCATCCTTATAACATGTTCTATTGTACTCTACGTACCTGTATGTATATGCATGTGTGCATGTGAAGCAGATGTTTTAATTGCTTATGTTACGTTTTATCATTTGCTGTTCAAAATATATACGATGGCAAGGTGGCCAGCATCAAGCAGTTTGGGTGCTTTGTGCAGCTGGAAGGAGTAAGAGGAAAACACAATGGCCTGGTCCACATCTCACAGGTACATTTTCATACCGGTCACAAAAAGTAAAAAATGTAATGTATCCGAAGAATTTACATGTGATGCTAATTACGAGATACACTTTGTCATTCGTATGCAAAAGCTACGCTCATCCTATAAATGTATTACATGTACAGTGTACATGTACATGCACAAGTCAAAAAGACAAAATCTCACAGACTGGTCAAGCATGCCTTGTGATATGCATCTCTTTGGGTGTTTAGATGGTGCTAGGTTATGTTATTAAATGCAACACTAATCCCACATATGACACAAATGTGTACTTTGTGTGACTGCTACTCTAGATGCAACCTTCACTCATGGTACATCCACACCTTCACTTATGCACCTTCACTCAGCACATCCATACCTTCACTCATGGCACATCCACACCATCACTCATGGCATATCCACACCATCACTCATGGCACATCCACTCCGTCACTATAGCACACTCACTTATATTACATCCACATCATCACTCTTGGTGCATCCACACCTTCACTCATGGCACATCCATGCCTTCACTCAAGCACATCCACACCTTCACTCATAGCACATCCATACCTTCACTTATAGCACATCCACACCTTCACTTATAGCACATCCACACCTTCACTTATTGCACATCCACACCTTCACTTATAGCACATCCACACCTTCACTCATAGCACATCCACACTTTCACTCATAGCAGATCCACACTTTCACTCATAGCACATCCACACCATCACTTATAGCACATCCACACCTTCACTCATACCTTCACTCATAGCACATTCTCACTCAGCACATACTCATTGCACATCCAAACCAACTACACCCACACACTTGCACTTTATCAGACAGACTTTCATGTTTCCCTTCAGCTGCATCAGGAGGGGCATGTGAAGAAGGTCAGTGATGTGGTGAAGAAGGGCCAACACGTCAAGGTCAAAGTCCTGTCTGTCTCTGGCTCCAAACTTAGTCTTTCTATACGGGTGAGTGGTAAAGGTATGAAGACAAGCCAGCAGTACTGTCTTGTCCCCAGGATGTTGACCAGATTACAGGGGGGGGACCTCAATCCCACGGTAAACAGGATGTTGGCTACTGCTAGAGGGGATGAGTCCACTGTTGCCAGGAACCCTGAATGGTATGCAAGGGGAGAGGTGGAGGAGGTATATTCAGTAAAAATGGGAGATATTGAATATTAATGGGGAGGGGAGAGGAACAGGACTAAACTGTACATACAGTACCAGTCCGAAAAAAGTTTCCCGACGTTCTGCGTACACTGTAGTTCAATTACATGTATCGTGGTGTAGCATTATAGCTTGACACCAAAGCTATGGGTACTAAGTAGCAAAGTTTGCGTAAACATTGAGCACATAGTTCGGGTAGTATAATTTAGTCGCTTTGTCGTGCAAACACAAGTAGCAGCAGCTTTCTTTAAAAGCAATGGACAAATATGTTTGAGTCCTGACGATTTTTTGTAGCATGAATATAACAAAGGGAGACAAATTGAGAGAGAATCCTTCAAAACCTGTGAAATTTTAGTATTTATCCGCATTTAGATTGGTGTTATATAGCAGCATCTCATCGGGTCATTCTTTATCATAACCCTTTGCCAATGTACAGAGATTAGTGTTATATGGAAGAAACAGCATTGGTATTACATCACGCAGAGTTAAAACTTTCCAAATAATGATATAGTACTGCACAAAAGTGGTTCACGGGCGGGGAAATAGTTTACCGCTGCACGTTTGTACATTAACCTTAGTCATAAAGTGATATTTAACCTTGTATTGCCAAAAAGGGACAGGTAGTTAATAAAAATGCCACCATTCCCCACAAAGACCTACCAATCTATTTCATCACACTGTTAACAGACTATATATGTTGATAGAAAGACTCCATTTCAAACGAGGGTTCTGTGGCATTGTAAGGTAATGTGACAAATGCTGTGTTGCAATTTAATATCATGCAGCTTCAGAACCCTTCGAAAGTGTTTGGTTATCATGTACATGTACATTAAAGTTCAAAGGGCGCACAACATTGCCGGTGATGAAATCAAGCTGCGTTCCAAGTTGGCTTCAACTGATATTCATGACACATGCTTGCATCATGAGCAAGTACTTGCACAAGTACTCAGTGCTACAGGAATAGTGCTGCAATGCCTTCAATTTGCGCAAAGACAGCAAGCCAAGGCAGAAGTCACGACGAGAGATCACTAGTGAGTGTATGGCAAGTCCACTGCCAATGGGTATCTCACTGATTCCAGGAGAGAAGCTGTGATTATTGTGCAGGACTTAATTGCAGAAATTGTAGCTCCTAACACTTGTTCATGTACCCCCATATCGTATACAACGGTGAGGGTACCAGTACCAGTTCTATACAGGATCTTGTGGCAGCTGCTACAGTAAATGACTCAAGGTATTTCTTCACTAGCAACCGCAATCCCCTGTATCCAGATCCCCACCAAATATGCGAGTTTCCTCCAAACTCCAAAGTGAATTAAACAGCAGCCATTTTCTATCATGTGTATGCCCTGAACTATATCAATTTGGTTTGTTCGATGAATACTAATTAGCTAGTGTGGACACACCCTCAATCCGAATTGCGATTGCTAGTGAAGAAATGCCTTCAGACAATGGCATGCAGCATATCCATGGAACATCATTTAAAAGTGAGTTACTTAGGTAGTATACCTGTTCAAGATGATTCTTGCAATCATGGCACATTCTGAAGACACTCCTTAGTGGTTATGAGAGATGATAAATGAACATGAAGGAATCACAAATACTGTATCCATAGCAAAGGAGATGGCAGCTGGCCTTTTCTCACTCTCTATCTGTGCACACTTGCCAAATTGCATTACCTTCCCACACATATGTCGATAGACCTTACTGCTATAACCCCTCGATATTATCACGCTTGTCTGGATCCCACGGTAGCATCGAGAGCATCACATTTAGCTGTTGCAGATAGACGAGAGGCGTCTGCACTAAATAAATAACATTTTAATTATTCACATTAGTAATGAGTTTGTCAGCAAAACAGCTGGAGTTCAATACAGAAATGGTTCTTTTCAGAGTCAAACTCAGAGTCTTTTGTCAAATTGAGCAACGCAAAGAGCTGGTGTTAATAGCAAAGACAGTGTACAAATGAGCTGCAAACTCTTGGCAGATGTACATGTATGAGCGCCTTGTTTTCTTTTTCCTAAACTACTCTGCAATGCTCTTTGACTTTCGTTATGTGGTGTTCCATCCAAAGCCTCATCTATTATTCATTTTTTAAAACTCATGTCCAGTTCCGTGTTAAAATTTGGCTAGTTCTGAACATTGTATGTATGTTCTCCCATGTGTGTTGTTTAGTGTTCTTGCTTACCGTCCTGTTCTGTCGGTTAGTTCGGTCGTACACCAAGCTTAATGTAGATACGCCAAAATTACATGGGCTTAAATACAGGCTGTGCATAACTATTCATGAAATCAAGTGCTGTTGCGTGTTGATCATTTTGCTGACTAGACTGGTAGAGTGTGTGCAGGAGCTACTTGTTTTAACAGAATTGCTTACAACATGTATGGTATATGGATCGCCAAAAAGATCATGTACATGTTTAATGAGGTACAAACATTACAGCTTTTATTGGCTGATACTATATTGTCTAATTACAAACCTAGTGTCCAGCTGCAAACAGCTGTGAGCTCAAACTAATGGTTGGCTTCATCCATTTGTTCTGACCGCTCTTACATGTACAACACAAATCAAGCCTACATCTGCGCAATTCAGAGCCACTTTGATAGGGTCATGCGTCCGCTCCACATTATGTGCGCAAAATGCTGCCATGACATGCACAGAAATATATCTGATAAGCCTACGTTGACGGTAGCGCAGATGCAGGCTTGCTTTGTGTTGTAAGAGCGGTCAGAACCCATTAGTTTGAGCTGTACAAAGCGTATGGTTTCTTGTCATAATATTGCTATCAAAACAAATTGCTTGCTTGAGCTCTACTACTGTACCCTACTACAGTTGTGCTTTATACCTCCAGCTTCAACACCCATGCTTCCATTGTCGGCACCTGCCCTACGTATAACTTTAAAATTACTGGCACTGAGTGTTTCAGTATGTATGTGGTCAATGAGTGGGTTTTTAACATAATCGCATGGTAATGTTATGATAGAGATACTAGTGAGATCGATAGCAATGAGGGGCGATACTAGCAAGAGCCATACTATTGCAGTGTGATAGTGATCGAGGGTGATAAGCATCGAGGGTATACAGAAAACTATATAAACACTAACACTTAACACCTTTAAAAGCAGCACTTATTCAGGTTTAAAAGTGTAGCGGTTTACCGTGTTGAAATTTTGACTTGGACGATTGATAGAGCCATTGACGGACGATTGATAGAGCCATTGACGTAGTATATATAGTACTTTTCAATACAACCCATCGCATGTACCTGTGAAGAGTTCATTTTGCACAATCAAAAATACTGAATAATTACGAAATCATGTGACAACTCCAAAAGCTAATGCCAAAATTGAAGTACTGGACAGAATTTTATGCTAAATACCTTGAGGGTGTACATTGTACTTGCCTCTGAGAATACTCAAAGGTGTTGCTGCAAACTTGTGATGCGCATTGTAATTTATACAGAGCACTTGCAAATTAGGATTGTTTGCCATACGATGTATTGGTGGGTGTGCAGCCTGTGATAGATGCTAATCATTGTGCTTGTCAGTAATTACAACTACGGTGTCATCTACATTCATCTGCCAGAACTTTTATGTCTTCCCTCCTTTTTTTCCAATTCTCCAACTTCTCTCCCTCTTTCCCTCCCCTCCCCTCTATTTTCCATCTCCCTGTCCCTCTTTCCTTCTCAACGCAATAATAAGTATAGTTCCGTTCTGTTACAGTCACCAAAAGGCTTACAGCTAATCACATGTCCAGGAACTGCATTATGGGTAGTCAGCTGTAAGTGTTGATTCAAGGAATAGCTTGTCAGAGTAAACAGGCATGCCCTTCCAGCCTCCGAGCATAAATGGGTGCTGCCTGACACACCTGTATAACACTTGCATTCACACTACCGTGATAGAACTGTTCTATTGCAGTAGTGTGAATGCACTGTAAGATGCTACATGTAGCTTGGCTAGCCCCTCGTTTACAGCCATCGGCTGTGGTTTTGCACATTATCCTATACGTATATATAAACTCCTGCCCCTCTTCCCTCCTCACTCCTGCCCCTCTTCCCTCCTCACTCCTGCCCCTCTGCCTTCCTTACTCCTGCCCCTCTTCCCTCCTCACTCCTGCCCCTCTTCCCTACTCACTTCTGTCCCTCTTCCCTCCTCACTCCTGTCTCACTAATAACTCGTTACTGCTGCATGATCACTCTCTGTCATGTGACATCTCATGACTGTCAATGTTTATATCTCAAAACCCCTACCCTCCAGAGCGGTACTTGGCCAATGACTTCAAGCAGTTGGCAGCTCCACCCAACCTACCAGAGTGGAAAAGGGCCTCCTTTGTGGGGATCAAAGCTTCCTATGGGTGGAAGACCAGATGTCCTTGCTGGAGCAGAGACAGGGTCTTCCTATCTACAAGCTCAAGACCAGCATGGTCCAGGCTGTGAAGGACAACAAGATCCTCATTGTGATTGGGGAGACAGGGAGCAATCCCGCTCCCTGTCTCCCCAATCACAATGAGGGTGGT
This sequence comes from Spongilla lacustris, assembly GCA_949361645.1. Lineage (NCBI taxonomy): Eukaryota > Metazoa > Porifera > Demospongiae > Spongillida > Spongillidae > Spongilla > Spongilla lacustris. The sequence goes on from OX442418.1 coordinate 7,606,678, forward strand.
CTTCCCGAAGACCACCCAGATCACCCAGTACCTGGCAGAGGAGGGGCTGTGCTTGAGGGGAAAGATTGGCTGCACTCAGCCACGTCGTGTGGCAGCCATGAGCGTGGCCAGGAGGGTCGCTGAGGAGTACGGTTGCAGGCTTGGACAGGAGGTTAAGTTTTTGCACATCTGATGTGATGATTTGCTGTGGTGGACCTTTGTACTAACATGTTGTGCATGGTGGGAGGGGGGGGGAGAAAAATCATGGTTTTCATTGCAAGCTGACTGTACTTACAGGGCTCGAAATAGCGGTCGACACACTGGCAATTTCCGAACAAATCATTAATATGTCCGGTCAAAATCAATATTGATCGGTAATTAATGTCCGGACAAAATGGCAGATACTGTGAATGACCGTGACAGTCCTGCAACAACCAAGATTAGAAAGGTTGCCAGAAAACAGAATCAAAGAAAACTATCGATCGCTCAACACGACTGTCTGACTAAAATTTGACAGCTATAGCTTCAGACTAGTGTAAACACTATCGCCGCGCGCGACCACGTAAATACTCTTTCGTGGAGGGGACAAGTAATGTCAGAGCCTCCTATTTTAAAGACCACGCGGTAACAGACATCACACGCGCGTGTAATGGCAGTTTTTTCAGAATACTGTAACGCAAGCTGCGCAACTAACGTCACAGAGTACTCGGAATGTTACAATTAACGCTAATTAAATTCATTGGGCCTTCGAGCGCGTATGAAGCAGCCTCCAAGGATTGCTGGTATATGGGTGGTATATAAATAGCCTTCTGTGCCAATGGTTTGGTGTAGTGCAGAAAACAAGCGTCGTTTTCGTGCATTACATAGTATACTCCGGATGTAATTATGACGTCACGCTGACGCAAATTTCTTAAACGAAATTGTAACATCTTTTCGATGGATCCTACTACACAAGATTTTTATGGGTACTGGGGGGAATTGGCAGGTCAAATTTTAAATTTGACAGGACAAATCTAGCATTGTACTGGCAATTTGACAGTACAAGTGAAAAAGTTATTTCGAGCCCTGACTTAACTATAATTGATATAAATGTAACTGTTGTACAACTTGGAAACCGGTTATAAATGCACATTATTGAATTATGTATCAAGTTATATCATTGTTACAACATGTAGCAACGGTCACAAAATGTACATGTAACATATGCATGGCGATTACATGTTTGTCACACACAATTGCATTTAAACATTGGCATGGGACGGTGGGAACAATATAAGTGGGATTACTATAGCGTTATGCAGCTTGATACATGTAGTAGACGCATCAAAACCATACATGAGCACTTAAATGTACATAAGCTAGTGTCAGGATGGGTCTGCGAGATTTTTATTTTTTCTGTCCTTTCAATGAATTGAAGTTGTGGATAAAGTTTGTTTGCATAGGAATGGAAAAGCATATGTCAAAAGTGGTGTGTCACATACAGTGGATTATTATTTTTTCAAGAGTGTTGTGTTATATCTGAACAAAAAATGAAAATCCGATTGCACAGAAATATTTTTCTGCTATTGTCAATAACATGAAAAATGAATAATAGTTAACTGACTTTAATAGTTAAGATACATTAATATTTAGTGACCCCTCTCCAAAAAATATATATTCTCTATGATTTCTCCCTGCCTAGTAAATTGAAATGAAATTCACTGTATAACTAGAGCTTGATAGATAACATTATGATTAACTGAGTCGATTTTTTCACCCGGGGAAAACATTAAGGCATTATAGTGCTTGAGGCATCATTTTAATCCTCTGAGGGTAGAAAGGCCATTTCCTATTTCACCGGAAAACATTAAGGCATAAAAGTATTCCATTACATGAAGCAGTCCCCAATGTAATTGTATGTGTTAATTTAACACCTGATCTACATGTACTTAATTAAACTGGAACGTAGGGAAACTTTCTGACTGGCACTGTACTTGTATATGTATGTGTGTGGGTGTGTATATACAGGTACATGTATGTATATATATGTGTGGGGGGGGGGGTTGTATATGTGTGTGTGTCATCCACTATCTTTGAACAGAACATCTCTTGCTGCCCCTGGGAGAATACAGGTAGGATACCTGATCCGTTTCGAGGACGTTACGAGCCAAGAGACTGTCATCAAGTACATGACTGATGGTATGCTATTGAGGGAGTGTCTGGTGGACCCTGACCTCGAGCAGTACTCTGTGATCATGCTGGATGAGGCCCACGAGAGGACCATCAACACTGATGTTCTGTTTGGCCTCCTCAAGAAGGTTGGCTACATGTGCATATGCAATCATTTGCATTAACACATGTGTATACTACGCACATGCATATGCCTGCATGTACATCTATATACATACATCTACATATGTGCACACATGTATGTACATGTGAATATACAACTGTGTGTAGTTCCTTTTGAAGTAAGTGCATGTAAGTTTGGGCACTTTTCTCTGGTGTTGTAGTGTGGGTACTTCACTGTGATGTTGATGCTGTGTTAGAAATAGTTTGTCAGGACTGGCTGGACGTTTGCCACTCTAAACATAAATTGTCTCATTGGCCTGTAATGGCCAGACATAATCTAAAATATTGAGTATTAAGAAGTGGAGTTAGTTATTAACTAAACTCGCCCCTTTTTCAATTGTTAATAGTGGTTTGCTCGCTATCATATACCTGAAGCGCTTGTCCAGAGTAAACAGGCACGCCCCTCTGAACGTAAACAGGGGACTGTCACACCTGTATATGCACAGTAATGCACCCTGTGTTATCACTTACATCAGTTGTGGTTTCGCTCGTTATCAGAACCTACATATGCATTAGCGGTTATGAAAATCACTGTAAGCTACGATTTATCGACAACAATTCCGGGCAAAGTGAGGAGATGGTAGATTACATAAGTTAATAGTACAAGCTGCACATGCACGTATACCATCTGTATTGTGTTGCAGCATCCACTGTGTTGTCACTCTATTTCGTGCTCCTGGGACACTCAGGATTGGCCTGGTTCATATTTTCAGGTGTTGCCTCACGTTTTACACAATTGCTGTCTACAAATTCTACATCACGTTCTTTACTTCTTTTTAAATTATACAATACATACAATACAATAAGATACGCATATAGTGATAATACATATAAAGTTAAACTGACGAAAGATGAAAACGTATTTCTGAGTGCCGAAAACAATACGATGAATTTAGCAAAGTTGAATGCATTCTGCCCTTCCCATTGATGTATATTAACTCCACTGGTAATGTCACTTGTGGTTAAATATATTATGGATATGCTAATTTTGGCTGAATGCAACAACATTACTGACATCTATAGCACTGCAGAACACTGTAAAGCTAGAGAATAAAAACAAACATGATGGGAACATTCTGAATAAGTCAAATTTCATCCAAATACTTAGTTTTTTTATGTACATCAAAGACATGTTTCTTTTTGGAAACCATGTTTACTATTGAATGCTCTAATTTGTGTACCCCTGTATATATATTACATTGCTTCACTGTAGTACAACATTGTTTACTAATGAGTATTGATAGTGGTAGCTCTAGGGCATGATATAGTAACTATGCAATATGAAATTATTCTAATGGCTGTATTAGGAACATTTTGCAGTAAAATGTGTACAGGTATACACAAATTACTCCTCTGTATGATAATGGTTATCATTGCAAAATTCCCTAAGTATCATGCGAATCCAATGACTTGTGCAGTACTAACAATGCAAGTGCATAATAAATGTTCATGTTGTGTTTGTAGTATTGCTTCAGGTTATAGGGTGTAACTCCTTCAATATGCATATCAAGCATCTCCGCTTTGAGATAGGATAGAGAAACACAGCTGATGCGTCTTTTCGTTTCTTACGATGTACAGTATCATTTTTGGGGAGTGCAGCCACATCTCCATCATGTAACGATACCACACATTCTGCAGCATCCCCTATCACAGTACACTAGTTCATGGACAGTGCCATTACATGTATCTTTCTCTTCATCACATGGTATCACTTTTCTGCAGGCAGCTTCTCTTCCTGAATCCATCGATAGGTGATCTGGTGACATAGTTGCAAACGAAAGTGTTATGCTCATTGCATGGGACGGCTTAAACTTGTTCCAGAGGTGGAATGCATTAAGCTCTGACATACCAAACAATATCTGATAGTCATGGACCCACCAACTGTGTGTTTTCCATGTGTCCTCAAATGATTTGGCTCCTTGTCGTTTGGAATTATACTTGTCAATGGCGTTAAAGTTTGCATGATTAAGTTCATGTATATGCCACTGTTCCAGAGGTGAAGTTCTTGTCTGCCTGAAGTGCCTTACCAAAGTGTTACCCATGTTGGTTGTTTGTGCAGTGCCAATGGGCTGTTCATCTTTGTCTATTGCAGCCAATACTTCCTTCTGCCTACCTAACACAGTAAAGGAATGAGTAGCACAAGCACGATCTCTCCTTTGAGACACTTGGCTATTCAGCAACTGTTTGGGAAAACCACTGTGAGCCGTCTTAACATTGCTGATCATGTACAAACCAACTTCAGCTAATGCTTTGGCATTTGGCAGCTTTTAAGCCAGTAAAACCATTGCAATTCAAGGAGTACGATTCTGCACCCATGGTCTTAATTCAATGGCAGTACTAGCTCCTACATGTAGTTCCTTTACAGTACCAGTCAGAAAATTTCCCTATGTTCCGCGTAGTTTAATTATCGTGGCGTAGCATTGTAGCTTGAGACCGTAACTACGGGTACTGATTTGCGAAGTTCACGTAAACATTAAGCGTGTATTTCAGGTAGTAGAATTTGGCTGTTTGTCGCACGAACACAAGGTCCAGCAGCTTTGAAAGAATGACTTTCTTCTGACTGGTACTGTATATTTCGCGCCATGTAATCATGGCAATGCAGATACGCGTAGTCAGCATAGAGATGTATTGCGCTGTGTGCTGTATTCCTGTACCGTAGCTTAATAATACTGTACGTGCTTAGCATATCACCATAGAAGCAGTACTTCACGGTCAAAAACCTTTTTCTGACTGATACTGTACATGTTCCTTTTTTGCCATTAGTACCTTCCAACCTGTATCAGCATCAGAAGTAGTATAACCCTCTCTTCCATTGGGCATTGGCTTCCTTGCTACATATACATCAACCCTAGCATTCCTTTACCTACGAAATCTGCCTGGACAAATGCAATGTTGCATTGCCATATTCCATTGGTCTACAAAATAACCTTTAATGACTGGATACTGCAGTAGAGTGAATGCTTGTATCAGTCTGCGATACCTTTCGCCAAACTTGCCGATGTCATGCTTCACAGAGGCTGAGCAACTTTCCTACATTGTACTTGGTGAACAGAGAACCCTCCCAGTAGTCTTGAATGGGAAGATCTATTTGGTGGCAAAGAGGTAGCCCATCAAAAGCCAGAAGTCTATAGTAAATGGACAGCCTTTTCTTTGCTCCTGTCCCTTTGCTGTCATCTAAATGCATATTTCATCAACAAGAATGGAGGGAAAACAAACCAAGAAGTACTCAAATACAGTGGCATCAGCATAATTATACATTCTTTATTGGGTAGGCTGGAAGAAGAAGGTGTGACCAAGACTCTTTACTCAGGCTACACCATGAACATACAGATGAGTAGCTATCTCCTCGCCATCCACTTCTTGTTCTGTGTCTTCACTGTCTTCAAGAATGTCCATTGGTTCAAAGACTTGGTCCACTTCTCCAAAACGTGCACCTCCACCACTTGGTCTACTTGCACCTCCTCTACCTCTACCTGCACCTCCTCTACCTCCACCTGCACCTCCTCTACCTCCACCTGCACCTGTTCTCCCGGTGCCTCCACTACTTATACCTTCAATATTTGCACCTCCGCTATTCATGCCTTCAGTGCTGACGACTTCTCCACTATTAATAGCACCTCCAGTGTTAGTCCTTCCACTATTCAAGCTGTCAGTGCATATGTTGTGCCTGTGTTAAAGCGAATCGGACGTGCATAAATTGCCTCCCCGGAGGGTGTCTCAATATGTGAGCCATCTTCACAGCCCCCTTCTACTTCTTTGCCTACCCCATCGACATATGAATCATGGCAGCTGTCATTGTCACAACTACCTTTACAGCAGCTGGACCCCCCACAGTCTCCACAATCCTCCAATCTCGAAGATCTCTTGCAGCAGTCGTGTGTTGAACTGCGGCAACTTGTATCATTGCAACCATGCCCCCTTCTACATCAAAGTCGCAGCAGCTGCTATCCTCAATACCACTTACCTTTGAATTTCAACAATCTACTCTGCAACAATCGTCTCATCAGCACTCCTTACGCCATGGAATCTCAATCCGCTACCTGTTGCAAATGCCACTCCTCTGGCGCCCGTTGCACGTCTTGTAAGTGTTGTCGGGAAGAGCGCCCTTGTGTGAACTGCTACCCGGGGAGAAGGGGAAAGTGTGATAACATTCATTCCAGGTGGTCTCCGCAACCACCTTCTTCGCAGTTTTCGGCTGACCCATCTTTTCTACCGGTACCACCACCAACTACATCTCAACAGTCGTTGCCTGCATCCTCACCACCTCAGGAAGTTCAGCATTCATCTGGTTTACTGATATCATCACAGCAGTTATTCTCACCTCCTCCCTCCTCATCCATTTGTCACACTAGAAAGCAATGCCTTGTTCCAGGGTGTGCTGAGCGGATTGCCCCAACAATGGAGCGAACTCACATATCCTTGCATGCCCATGGGGTTTCTCATAGTGCTGTACCTCCCTCGTGGTTGGCAGAACAAGATGTGTCCAAATTGTTCTCATTTGGTTGCTAATTCAAGGACAGCCTCCCACTCACAACATTGCACTTCGTCTCTGGCTTTGCACACATACATTTCACCTTCTACAACAGCTGAGCCTATGATCGCTGCACTTCCTGAGCCAACGACACCTAACTTGCCTTCCCTGGAAGAGGTATGTCAACTTAGATGCCCTACTCTGCGTTTCGTCCCTAAAAAGGCTAGGCCTGCCTTTGCCCAAGTTCTGTCAGCAGTCTTAAGATCAATTCTGTCTGATAACACTGCTGAAGCCTGGCTCAGGCTTTTTATGCAGCCAAAATGTGTACTTCCCTCTCTAAAACGCAAGGGTCGACATTCCAGACCCACACCCATCGTATCTCTTTGTGAATGTTGAGCTGGAATCCCTATCCCAGCAAAAAGTTCTTGCGCAAGACTTGCCCAAGATCTTGGGCAAGAGCTTGGGCAAGACTTGCCTAAGACTTGCCCAAGACTTGCCTAAGACTTGCCCAAGACTTGCCTAAGACTTGCCCAAGTTCTTGTCCAAGATGCCAAGATTATGGCAGCCAAAATTTTGGGCAAGTCTTGCACAAGATCTTGTCCAAGACCTGCTCAAGATCTTGTCCAAGAGTATCAATGCCGTGGACCCATTCCCACATCACATGACTTGACATGAATGCCTTTTTTAAATCATCATACTATCGGAGCTCTCATTGTACATTACAGTGTTGTATGTTAACACATCATGCACTACTTGCCATTCAGCAACTTTTCTTTTTTTAAACAGTTTCTCTCTCAGCTCGTTCCTACACTTTTGATTGAGGGATTTCCTGATCTCGTAATCATGTGCTGTCACTGATCATGATCCATTCCCAAACTTTTTGTCAATACATTCTGTAAATGGATAAGATAACTATTTCACAATGTTGACTTCAAATATTGTACCTTCAAGTAACTTCACTCTTGTAGGTGACAAAGGAGGTTTTGCCGACAAAGTTTTGCTCGTTGTGGAGTTCATTGCTCATGTTTGCTGAAGATGCAATCGAGCAATGCAAGACCATACTTAACCAGATGTGGTGCGTTTTAATGTTGTCTTACATATGCATAAGCTCCGCGACTTGACACATCCATGATAGAAGGTGTGAAGAATACTGGCATTAGACTTATAACAAGCTTCATATGACAATCATAGCTCTGGTCAACTGCTTCATTTAGTTGGCATTGGGTATAGCAATTCAACCTGCAATGTATAGATGAATAGTATATTTCAACGTACCTGTTTCCTATTCACAGGCACTGCTGGCTTCACTAGCTTTCTGTGCCACTGTATGGTGAGAATTAAAATGATTGAGGCAATTGAAAAAATAACAAGATTAGACTCACTACTCTCATCAACAGGATCGGCAGGCTGTTCCTTACTATGCTGCTTAGGAATGTCATCTTGTACGTAGTCTGCAGACTGGCTGCTTCTTCCTATGCTGTACAGTGGCCTCATTGCAGTCCACCGCAGCATATATGTATATGTCACCTAAGTACCAGAGAAGAATCAGGACACATCCATAATCAATAAATCCCAACCTGTTCATTGAGACTTTGTTCTTGTCTGCCTATACATATATGTGAAGCATCAATAGTAATAGTATACACATGCATAAAGAAACATAAATGTACAATATAGCTTACCTGATGTGATGCACATTGGATGGCAATGAGATGATATTATTGGAAACTATCATCATCACTGTTACTAGACATAGCTGATATATGTAAGGTATGTTAAAATGGAGGATTAGGTTTAAGGTTATAAATTAAAATAGTCTCCAAACGACTTACCTGATGTGTTAATTGGCTTATTATTTTGCTCTTCATATTATCCACTCCATCGGAACAGCTCCAACGTAGGAACCAGCGTTTTCGGCATTTGCTGTTGATATGATGCTCAGTGTCTCGTCGATCAGCCACCGGACCAGTACTAAGTCGCTAGCGCATTTGCACGCCTTCTTTTCACTACCACGTTATAACCGAACAAGAGTATTGTATATCACGTGATTTGATGTCACGTGAGGAGATAACTGAACAGATTATGGCGGTCTACGATGATTACCGTTTCAGACCTTTATCCAAAGTTGCGTCGACTCAGTAGATCTACTAGGTAGCCTAATACGTAAAAAAAAAGGTGCATAGAAAAAAGCTGATGATGCACATGGTTGCTCGATGGACTGGGACACGCGTACGATCCTTTAAAAGTATTAAATGGTGTGCCATGAGAAACATCAGTCTGGGGACCAGACAGATGGCTGTACGTGTACTACAGTCCCCAGACTAGTGAAACATCTGACGGAATCATACAAAATGGGCTCGAATGTGAAGCAGAAGACTTTTTTTTCAGTCTTTGGAGTAAGTATTTGCCCGATGAACCTGAGCTACCGACCGATTTTAGCGACCGACCTTCAAGCGCTAATACGCAGGGGACTTAAACTCCTCCAAAATCTAGCATACTTTTTATGCAATACCGGTAGTCTCTTCGTCGCAATCTCACTTTTAAAAAGCTTTGTCAGACCTTATAAAACTTGTACATGTTTCAAATAAATTGAAGCCCTTCATGATTATGATTTTCCAATTATAATTCACTACGTATTTCTGTAACAACTTTACATCTATGATAGATGTTTTTGAAATGAAATGTTGTGTAATAGTTAGTCAAGTTGAAAAATCGTTTTAGAAAGTATTCATGCGTGTATATACGTAGATGTCATTCATATGACTTAAGGCTTGCTGGATGCTGGAATTATATTAGATGTGAGAGAAGAACTAATTACACAGACCAGGCACTTGAATAATTAGGAATCGATTTTTTATTGCAATGAAGATGGAATATGAAGAAAAATATATTCATATCATGTAAAAGATAAGAAGACACTACGAGACAGTTCAGTTTGTGAGTTTGAGGATGAAGGAATCAGAAGGCTTGGGTCGGTTAGAAAATTCTGTATATTGATAGAAGGACCTTTTGCTATACTGAATTGATGTCTTAATTTGAGAGACAGCAGGATGGCATTTTGAACGACATACCATTTAGCAAGCCTGACTAAGCAAATGCAGCAACAGATATATTCTTTGTAAAAGTGAAGAAAACAAAGATTTTTACAGTACATGTAGCTTCCGTCATTAGTACAGAAGTGCATATACATATCCCTATAGCTATCAAACATTCTCATAGTGATATAATAGTTAATTTTTATGAAAAACACTGAGAAATAATGGAGCTGAGTTATACTTGTTGTATGCTGTTTTGACATTATAAATGTAATTTGCATCAGTGTAATGTACAGAAACCTCACTAAAAGGGGCAGTAAATTAATGAGTACCTCTTGTCCTATGCTCTGACGCAGAACTCAAAGTACATGTGCCTTACACATTTCTTGCCTGTGAAGGCAAGATCTTGAGTAATCTTGGGCAAGACTTGCCCAAGAAGGCAAGATCTTGGGCAAGTCTTGCACAAGAACTTTTTGCTGGGTATGGAGGCAGGCCAATGAAAACTCAAGGTCAACTCCAACCAGACATGATGATGATTCCAAGCAGTCCCTACATTCAGCAGTTACCCTGGCTAGGTTGGGTATGTATGGCAAAGCATGTCGGGTACTTCTTTCAGATGGTATTGCCCCTCACAATGATACAACATGGGAGCTGATCAAAGCCAAACACCCAAGTTGCCCACCTCCTTTGGCTCCTGTTCCAGAGCCAACTTCTCCCCCCGCATCACTGGGCCCTGAGTTCAACATTGCAGCCATCCTGCAATTTTTTCCCAGAGGTACATCAGCAGATCCTTCAGGCCTCAGGGTTCAGCATCTCCTTGATGTAGTAGGCATCCCCTTACTTTCTCCTCTATGTGTCACCCTGAAGAGTGTTGTTAACCTCCTGGCATCAGGCAAGGTCCCAATTGAAGTGTCTAGATATTTGGCTGATGATGGGGTTTTAGCTGGGACTAAGTCTTCACTGCTCAGGGCCCTCACCATCATCGAGGACATGGGGCCCTCATTAGGTATCTTTATCAATCTGTCCAAATGTGAGGTCTTCTGTGGGTCTGACACTACAATGTTCCCAGACTCAATGAAAGCGTCTCACTCTCCCAAGCTAGACATCCTTGGTGCTCCTATTGGTGACTTTATCCACTGTGCTAAATTCATTGCCTCCAAGCGGGTTGAAGCAAACAGACCCAGCTGTGCCTGGCAGCAGGCACAGCTGGGTCTGAGGTATGGAGGTTTGGGGCTGCGTTCCTTGGCTCTGCATGCCTGTGCAGCTTACATTGCCTCTATTAGCTCTTCGGGTTTTGCAGATGTCGGTAACCAACATCTATTGCATGCTGTGAACACCTTCAATGGCTTGGTGTCTACCCAAGACACTATTCTCATTGGCTCTACTGTGGACTCACCCATACCTCAAAAGGTCCTGTCTTTCAAAATTGACAAACAGCACTTTAGAGCTCTCTTAGATTCTTCATCCCCTGCTATCAAGGCACGCCTCCTCTCGGTATCAGCCCCACACACATCCTCTTGGCTTTCGGTGGTGCCTAGTGTACAGCAGGGTTTGCACCTTGACCCCCATGAGTTTTGTGTAGGTATTAGGTGGTGGTTGGGAGTGGATATCTCCAGAGGGCTTCCCTATCCTCTTTGTCCTAGCACAGCATTAGATCCCCTGGGCCATCATGCAGCTACATGTAAGAAGGGTGGAGATGTGGTCACACATCATAATCGACTACAGGATGTCTTTGTTGACTTCTGTCATCAGGCACATCTTGGTGTCCAGGTTGAAGTTGGTAGCACCTCATGGGTCTCAGTCCTGCCCAGCTGATGTTTTGGTTTGTGATTGGATTGCTGGCAGATTTGCTGCATTTGATTTCACCATGTCATCACCCCTCTCTATCACATCACTGGATCAAGCATGCACCACATCAGGCTCCACAGCTCAATCAGCAGAAGCCCGTAAGCACAGGGCTAACGACTCCAAATGCAGTGAGCTAGGGTGGGTGTGTGTCCCTTTGGCAGTCGAGACATATGGAAATTGGGGGAAGGAGGCTAAGGACACATTTTCCCGCATAGCTACCCGGCTTGCCATTGGCTCCCATAAATCTAAGGGCAGCCATGTCTTTGAATTATACAGCAAACTAAACCTCACCTTGACCAGGTCCATCGTGAGAGCAATTATGGTCCGCACACTTGTAGCTTAAACTACTTGAACTGTAGGTGTATAATTCTTATACACTTAGGTATTTCAGTGTATTATTTGTATTATTACATATTCACTAATGAATTAAAATAAATAATTCATTCCATGCAGTTATACTTTCTCTTAGGACTGGCTTCGTTAGATAGTAGTTGGGATTACAGATGACTTCTTCATCCTAAGTCCATATATGGAGTTCAACAGGTTTTTGTAGTCCTGTTGACAACTTGTTTACAAGGTCATGCCAGTGCACTTTGCAGTGAGTAAATGACCTCTTGAGCAGTGGAGTTTATTAACCCTATAACATCTAACTCATTGACCACACCCATTGGGCCTCCTTGCCGGAGAGTTTGTTAACCCCACAACATCTCACTTTACATTTTATTTCTAACACTGTAATGGGACATCTTCACTGTGATGGTGTTGATTCAGGCATTATTTTTTTAAGTGGTAATGGTGATAGTTTATGGGGGAGGAAATCACAGTTCTTTGAATTAGTAGATAATATAAGTGTGAGTTCTATCAATCAGGTTATCTTTGTAGGCTTTTTTTCGCTGTTAGCATCTAACCTTTCCGTTCAAGTAATTGCATTTGTTGGTGTGAAGGATCTATGTCATTTATGCTTTGATTGTACATGTAGATGGAAGGTGTTGAAAATCGTACTGTGCATTAATTATAATTATCCATTACTTTTGGGGTACATGTATGTGCTTTTAAAGGCAATAAAGAAGAGAGAAGACCTGAAACTGATCGTCACCTCTGCCACACTTGATGCTGTCAAGTTCTCCTCCTACTTCTACGAGGCCCCCATCTTCACCATTCCTGGCCGCACACACCCTGTCGACATCCTCTATACAAAGGAACCAGAATCGGACTACCTCGATGCTGCACTGATTGCTGTCATGCAGATCAACTTAACAGAACCTCCAGGCGACATCCTGGTATTCTTGACTGGTGAGGGAGAGAAAGGGGTGGTAAATGTACACATACATGTATGTAATGGTTTTTGCAGTGGGTTGTTATTGTCTACATGTATATTAGGTTGTGTTGCATTGGGGATATTTTGTGTCCTGGTGCTGTGTATTGATATGCCTACAGGAGGAGAATTCTTCCCAAGTTACAAGTGTTTTTATTTATTTATTTTTCCTGGTCATTCGTTTTTAGTTAAATAGTGTTTGTTGATCAGGTAGACAGGGAATACATGTACAGTAAGTGTCAATACAAAGTTGGCACAACGTGTTACATTATATTTATGTGGTAGAGCAATCCATTGGCATGCACTATAATGCTATCATAAAAAACATGTTCTGCAAGCATAATCAGGCGCCAGCATCATGCTGCTATGCCATATATATGAGATAGTATTGAACACCAAATCCATGAGAAACAAAGGGAAATTTAGTCCATTTTGGGGCAAACGGAAAATGATTAATTCCCTCTAGACAGAATGGCTTGGTTTTGAGTGGAGATTTCACTACATGTACCATCATGAAGCAAATTCCATTCCAAAGACCATTCCAAATAAGCAAGTACATATGGATGCCAACAACCTGCATTTCTATTTATAATGAATCTTCAAATATTAATCCTACGCATACGACTTGGACCTGGGGATTTGATTATGGAGATTGGCTCGAAATTGCCAAGCTCTTTCTCTGGTCCCAAATTAGCACGTCAAAGTGAAGCTTTTCGATTGTGATTCACCGCCACGCATGATTACTATAATGTTTGTAACTCGACCTAGCATGGCTGAAAAACATATTAAGGACGTTTCAACCATGGATGTTTTACGTGCGAAACGTGTTTTTCACCATATTTAGTCAAGTTACCAATGTTATCGTAACTACATGTGGTGGCATATCGCAATTTCGAATACCTTCGCTTTGAAGCACTAGCTTTTAGCCAGAGAAAAAGAATTAGAGCTTGGCAATTTTGGGCAAATCTCCATAGGACCTGTACAATGAGCATGCACCGTCAAATGTAAAAAGGGATTCTAACCTTAAATCCAAGGACCAATATTTGAATAGAAATGCAGGCTTTTGGCATCCAGTTCTCTACTGTTGTTTAAAGAGTCTATCACAGGGGTTTCTGTAGAGGGGGACATAAATGACATTCAAATTTTAGGCTGGCATGCATCATTCTAAAAGTTTGACCTATATGAAACATCACATGTTGACACAAAACCCACACACAATTAGGTGGTAAAATATGAATTTACAACTAATTCTTGTATGTGTTTACTCAGCACATTCAATTGATGACGTTTGATACATATTAATTCATTGACAAAACGTCACAAAACGTTATGTCCCCCTCTACAGAAACCCCTGTATCGTGCTAAATTTACCTATTGTCAATCTATTCTTTTAATCACATCCTTGGTTACATGATGCAAAAACACGGATGTGGTTCTTAACAATGCATTTTGTGGAGAATTTAATTGTCACAGAAAAAAGTACGACAAGTATAACTTTTTTTAAATGTTTTTTGAAGAAGTTCTGCCATTTTTACCGAAAACACTACATTTTCAAGAATTTGTCCATTCACTTGGCTATTCCAGCATCATGCAACTGACCAAAACTGATCGTTCATGCGCTTGTGGAGCTAGCAAATTCCAAATCTACAATGTACTTTTTTATTTGCTATTTTTAGTGCAAAAGACCTGTCTTACTACATGTACCTTCCTTTAACATGCTGTTCTGATATTTCCAACATTACGTGTCAGTACCTGAAGTTGCTTTGCAATTTACCAAAAATACATCAATGCAGTATTGACAAACGTTGAAGAATTGCAAGGAAGTACTAGTATTTTCTGAATTGATAACCATTTCTATAGTACATGTAAAATGAGATTTTGGTCTTTGTTCATATGTGTTTGCTAAAAATTAATTTTAACTTGCATCCTACGCGTAGGACAATGGGGATAAAAAGGGCAATCTAGGAGAACATGAATAATCTTTTCTTCTGTACGCCACAGTAGACAAATGTACCCCCCGGCATGATGTACATGTACAGTACTTAGACATTAAGAGTTGCATTATTATTCATGTACATACATGTACATTGATGCTCGGGATTCACACATGGTGGGTGTAGTAACGGTGCAGCTAAAAAGAATTTCAAAGCAGACCCATATGGTACATGTATTGATGTCTGGATTCACACCCGATTGCAATGCAGCTAAAAAGAGTGGCATTATCGATAGTCAAGGCAACTGAAACTGACACATCAAGTGATTCACGTTGTCATAATCTGCTTTACTTACATGTGTCAGTATTATACCTGACATTAATTTTTGTCTGAGCTTGGAATTGTGGACATCTGTTTTGAGATACGCATGTACATCAGCATGCAACCGCCATTTTCATGATGAAGTGAATCACATGGCTTGGCTGTTTTAGTTTTCTTTAGATTGTTGGAAGCTGACCTTTTTTGTTTGCAATTTGATCATGACCTTACAAATAAGGACTGTTACTTTTATTTGTAATTTGAGCACGCTCATTGCCATCTCTCAGGTAACTGGCTTACTCCATCTACATATCACTTTTACAGTCTAATGATAATAATAATAGGTAAACTACCATAACGTTAGCGCAGTGCAGTTTTTTCCCCCATCTAGCGGAATAGTCGGCAAACATTGCAATTGCATATTGAACTAGAATGTCACTTTCTCCCATGATTGAAATGTCATTTGCCATTTTACAAGATGTAGAGTTATACGACTCAAAGTTGCTACTTGATCAATTGCTTGCCTGTTTCATTTAGAGCTGGTAGAAACCAAACACCAATGAACTACTGCTGGTAATCATCTATACATGATTTATTGCACAGCCCACACATGAAGTTGATTGGAATCTGAACCAGTTTATAAGGCAGTTACATGTCGACATGGTGGTTACCTTTTTACAAAATCATTTTCAAATTACCCTCTAGAAATGTACTACAATGTAAATAAGTAACATGGAAATATGTTCCCAACTTTTTATAAACGTGTTTACTGTACTATCACTTGAGAAGGAGTGTAAGGCAGGTCGGTAGTATAATGAATGTATGATGTAAAAATGTGCATATGCATATGTAATACAGGTCAGGAGGAGATAGACACCTCTTGTGAGATCCTCTATGAGCGTATGAAGTCCCTGGGCCAAGAGGCGCCTGAACTCATCATCCTACCCGTGTACAGTGCCCTCCCCAGTGAGATGCAGACAAGGATATTTGACCCAGCTCCTCCTGGCACTCGTAAAGTGAGCCTTGTGGGGGTGTGGGAAGGGTTGATGTATTAGACACAAAATGAGGGTCACACAGGACGGGGTTTGAGTTTAGTTAATGGTGTGTAAGGGGTAGAGGGAAAGTATGGGTGGCCTGGAAGGTGATGTGTACAGTATGAGTCAGAATATAGTTGGCGCCACGCATTATATTACCAGTCGTACTACGCTACAAGTGCATCAGAGTGCGTTATGTTAATTGTGTAAACCAGTACGACAAGTTACGCGCACAGGTACATGTACTTTACCGCGCTGTCAAAACAAAAATGCTACACTTACATATATGTATGTACAAACAAAACCCACAACTGCATTTGAAGTACAGTTATAACGCAACGAATATGAACGTAGCATAACGTAATTAACTATGAACGTAAATGTACTTCAATTGAAACGTAATGTGTTCGAGAGCAGAAATGGGTACAAACCAAGAACAAAAAATTGTGCAAGCCAAGAACAAAAATATGTACAAGCCCAGAACAAAAATAACTACTAGCCAAGAACCTAAATAAGTACAAGCCAAGAATAAAGATAAGTAGAAGCCAAGAACAAAAATAAGTACTAGCCAAGAACAAAAATAAGTACTAGCCAAGAACAAAAATAAGTACAAGCCTAGAACAAAAATAAGTAGTAGCCAAGAATAAAGATCCAGTATAAAGTTGGCACCACGCATTGCAATCGGAAATTAGAGTGCTCCATTCGGAACACATTGCGATACCTCCAAAGGTTATTGTGCTCCGTTCAGAACACATTACCTCCAAAATTTATTGTGCTCCGTTCGGAAGACATGGTGTAACGGGAGTCCTGGCTCATTCAGAACTGCGCTTGCGCACTGGAGGAGAACTGTAGTATATATATAGTCCCTATTTTTGTAAATGAGTATTATTGTAACTAGGATTGCTGTGAGGGAATCACACCTGATTGCAATTGCGATTTTGTGCTCCATTGCGATACCTCCAGAAGTTATTGTGCTCCATTCAGAACACATTACGATACCTCCAAAAATGATTGTGCTTCATTCAGAACACATTGGCATGCAAAGATATGGTTGGTTGTTGGACGTTTAGCATGAGAGTTTTCACCACCTGTCGAAACATGTAATAATATACATCATGTATATGACATACATGTACATATATGTCCAAACACTGCATGTGAGTCGTAATTGCAATGCATATGGCCATAATGTAATATATCCCGAATGGAACAGAATAATTTTTGGAGGTATTGCCTGTTGTTCAATGAACTAAAGCACACATATGTACATATATCCCCCACACAGCATGAATACAAATAATTATGATCGTAATAAAAGTAATCTATTTTGTTGTGCTATAACTGTTATGCTACATTATCACTCTGAATGCAGTTTTGGGCTTTGTACACATGTAAGCCTCTCAGTAAAATACCTGCATGTGCAGCTTTATTTGTAATTAGCTTTTTTTTTGTTTACGCAATTTGTATAACATGTACATTACAATCATAATCTCTTACAATGGAATAATGGCATAGTACTATCGTAGCGTAGTACAATGTCCAAACTGTTTATTGACACATATTGTACATTCAACATACAATTAGCACCCCTTTTACATTTGACAGCACTTGCTTGCTCGTTGTACAGGTCCTTTGGAGCTTGGCCTGAATATTGCCAAGCTGTAATTATTTTTCTCTGGTCCCAAGTTAGCGTGTTAAAGCGAAACTATTCGATTGTGATACGGCCTCCAAGCGTAGTTACGATAATGCTGGTAACTCGGTCAAACTCGACCTGGCATGGCCAATAATACGTCTAGGTTGTAAAATATGAAGTTACCAATGTTATAGTAATGCATGGCGGCAATCGCAATTGAATGGCTTTGCTTTGACGCGCTGACTTGGGACCAGAGAAAAACAATTACAGTTGGCAATTTCAGGCCAAGCATCAAAGAACCTGTACAATGATCATGCACCATTAAATGTTCAAGGGATGCTAAACTGGCAGAATGGGAATAAATTTATCACCTGTACACCACAGTAGACAAAGGTACCCCTGGGATGATGTCCGGTACATTAAAGTGCTTGTTAATACATCTTAATAATGCTATAAAGGTCGTTTTCATTGATACGCATTAAAATATTGTCACATGAAGTGCTAAAACAGCATGGTAACATTACTACCCTTGAACAGTAACATTTACTCAGTGTAACTGTGCAGCTGCAGCTGCATAAACGAAAACAAACTTTTTTTAACCGCTATCTGTACACCATGATGCAAGATAGGTATTACCCACATTGAAAATGATATATTGGAAAACGCATGCAAATAACTGCTCTCAGTTCGTGCTCACTTTTGTTCTCAACTCATAAGCATTTTTTTCCTCAGCTCATACTCATTCTTATGGCATGTATCGATTTTTGCTCTCGAATCATTGCTCAAATAGAGTTCTTTTTTACGATCCACCCCCTCCCCCCACCACCCCTGCTGTTCTCAGGTTGTGATTGCAACCAACATAGCTGAGATATCACTCACCATTGATGGCATATACTACGTTGTGGACCCAGGGTTTGTGAAACAGAAAGTGTACAATTCAAAGAGTGGGCTGGATGCTTTGGTCATCACACCAATATCACAGGTCAGTGTGCAAAAGATTACGGAAGTTAAGGTGGGTGGGTGATGCTATACTAGTTGGATATTGGGGTATGAGTTATAGGAATGGTTAATCACATGCTGCGAGTTGATAGAGGGATCGTTTAGGTTAGAAGGGTGTATTGCTAGTGTCACATTTTCTTACAGTGGCCATCATTTCTCTGTATGTGTAGGCTCAGGCTAAACAGAGGGCCGGACGTGCAGGAAGAACAGGTCCTGGAAAGTGCTACAGGTAAAACTAAGAGTCCCACATCATTTCAAATGTCTGGTGGCTATAATGGCGATACATGTACATGTTCAATCCCACTTGAATACCTAATATCCATCCACACATGAGGTACAGTACCAGTCAGAAAAGCATTTCCCATCGTAGAGTACTTTTTTACGGTGATACGCTAGGCATGTACACATGACATTATTACACTGCGGTAGTGGAATACGGCGCACAGCATAATCAGTGTTGCCTTGATTACATGGCGCAAAATGTACGCCATTCTTTCAAAGCTGCTGGTAATTGTGTTCACGCGACAAAACAACTAAATACTACCCAAACTACGCGCTCAATGTTTACACGAACTTCGCTACTCAGTACCCGTACATGTAACTACGGTGTCACGCTACAATGCTATGCCACGATAATTAAACTACTCAGAACGTAGGGAAACTTTTCTGACTAGTACTGTATCTTACCCTCACTAGCACATACTCACCTACATGTAATACACATACATGTACATGTAATATGTACACTGACCTGTGCAGCAGTGATACTTATGGTTATATGAATATTTAATTACATTTAGATGTAACGATTAGGGGTGTAAATCAGTCCTCTGGAGAGTCCCCACCCCCATATCAGTCCAATACAACACTCCGTCCACTGCTGATAGAGCAAGGGAACCTATTAAGGAACAACCTACTTCCCTTGACTGATGTAGACAGTCTATGCATGCTAGAGAGATACATGTAATTTGAACACTATTGGATAGCGAATTTAATGATGATTACAACTGCACTAATCATAGGACATGTTACATATACATGAATCCTGCTCCTGAAAACTTACTTTTCGGCAAACATACCTCAATGTACGGCAAAGGTACCGAATTAGGAACAACCACATCAAAGGGTTGTTATATAAACACAGAACGGAATTTCTATAGTGCACGTACATGTATGCATTTGACTGCACGGTAATGAGCGTAAATGTTATTCCCATGAGGTCATTAGCATGTCTGTTGAAACCTACGAGGCCATATATGATGGCCATAAGACTAAATTCATTGTAAACATGTGACTGTTAATTAAACATTGTAATGAGATTTGGTGTTCCTTAATAGAGGTGCATTCCACATTTGGTTCCTTTGTTCTGCTACCACACACTCCTCGCTCCCTACATGTACATCACCACACCACATTCCAAATTCTTCTATTGGGCCTAATACACATTCCTCAGTGTGTGTTACTTGAATTTATTAAGTATTCATATGCATGTAGCCATACCACTCATAACCAGGGCTGTGTATATGTGTATTAGGTGTGTATGAGATAGTGAGGGTAAGAAAGAGTTTAGTGGGATTGTATTATCATAGGCAACAGAAGGGCTTGGAATATGAGTGAAATGTATGGTAATGGAAGTATCGTATTGTGCCGCTACAGTACAATATGATGGGAGGCAAAGATACTGGCCACTTATATGTACATGCCTATGATCCACTCCACATGCTGTTACTCATGTAATCCCTGTATTGTTACCAATGTGTAGATTGTACACAGAGAGGGCTAACAGGGATGAGATGTTGGCCACAGCTGTGCCAGAGATACAAAGGACTAACATGGCCAGCACAGTGCTCTCCCTCAAGGCCATGGGAATCAACAATCTGCTGTTGTTTGACTTTATGGACCCACCTCCTCTTGAGGTAGATGTAATAGCTACTTCTGTTCCCCTTTCTCTTTCCTAGATCTTTCTCCCTTCCTGCCCTATTAGTTTAAGTGGCCTTGATATTAACAAATTACCTTGTCTATTTCGCTTTATATCATATTGGCATCAGAATTAAATAGCGTCACACATGTAAATGCTTTATTTTATTCTTACTCCCAGACCCTCATATCTGCCATGGAGCAACTACACTCGCTCAGTGCACTGGACAATGAAGGTCTTCTCACCAGACTGGGGAGGAGGGTGAGCCACACAAAAAAATTAAGTAACACTGACATTTAATCTATCACTAAAGATGGCAGAGTTTCCGTTGGAACCCCCTCTAAGCAAAATGCTAATAAAGTCTGTGCACCTTGGCTGCAGTGAAGAGGTCCTCACAATAGTGTCCATGCTTTCTGTTCAAAACGTCTTCTGTAGGCCAAAGGTTTGCTATTACCCTAACTGTCCAAAGGGACTCTATAACAGGCATTTTTGGTTCAGCGGAAATGATTGGATTGGCTTTCTCCTTCCCCTCTCCTGGTAGGATAAACAGGCAATAGCAGATCAGAAGAAGGCTAAGTTCCACCAGCCGGAGGGTGACCATCTCACGCTTCTGGCAGTGTACAATGCATGGAAGAACAACAAGTTTTCCACACCCTGGTGTTACGAGAATTTCATCCAGGCAAAAACGCTGCACCGGGCCCAAGATGTGCGCAAACAGATGTTGGGCATAATGGGCCGGCACAAGCTAGACATGCTGTCTTGTGGGAAGAGTGTGGGGAAGGTGCAGAAGGCTATTTGCTCTGGCTTCTTTAGGAATGCTGTTCGAAAGGTGATTGGAACGGGATGATGGCGGGTGGAATGGGGTGTGATAGTAGTAATGAGGGGCTTGAAAGGTGATGGGAAGGGGAAGTATAGGGATGGTTGTAATGGGGGAGCTCGTAAAGTGATGAGGAGAGGAGATGGAAAATCTGTGCATGTTTTCTTTGGTTACCATCGTAAGTGATGTGCATGTTGATTCTGGCCATTTTCAGGATCCACAAGAAGGCTACAAGACGGTAGTAGACAACCAGACAGTTTTCATTCACCCTTCCAGTGCCCTGTTCAATCGCCAGCCAGACTGGTGAGTCTGCAGTTGCTTTAGGTAGCCTAATCTGTGACATGCCAGCTTCATACTAACATGGCCACTTCATAGTAAGTAACATGGCCACTTAGTAGTAGATCTAAGTAACATGACCACTTCATAGTAACTAGCCATCTTCATGGATGTACATGTAATAACATTGTAACATGGCCACTTCGTACAGTGCTGTCCACCCACAAGCTCACACTCACATGCGAGTGTATTAAGAGTCGAGTGCAAGTCGCATTCGAGTGCAATTAGCCCTTGATACGAGCGCTACTGCGAGTGTCACTCGAAGACCGATTTACGGCATATCTACAGAGGATTACGTTAGTTTCCAATTATTAATAGTAAATATTTTGGTACCAGCTGTTTTGCTTCGAGTTATGTCATTATTGCACTCGATCAAGTCACACGTGAATCGAGTGCAAGTCTGCTAGTGTGAACTTGTGTGTGGACGGCACTGTAATAACGTGGCCACTTCATAGTAACATGGCCACTTCATATGTAGTAACATGGCCACTTCATATGTAGTAACATGGCCACTTCATAATGACACTGCCACTTCATAATGACACGGCCACTTCATAATGACACGGCCACTTCATAATGACACGGCCACTTCATAATGACATGACCTCTTCATAGTAACATGGCCACTTTATAGTAACATGGCCACTTCATAGTAACATGGCCACTTCATAGTAACATGGCCACTTCATAGTAACATGGCCACTTCATAGTAACATGGCCACTTCATAGTAACTAGACATTGTCATGCATGTAGTAACATGGCCACTTCATAGTAACATGGCCACTTCATAGTAACATGGCCAATTCATAATAAAATCCATAGTAACTTGGCCAAGTAAAATAGCCACTTCATAGTACACAAGTAAATCAAAAACCTCTCTATCGAGATAGTAATATTGGTGGTATTTAGGATTGGTGGTGCAAAAAGCAATGAAACGAGGTACAGTATGCTAGAGTGAGGTTTGGTAGGATCCTACAACTAACTGTCAATGAAGAAGCCTATTTGCAAATGTAGGACTGTTTATAGTTGTAGGATCCTAGCATACTTCACTTTAACATACTGTACCTTGTTTCGTTGCATTTTGCACCACCAATCCTACACACCACTAAACATTTTCTCGATAGAGATGTTTTTGATATACTTCTTCCCCTAATTTTTTTTTTCTCCGCCAGGAGTGTTCAATATATGGCACGCTTAGATTTGTTTTATTACTATTGGTCCACATGCCGTGCAGCCCTCGATAAGCCTACCTTTGTTCTAACCTCTTTGACTTGGTCACCTTTCCTGAATTAGAACCGCCTGTTGTATCTTTCAAATGTGTCTGTAGCTGCATACGCGTAGTAAATGAAGACACGTGTGTGATGTCATATTGCATACTGCTAGGCAACCAAGAATCTCCACCGATAATGAATTTGCACCTGCTCGAGTTATTTCGCGGCATTTAATCACCAGCTAACAATTGTATGTGTTAACTGTTTTTTTTTTTGGTTTTTTTGGTTTTTTTGGTTTTAAATTTAACATTCCATAGTTTTAATAATATATTATGGTACTCAATACATGTGACAGTTACATGAAAGGAATAAATGCACATTTATTATTATATACACTAAAGTAAGTCCTTTAACAGTCATGTTAACCTAGATAGGATAGCTCTACAGTTCGCCCTTACTAATGTCAACCCTAGGCGGCTGTACAGGCTAAAAATGGTCTTGGACTTTAGTTCATTATTCCTGATGGAGAGACGACCTGCAAGCTTTGATAATGCTGCCACTGCTTCAGCCCCCCAACACCCGTAGGTCTCAACAACAAGTGGGATACAAACCCACCCCAATTCATCACACTTTTTGTCGCTACTGTTGTGTTTTCTGTTCTCAGCCAACAGGGCTGCCGAACCCGCCGTCACGCTCGCTTCTAGCAGAACACTTGATTGTAGCGTAGACGTGACGGACAAGTCAAAACAGCCGGCTTGCCAAGGTCCCAGTTAGGAACAAGAACATCTGCTGGGCGGGATTGAGAATCAGATCCCGCCCCACAACCCATTTCCAGACGTGGACCCAAGCAAGCACGTTGGCAGAAGTCATAAAACACATCCCTGAGCTTATTGTGTCGCGAAACCACATCCCCTCCATGTTTGCAAGTGAGGGAGTGATGGCCAAAGTCATCCAACACACAGGAAGGACAGTGAGGGCAACTTTGGCCTTGGACCATTGGAATACCCAACCACCACTTAAGTGCTACTTGAAACTCAGCAGGCTCCAAGTGGAGGTTGAGTCGTGGGGAGGGAGTGACTGACAGCCAAGCAGAGGCGCCCTGTCAGTCACAGATGCATTGTGAAAAAGATTATTGAACTGTTGTTCTTCTATCTTGGAAGACAGAACCTTCTGTGAAAGAGGAGAATCACCTATAGACTCAGGGGTGAGAGAATCTTGGGGGTCTACTAAACTGTTGTAAAGGTGCAATGACAAGGATAAATACCTACCTGATGATGGAGAAAGGCCTGAGGACAAAAATGATGCAACGTAAGCTGCAGGAGAGTGGAAACTTAAGCTCCGAAGCCCTAAACCCCCTCTTTTCAAGCTCAGTTGAGCCTGTTGCCAGGTGGCAGCGGAAGCATCCACTGCAGTGCATTCCGAAAAGCATTGCTGCACACCATCATCAAACAAGGCAAAGGCCTCATTGACTAGGAAAGGTGGAGTGTTCCTAGCTAAGTGAACTAGTCTGCAATAGCTCCCACATTGCCTGAGAAGAAGTAGGGCCACCTGGGGGTCAATAGAACCCACAGCTTCTAACTCCTTTAGCAACTTGGAAGCCTCTGACTGTTTCTGCGCTACAAACTTTGCGCAGAACACTAAATCCCCTATGGGGGCCCCCAGGATCTCAAAGTGTGGCACATTCGATCGCCTCATCTCCTCTGGGAAAGAACTTAGATCCCTCAAACTGAACAACTCACATTTGGCGAAGTTGATATTGAGGCCGAGTGGTGGTCCGCGTTCTTGGATGATGGCGAGAACCCAAGTAATGGCTGCAACGGGCCCTGCAACAACACCATCATCAATATACCAGTGGTGAAACAATAGCGATTCACAGTCAACATCCTCCGCAATTGCTGATATTATCTGTTGCAATACAAGACAAAAAAGAAGGGGACATAGGGGATCGCCTTGTTGTACACCTATTTCTGATGAAATAGTACCCAAAGAGTGCCACAAAGCGGGATGTTGCCCATAGCACCATTGAGACCATGGGAGCAGCTCTGGAATGTGAAGGGCACAAGCATTCAGGATGGCCTGCCTTGATACCCGATTAAATGCATTGAGCAAATCGATCTTCAATACTGCAAAATCAACCTCCTGCCAATGTTCGTCCACACAGCTTCTGAGGCCATGAATAATCTTTTCTGCACCCCCTTGACAAGCTACCCCAAGTTGAAAAGGAGCGAGGAAGTCATGGGCCTTTGCCTTAGTCATGGAGCATAGACATTTCCCAACCAGACGCCGAATAGCCTCTCCAACTGCAATAGGCCGGATGTCGGGGGGGGGCAGTTGAGTTTGTTCTTCTCCAGTGCCACCAGGTTGCCCCCTGCAAGGAACCTAGCCACATGTACAGGAACCTTGCCCGAGATAAGCAAATTAACCACCTCCCTAAGTACAGCACAGATCGGGAACTGAAGGGGAACCTCTGCTGCTTCTATCAGATGCTGTATGCGGAGACCTGAGGGGCCACACACTGTACCCTTTGGAAAGGAGTGCAATACGGCCATGATGTTGAAGTCTGGTGGAAGGTAAGGGGCAGCTAAGAGAGGTGCTGTGGGAGGAGTGGGAGGGGTTCCTTTGGGATGCTTAGAGACCAATAGATTCCATGTGGTGTTGTTGTCGGGGGCCAGGCCCGAAGAAGTTAGCGTCTGACAAGCCTTAGATAAAAGTCCCTCCCTAGCAAGAGAAACTGCTGTCTTGACACTTGAAGATTTGTGGTTAGAGGTAGGACGCATGGGGCCAGGGGAATGATTGGATGCTCTATTCCATAGTGCTCTAAACTCACCTTTGGACCATTGGGCGCATAGACGACTGATAGACACAGGCTTGTGATGTCTGCCTGCACGCTTTGGAGCAAGAAGAACACATTTAGGCAGCATTAGCAGCTTCAGCCAAGCATCCTCAGAGTTGTCATGCACAGCAGACCTCAAGGCAGAAGACAAAGCAAGAGCAAATGAAAGTCTGTCCTTCAAAGGGATGTGCCGAACTGTACGGCCTGGTAGATTACACACAGATTCAAATGTGGGTAGGGGGAAAAGAGAAGGATCGGCTACTTGGACACCGAGAGGGGACAGACTAGGAGGTGCAGCAGTGGCGTGTGTGCATTTGCGAAGATGAGAAGAATGGCGTGAATTAGCCACCAGCTGCTGACAATTGGGACAAACGATAAGATCTTGTTCTTGAAGCCAAGAGCCAGGTACTGCACCAGAGAAGAAACCTTGAGCATGTAAGGTCATATGTTGACGCCACATGGTGGGAGCAATGAGTTATTGGCAGCCTTGGACTGGACAGGATTTCTTATGGGGGTGTTGGCTAGAGGACGGAACTTCACCCTGCTCAGGTAGTACATCACGTACATGTTACTGTGTTGGCAGTGGATCATTAGCTGTTAATTCCAAAATAGAAGAGTCTGGACTGGAATGGCCATTGCTAAGGCATGGTAGTGGAGCAAACAATGATGGAAAAGGTGTGTGTGGAGTCCAACCACAGAAACCTGAGGATACCTTTGTCAGCAACGGAGACAATAACAAAGGCCTTTTCCATAACTGCTATCAAGCCTACTGGATAAATCCGGAAATTTACCAAAATGTTAGCAATTTTTTGCCCAAAGGACAGTCCGGCATGAAAACAATTGCTGAGAGAAGGCCCAGTTGTTTGTGCTAAGGCATCATAGACAATCCGGAGCTTGTTTGTAGATTTGTCTTTTCAGATGTCACCATGAGGCAGATGGTGTAGTTTGCAGAGGTCCAAGGACCTTCCACAATCTCGTCGATGCCCTTGCTGATTTGGTCTTGAATTATGTTGTCATATTCACGGAGAATGTGTGGGGATTGTCTGAGCCTCTTTATCAGACTAAAAAGTCTTGTCTGGCATAAGTTGAAGTTGTCAGGCAGTGGTGGATGATCGCCGTTCCATGGAAGGTGTACACAGTTATCTGCCATTGCGGAACACGATGTACAGTGCAAACTCCTCATATACAGAGGATTCTTCAGCATTGATTGAGGTAGACCCACAAGACAACCCAGTAGCTGGTGCAGAGAGCATCCAACTGAGCTTAGTCTCAATGGCTGTGAGCCCATTTCCTTGCCGTGACCACCGACCTGTAACAGTAAAGGTCTGCACCACTAAGTATGCCAACATCCAAGCGGCTCTCCTTGTCATTGCAGTCTGCGAAGTTCAGTACAGACAAGTAGGGATACTGCCTTGATGCCAGGGTAATAGGCTGTCCGCACATAGGCTCCCAATGAGCAAGCAATGTCGACCGACGTCAGGGTTATCTCATCTCCCCTTGCTCTGACACAGACATTGACAAGATCATATACTTGGAAAAGTCCAGCATCAGACCAAAATGTCTTCACCTCCAATGTCTTAGTCCTCTGTGTTGATAGCCAGAGGATGTCTCACAGTCTGTTCACCGCATATGACCTCTGGCTCCCGGTGTAAAAAATGATGCGTGTATTGTGAGCGACTGTTGGATTGCCAGGCCAGTAGGAAAACTGGTGTCCTCACACCAACAAACATAGTCACTACTGCAAGCTGATTGATCAGGGATGTTTTTTTTTGATTTAGCTGATGACTGTTTCGATCTCTGTGGGGCTATAGACAAATCGAAGTTACCAGTTCAAGATCCACTACAAATACTGACGCACGTGTCTTCCACATGCAGAACACCTAGGGGATGAGTGATACTCTCTGGCATTGTGATTCTGTTAATGGCACATAAAACACCTTCCATTCTTCATCAAGATGCTCTTCCTCTCTTCTATGTCTGTCGCTTGCGTGCAATGAGCTGGCTGATGATACTGTTCGCAGTAGCAAAAGTTCCATGGTCAGATCTAGCGCCACTTGCTAATAGTGAAGCTATAGTGGAATTCCTAGCACTTGGCTTCTTGGTAACACTGGAATCTACTGCCCTTTTCCTAGCTTCTGTATCTCTCTCTCTCGATTATCTTCAGAATTGCTTCAAACTCCCATTTGTCATGTGGGACTTTCAGGCTGATGATGTGGCAAAGCTCTTGTGGAATCTTGCGCAGAAGAATTGAAAATAAAAAAACTGCCATCTAATGCAGGATCTACACCTAATGTCTTTAAGCTTCGTACTTGTGCTTCTACCTTGTCAAACAGATGTCGCAAGCCCTTTATATTGTGATGTGATGCAAGGTGCTTAAGATGAAGCAGTATATCCATGTGCTTGCTGATCTGCTGCTGGTTATTTCCAAATCTCTTCTTCAATAGCGCTATCGCTTCTTCATAATTTGACAATGTTATGGCTTCAGCAGCAATACCGTCCAAAGGCAGATAGATATGCAGGAGTACCAAGGTCCAAGTGACCACAGCTGATGATGAATTCTATGAAAGGAACACACTGCATGGGTGTCTGCCATGTCAATTCAAGAAGTGCTTGGGGTCCAGTGGGATTGTACTACTGATCAGCTATCCTTGGATATTCATCATATCTATGAAGCAGCAAAGGGGGTAGAGCCTACTAAGCTGAATATAATTGGTGTTGTGTCTAGATTCTACGACCCTCTTGGGGTCCTGTCACCATTCACTGTCCTCTTTAAGATGCTACATGTATTCCAGAAACTCTGCATCAAAATAGATACACTGTGATGAGCCGCTTACGGGTGAACTGCTGTTGGAATGGAAGAGGCTGCTAAACAACTTGAAGCAGGTTCAATGTGTCATCATTCCACACTGTTCCTTCAACATGGGGGAGAAGAGGAGATCCTTTAGTCTGATTGGATTCTGTGATGCTTCACTTCAAGCATGAAGCAGTTGTGTACCTTTGGGTAGAGGCTGGCAGCGGATGTTATGCGAGATTTGTTGTAGCGAAGAGTTTCTCCTATGCAAGACCACAGCATCCCTCGTTTGGAGCTACTGGGTGCACTTCTGGTATCTAGGCTCTTGGGCTCCATCACTGCACCTTCTCTCTTCACGGACTCCAAAATTTTGCTGTTTGTCGGTTAAGCTCTGTCGAATCTTGGAGACATTGCCCAGGAGAGGACAATCCTGCTGATCTACCATAAAGAGAGGTTGATCTAGCCACACACAGCAATGACCCATTGTGGTTGAATGGATCTACCTGGTTAGGTGACATGACTGTGGAAGGTGTCGCAACTATGGAGGAAAAAAGGTCACACAAGGAGTGTATGACCGAACGTAAGGTCAAGATCCAATCCCAGTTCCGGGAGGCTATCAGCTTGTTGGTGACAAGTGGTCTTGAAACATTAATCTGTTGTGAGAACTATGGTTCCCTACAGCGACTTCTTTGAAAATCTGTAATGTGAAGGCCAAGGCTAAGGGGCAGGAAGCAGTTCAAAGCTCTGGATTGGATGCCAGTGGTATTGCTGCCTCAGAGCTCTACTGGATAAGAACTTGTCAAGGCACTTTAATTTAGTTCAGGATGACAAGTTTAAAGAGTGGAAGTTGCAGTTTGGGCTGTTCTTGGACAATGTGGGGTTATTGAGGTGCAAAGGGAAGAATGATCTTATCAGAAAGTACAATACATCCAATACTTCTACCCAATCAGCATCACTTTGTGTCTCTTCAAGTATTGGACTGTCACAAACGCATCATGCAGCATGATGGTGTAAATGAGGCATTAGCAGAGTTCAGGATGACATTCTGGATTGCAAAGGCGCTGAGTGTCATGAAGAAGTTACGTCAATGCACAATTTGCACACAGTTCAATGGACGAGCATATAGTTCACCTGAATCCCCTCCAATGCCACAGTTTCGGATACAAGAATGTGCACAATTCTCTGTTGGACTGGACAATGCTGGACCTGTGTATGTCAAGGACAAGGAAGTTGAAGTGAAGGTCTGGATTGCATTGTTCACATGTGGTGTTTGTTCCGCACATTACTACCCAAGTGTTTCTGAGATGCTTCAAACATTCTGCTACACTAAGGGGCACACCATTAAAGTTCATCCCTGATAAAGACAAGACAGCTAACAGTGAGTCACTTCATACCAGAGTAACCCAGTTTTCAAGACCTTCTTTGTCCAGTTACACACACATTCAATGGTGTTTCAATGGGGAGAAGGCCCCGTGGTGGTGCGGGGGGTTTGAGCAATTTATTCGATTGTTGAAGAATTGCTTGAAGAAGGCTGTGGGTAATGCCATACCGACAATGGATGAACTGTCAATGATGATTGTAGAAGTGGAGGCAGTCTTGAATTCAAGGCCTCTTACATACATAGTAGCCAAAGAGATTGAAGACCCTCTAACTCCAGTAGGGCGTCGCTTAATCGGAACTACCAGATGCAGAGACTATACTGGGGATGAATACTTCTTGGTACCTTGTGATTGCACTAGTATCACTGCCCGGATGGAACATATCCAATGGAGAGAGATGAATACATTGTTGGGGTGAGGGATATGTACAGATTCAACAATACACCAGGTATTGCACTGGTGGGTGACATTGTTCTGGCGCCTGATTAAGCCTACCCCAAAACGTACTGGAGATTGGGATGGGTGGAGAGACTTATCAAATTGTGAGATGTTCAAGTTGCATCGAGATAATGGACAACTACACTTATACGACCGGTTCAATTACTGTATCTGCTTGAAATAAATCATGCAGACCATGAGAGGAAGCAGCATCTGAACCACTGAGGAGAGGAACCAAGCAGCAAGAAGTGTTGAGGTTACCTAGAAGAGCTGCAGATCAATAGTATCTCAATGGAAAATAGTATCTCAATTGAAATAGACTAGTAGCCACTAGCCAATTGGGGGAGTGTCAGAACTTAATTAATTGCATTATGTTTGATTATGTCATTTTGTAGTGTAGTGCAAGTGTTCTTAATCAAGAAGTGAACTAAGTAGCGAGCGATCTCAGAAATCATAGCAGTTTGCCACATATAAATAACTTGGCCACTTCATAGTGCATGTACATGTAAGCAACCATATGGCCACTTCATACATGTAAGTAGCACGGCCACTTCATAGTACATGTGCATGTAAGTAATATAGCCATATCACAGTAACTAGCACCTCTTTGTGGCCAACCTTCATAACTCCCCCTCCCTTTATTGCCCCACATGTTTTCATCTCATTAGGGTTGTTTACCACGAGTTGGTGCTCACAACGAAAGAGTATATGAGGGAATCCACTGCAGTCGACCCCAAGTGGTTGGTGGAGTTTGCTCTAGCATTCTTCCGGTTCTCAGATCCAACAAAGCTGAGTAAGCGCAAGAGACAGGAAAGGATTGAGCCCCTGTACAACAGATATGAAGAACCCAACTCGTGGCGAATATCAAGCCAGAAGATTCGAAAATGAAGTGGTCATCTAATAGGGTGTCTTTTCCCCTTGTGTTTGAACCTGACATAAAAATGTTCAAATTGCCCTTTTTCTGGAGACAAGTAATTAATGTATTCCCTGGAGTGTACATGAGTGCAAATTGATTGCCAACATTGTTTTACCCACTGAAGTGGGCTGCTGGATTGAGGGTGCGTCCTGTCCACACTAGCTAATTAGTATTCATCGACCAAACCGAATCATGATAGAAAATGGCTGCTGTTTAATTGACTTTTGAGTTTGGAAGAAATTGGTGTGGGGGGCGGGGGGGAGGGGGCAGATGTGCAACGACAGCTCGATAGCTGCACGCGGATACGATCGTACGAGGTAGCAGTGTGTTCTAAAGATTAAAAAACTTAGTGCAGAAATACAAAAAGGTTATAAGCATGCATGATCCATATACGAGACTCTAATGGAGGTAGTAATGGTGTACATGCAACAGGACAAGGCCACGTGTCCCTTTTTTTCTAAGGTGACTTTTGCGTAGCTCCATGTACGCCGTTAAGCAAATGTATCACTATGCCATCGATAATTTCCCAGCGTGTTTCATGTCAGTGAGACAGCGGCCATTCATTATCAGTATCGGCACGCCCACATCCATTCGGTTTGACTAATAGTGAACAAATACATCTAATTATACATGAATCATTGATTTTGTAGAGGAAAGGGCACGAGGTCAACTTTTGAAGGGGAGTGGTTCCATAGCTGTGCTGCAAAATGTCTAAGGTCAGCATTGATGAGGAAGATTGTTCCGACGGAAGCGGCAGTGATGAAAACAGTGGCGAAGAGGAAGAAACCTCCACTGACAGCAACCCACCCGAAGACGATGACGAACCAATACTGAACTATAAGCGATTTGCCAAAGAAACAATACACTCCATACACCAAGAAACCAAAAATGTTATCACTTGTATTGCTGTTCATGAAAAGGTTTGCTACGTTTGCTGTGACGCGTCAGCCCGCTGTTTGTGCTTTCACAAAATCATTTTTGGCTACCGGCGCCAGCATTAACGTTTTTTTTTTTTAAACTTTCAATACATACGTAGACATTCTTTGCATTATAGATACTGCTTGTCACCTTTGTGCGTCGTCTGTAGATGTGTATTTTAGTGTGATGTAAGCTTGGTTTGCTATGTAAATACATTCACCTGCCAGGCTGCCATATATACATGTGTTTTGCACAGTGTATACTAGTTAGGTACATTTCTTATCAACATACTTGTGTACAAAACCCAATATTAACAATGCATTATTATAGAATGTGACAGTTACATTTACACAACAGCAATTTTGTTGCCTTATCCATATGTTTACACCACTAAGACAATTTGCATCAGAGATAAACCAACCATCTACTATTACTGCTACATGTACCTCCTATATATAGTGTGATTCCTTCTGTTTCTGTTAGAAGTCAGTTTGCTATATTGCATTCAATGGCAAATGTTACATTATTTACAATGGGTACTTGTAGAACATATTTGTTAGCTCCATAAACCACTTTTGAATGCATATATTTTTCACTTAGTTTATTGCAGTTGGGACTGTTGCTGGTGTAATATACTTGCTTGATCATACAGGAGTTTCGCTGGCTGGCAGAGATTATGCTCTTGTAAGTATTTAATGCAATTTGTGCCTGCACACCTTTCAATTGTATTGTATTGTCTCAAGCATTCAGCACAGGTTAATCAGATCTCAGTTGATCTGGAAGGTGAAATTTTGGCCAGTTGCTCTGATGATGGCAAGGCATGTTTGATATACTGTACTTTTTACTTAACTGGTGGACATTGTAATTGGTGTAATCATATTCAATGCATATTTGACCTAAGTACTGCTCAAATAGTGCATTGACCTGTACATTTATTTATAGGGGGCTGAGGATCAGGCTTATGTAGTATGTGTAAGTCTTCTATTGACCTCCACCGCTCCTGTTTATAATGGTGCAATTATTGGTATAATATAATTGACCAAATGCACTCTGCTAATTTAGTACATGTACATGTAAACATATATGGGGATATCAACTTGTTGGACTCAATATTTTATGTACATGTGTGTGAGTCCAATGAAACATCTCAGCTGTTAGTGATCATTTGATTGCCTCTTCACTCCTCAGGTTTGTATAACTGGTCTGTTCAACAATAAGTACAACAATATCCTGATGTACGACAGGGCAGTTAAGGTACAACTACATAACATTTAGCTGTACTTGTATATTTTGTGTATTTCAGTGCATGTACACTTGAAATTAGGATATACATGTAAGTATATGTAATTGTTGAGTGTATACATGTATTTCGGATAATGTGGGGTATTATTTTATTTGTACCTTATACTCGTGCAATCTTTTGTTTCCAAATGTCCTCATTTCTGTTATATAAACTCGATAGGCTAGAATAAAAGTGCTTCTAATCTGGTATAGACTATTGTATTTACATGTAAATACAGATGTACTATTGAAATAGCTATGAATTAAGGCAACCTACTTCCCCACTTTCATATGGGGGCAGGTGACTAAATCATTGGCGCAAATCAAACAGGATTGCATGCATGTACATGTACTTTGTTTTACTGTATCCTAGTAATAGATAGGTACTTGCACATCAATGTACGTACTGAATTTGCTGATGGTTTTGACATTTGTACCTTTGAGTTATTAGAAGCACTTTTGTGCTAACCTATCAGAGTTAAAATGTGTGTAGATTTGTAAACTAGTGGGTTAGAACACTTTGTACCCATGGCAAAACAAAACAAGAAAGAACATAAGGGGGCCACCAAAATTGTTTTGCACCGTACATATATGTATAGTCATCCTGGAAGGGTCATTGTCCCATATCTATACTGGATTGGTGTCGGATTGTACTTGTAAAGGAATATAATGTGCATACGTGTTTTTCAATTACAGTCAGTGGCAGTTCATCCTCATTTCAGCAAAGGAGCCAATCAAGTAGTAACTGGAACAGATAACAAAGTGAGCATGCATGTGGGGTGTAACTTATACCATCATTATTTTCATATCAGACAGGTCTTTCTTCACATCACCCACACTATGTATTTACTGTATGACCACTAAATTCAAATAATTTGACACAAACAATTGTTATGGCTTATGATCACACTCATAGTTCTTACATGTACATGTACCTTTATATTCTACCAGTTGATATTGAAATGAGTAGTTCCATTATTAAATTGACATAGTATATAGTGCATACTAACAAATTCCAAACCCTAGAAAGCAGTGGGGGACCTACATGTTTGTTATGTTCCACTGAAAATTTGTGCTTTTCTTAGAATATTTTTCCATCTCCATGTAGGGTAATGTAACATTCTCAAAACTAGTAGTTTATCAATAACACATAATAAATCATCTTGGATCACTTTCATATATAAATTTGCAGCTCAGATGCAGAATATAATGTAGTTGGAAGGATATAGGAGATGAACTACTGTTCCACCTACATGTACATGTATGTGATAAATATCTTTCTAGCAATCGGTATCTGACAAATGAAATTATGAGCAAAACGACTTTAATTTTGGCTTGTGCATATTTTGATTTACATGTAAGCAAGAGGCATATTATACTGTATAATAAATTGACAGCACTGTTAGCAATATGCAGAATATAATGTAGTTGGAAGTACTGTATTGTACAATTAAGATAAATAAGCATTCTGATCTTAGCCACATGTACACATGTAACTACATGTAGTTACATGTATATGACAACCATTACACATGCATACATGTACATTTATGTTCATCCCAAATCCATGTATAAGTTACGGATGCTTTGTAGTATTCATTGCTGGCATCATTTTAATATATTTTGTACTAGTTAATAAAGTTTGTTACAATACTCAAGATTCATGTTATGGACTACATGTATTTAATTTAGTATACATGATCAGTCTCTTACAAATATAATCTGGGTTTGGATCATGTTTTACTTGACAGTCTATATATTTCATTACATGTACTTTATACATTGTATACTAGTGTCATATCCTTTCAATGTGCTAACACATCTGAATTTGCCTTGATGATAATGCACAACAAGCACCCATCATGGAAAGAGTTACTGTATAATATGCATGTATAATCCATCTGTGTGCATCATTCTTTCATGATTTTAGTTTCCATGTGATAAATCATATCCAGTAAGTGTCAAAGTGTAACTGTCTTAATATAATTCAGGAGTGTGCATTAATACGAATCAAAAATTCTACACACTCAAGCTATTTTCCACACATCTGTTTAACCCGTTTGAATTCCACTGTGTTATATACTATCACTTTTATACCTGTAGCTCACACTAGTAGAAGAGCGTCGATGGCTGGTAACAAATGTCAAGTCCAATACTGATCTTCATGCAGGATATGGAGTCATTTCTACCATCAAGTGGAGAGATAATCTCATTGCTTGGGCAAATGAGAAAGTTAGCTTGCATGTTTAATGTGTGCACTTTTGGATCTGCCAGTGATCTACATGTACTATCTCTATTGCATTCATATATATATCACACCTTCAGATGGTAATGGTGTATGATACAACACAAAAGGAAACAATTGCTACTATTTTATTTGATGAGGAAAGGTTAGTTGATGTTTTACATGAATGTGTGCTAAAAAAAGTGCCTTTATGGCATAATTTTATTGTGAGTTCTGATGCCTGCAAACAGCAAGAAATCTGGAAACTGCATTTGCAGTTATATAATAGCCCTTGGACATTATATGTGAATAATATTAACTACATGTACATGTACGTCCAAAACTGTGGTATCCCATGGCATGCTCCACTAAGCTACTCTTATTTTCACTTGCTTTGCATCAGCTAGTGTTGAAGAGAGCAGAGATTAACCTTTTTAATCGTATTCAATAAGTGGTACATCGGGAGCTCCCATGCATTGCTAAAGTTGTGCACAATGACAGGCCAGAGCAAATTAACCATAATATCAAAGCTGTGTACACGTGCATGTAACTCCAAAGCTTAACTGGTCGTTCTTGTTGATTAATTTGGTTTGGAAGGCTTTACAAAATATATCTGTGGAATCTTTAAATTGCTCACCCATTTCTCACTCCTCAATCGTTCACTGTGCCATGATACACAACTTGAGTATTTTAAATCACAAGAAAGTGTACATGTACATACACATGTATGTGTATCAAGGGAGTTACAATAACATCACATGACTGGCACAGCAGTATGCAGTACAACTGCTATTGCATTGTGCATGTATAGATTTGCTCACTATTTCGACCAAATACACTAATCATATATAGTGTGTTCCCAAAAAAGCTCTCTGAATAAAACAAATTCAGTATAACACCTCTACTTTATAATTTGTACTACACATGTACATGTATTCCCTCGATTAATTTCTGCATACAAGTGCTTTCAATATTTATATATGTTCACTTCTTTTTCACCAGATTTCAGACCCCTATTCCTACAAGCCTTTGCTGGCAGAAGAATGATGCACTTCTTGTTGGAAGAGGTCACATCGTTAAGGTTTGCTCCAATATGCGAGGATGATGTGATTCAAACAAATGTCGGTTGAGAGCATGCATTTTGATCACTGTGGCATTTGCATGTCATATAGTTTACTACACTTCTTGAGTGGTCCATGTACATTGGTCAGTTTGGTTATACAGATGAATCAGTTTGTGTTCAGCAACAGTTTGATTTGTAGAAGCTCCTACATGTACTTTATAGGTGTGCTTTGCAGTACATCTACGAAAGTGATCCTACCTTTTTGTTGTGACATGCATGTACATGTAAATGTACATACATACATGTATATATGTGCATTTGTAATTTGACGAAAGGTTTTTTTTGCATAAGTGTACTATTTATTACTTAATTTCCAGATGGCCAAGATTGAAACTGAAAATTTACCTGACGAGGCAACTGATCCAACTTCAGTACA
The DNA here is from genome assembly GCA_949361645.1 of Spongilla lacustris. Taxonomy (NCBI): domain Eukaryota; kingdom Metazoa; phylum Porifera; class Demospongiae; order Spongillida; family Spongillidae; genus Spongilla; species Spongilla lacustris. The sequence continues at coordinate 7,644,137 of OX442418.1, forward strand.
ACGACGAAAGAAGTACATGACCATTAGTAAGTTAATAAGACTGCTTTACTTTACATGCATAAATTAATCCTTGTGATAAATCTTAAAATGTAGTTGAAGGAATGGTCCATGTACATGTATTTATCTTGCAAGCACTTTTCATTTTTGAGCAATCAGGTTGCCTGATGCATATAATGAACTATTCATTGCACTACGCTATCCCATCACCCACCCTACCTTGATTCCTTGATCTCTTTACACAGGCACCTACATGTACATACATGTACATGTATACTTTCAACACCAAATGACACATACATTGAAATGTAATTTTGGATTGGCATACATGTGTACATTGTACAAAAGACACAATAAGATAAGGGAATAGTACTTGATTAACCACGTTTAATTTATAGTCATTAGACATATACTATTAATCTATTAAATCATAATTATTAAAGTTCTCATATTGCTTATTGAAGTTGATTAATTTTATTAAAGACAACTAATTAATTTCAGGGTTACATGCACATAGAAAGTGTGGTACTACATGTACATGTAATTATTTCAAGCTACATACAATTCCATGTGCACTAATAATGAATAAAACAACAGCGATTTAGAAGGTATTGTAGGATCTCTTTTACTGGATAACCAAAGGAAGTGTGAGCCATGCAGACTCATGATGAAAACTCAGTCAACCAGTCCATTATAACAGAGTAGGCTGCTTTCCCCCTGTTGGAACATTTCTGCAAGACATTTGTAGAATGTACATGTAAATGCCTCTCTGTCCATACTCCCAGAGATTGAGAAAACAATTTGGGTGAACACATGGCACACCGTGTTTTATTCTTTGATTCTATTCACGCATTTTGGCCATAAATTTCATGTTGTTACAATAATATGTAGGAACACTGGGGTGGAAAAACCTTACATTGTATGTACATGTACATGTACATGTATGTCAAAATAGGCATCCAGCTTTGCCATGTATGTGTAGACATAAGTCACATTCGTTGAGTGATGTTGGAAGGACTCACCACTTACATGTAGTGGCTGATGTATGGGCTCGATGGATATTTGTGGCACACTTAAGTTAGTAGTTTTGCTGTGCTGTCCTGGATCTCGTGGTGCCTTATGGTGGCCTCAGTTATATATCATGGCATGGTTGATCGATGCCGCAGGTGCAACATTTTTCAGGTCCCAGCTATACTGAATCCCTGAATTCACTTTTGTTAATGTTATACTCCAAGCGTCCTTATTTAAGAGCATGATCCTTTATATAAGGACGATGTTGAAGTATAAAAACAATGGCATCAGCTTGGTAGCTTTAATCCTCATTGATCAAAAGGAGAATTGGTCACCTAGCTTAATTAATTTATCAAAGTCATCTGTCCAATCCTTATCATGTCGAGTTGGAATCAGTAACATTTGAATGCATAGAATTGCATATTTCTTGTAATGCAAGTTGACGGCGGCAATGCTAATGGTTAAAAACTGTGATTACTGCAGTCAGAGATGACTACCAAATCAAGTTTAAAGTACATGTACATGTATGTTAATGAACGAAATTATTTCAAGCAAGACAAACTTCAATTGCTAAGAATATACATGTATAAAACACACACCTGATTTCCAACGAGTAAGAACTAAAGTAATGCTCAATCATCCAGCTTTTTGAAAATATAAACTTACTTGTATACATGTACATGTGTGTACTTTGTTGTTCATAATTTTATCAATATGCTGTGTCAATGTCACAAGTATAAACTACATGTAGCTGTTATTGATATAATAATAATTAATATCATCAAAGTTGAAAAAGAAGAAACTATCTTTACACAAGCTGCTCTTAGTATACTCTTCTCCATCGCAATATGGTTTTTTTAAAACGCATCCTTAATTAAGGACACTAACCACACTTAAATAAGGACGGCAACCTAGAGATTAAGCATTAAGGCAGTTTGTTTTAAAACTCAAATTTTTGTGCAAAACCTTTGACTGTCATACATCAGTAGGCCACATCAGTTAAAGTACCAATAAAGTTAGGCTTTTGGAAAAGGTATTTCTTAAACACAGTGTCACATTCCATTTCCAAGATGTGTATTTGCAATTTAAATTCCCATCATATATTATTTTATTCTTACAGCTGCACAGAATGTATTTCCAAATTTTCTGGTGTGTGGAGTGGTAGTACTTTCTGACAATGAAGGCATGGATTTAGTAGTCCTTGGTTATGATTCAAACATTGATATGAAAGCAGCAGTTGTAAGTTGTTTGCGTTTATGTTACTATGTGTATATTATTTATAACTCAACAATTTTCAGGTATCTGGAGAAGTTCCACCTCCCCACTTACTCATAGTGCCACCTGGCATGTATGACTCAGATAAGAAAGCATATTCCACACCTGAAGAAAAAAGCAAAGACAAGTTACTACCAAAGGGATACCAGTATTTTCAGTGTTGGGAGTACCATTTGGGTTTGTTTTCACCCACAACTACATCATGCAATTATATTTATATTTTTCAGAGTGTGTTGAAAAAGAGGATCGATTTTATATTGTGACTCCTACTGACATCATTCTTGCTGAGGTTAGGATCAAATTGGTCACACATGTATTCAGTTAGACTGTATACATATATCAGATGTTAGTAAACATCACTAACTTACATGTACCTACATGTATGAACTCTAGAAGTGTGCTTCTTTAACAGCTATCGTTTTAGATGTTGTTTTCATTTTATGTACAAATGTGAACATGTGGGTACACTGTACATATAATTGGTATTGACTCAAATGTGCTTTATAGAACCATAGTTTTGTTAATTACTCACCATAATTTACATTGCACACATAGTTGTTAACATGTAAGATTTTTAGATTACTTTAGACTGCAATTGAATTAAATTTTAGGTTGTGTCTCTTTCTGATGATAACAATAATTAACTTCCGCTTGAAGGCACATATTTGGCTTCACCGCACTATATTTTGGGTGGATTAGCTTTCCTAACAGTTGTCCATTAGGCCCTACTACATGTATATATACATGTAAAATATATATTGCCTGTGCATGTAAAATTGTACATAATATTGTACATGTACATGTGCAGTGATTGCAAATCATACTTGTAGATCACCAATGACCATGTTGCAAAAAGCATAAAACATTAATTATGTACATGCGTAAAAGTGTATAATGCAGACAATATTGCATATAACAACTCCTTTTTCACAGTGCATGTACATATACATGTTCAGGTGTATCGTGTTTGGATTTATACATGTAATGTGCTGTTGCTGAAACTAAACGCAGGAAGACAGACTTATAGAACAAGTGCTGCATATATTTGAACAGTGTTTTACATTTTAAGAATTACGATCTGTAGCAACATTATACACATGTACATACATGTATATAGATGTCAGATACCCCTAGGGGTATCTGACCTCTAGGGATCAAAATTGCCATAACTTTTGGCATGGTTTCAGTTTATTTGAATACCAAGGATTAACCACTCCAATCCCCCACCCACCCCTGCTTTACCCCTGATTGGACAAACCCGCCATGTCAGAATAAAACTGCATAGCATGCCAATTTAACAGTATGGAGGGAAGACCTAATTTTGCCCACCCCCTATATTTATGTATATATGTACCAAAACCCACTCCCTGTTGCAAACATGGTGGTAAATCCCTATGTATGCATTGTACATGTACATGATGAGCAGATTCCATACATGTAATTATTTTGCACTTTTTTTTATTTTAGAAAAGGACTCCAAAAGATCATGTTGACTGGCTTTTGGAACGAAAACGTTTTGAGGTACATACATATGTATATATAACTACATGTATGTATGTGTATTTCTGATAAGTTGAACTAGGGTACACGAATCGATACTTAAATTGTATTTCATGAACTTCACTGTACATGGTAATTTACAGTACATTGTTTTTCTCAACACTGTAGTCAATTTTATAGTGTTATAATTACAGCAAGGAGCAGTAAATGTTGTTAGCGCTTTTTTTACATCTTACCATGGACTATCTGCTGTAGTTATTCCATTTTGGTTGATTTTGTTTCTGGTTACCAGAGCAGTGACGTGTACTTATATCTACAGGTACAGGTACAATATGTATTGCTGATTATGCATATCGGTAATTATATTTTCTCTTTTGTATTAATACATGTATCATCATCCACTTTTTTATAAAGGTCATTAAAATGGATTCTTTTTCCTTAACATTTTGTGCGCACATATCTAGAAACAAATCGTTACATGTATGGGAAGTGGCAGTCTTTTGTAGGCATTCATTTTACTGTGCAATGTCATGATTTTGCACAATGTTTGGTCATGAATGACATCAGAATGGATAATATTATATTTACGATGCATAAAAAGTCACTATTTTATCAACCTTTCTATGAACAGTATCAACTCTTCCTTTAATTTTATGATGATAAATTATTGATCAATCAACACAATAATTGAAAGGTTGTATATGTAGGTTGTGTGCTTGTCTCTCTATGTGTCCTTTCATTTGTCGTGAATAGGGGTTAGCATGTTCTAAGCTACAATATAAGCCAGGTACATGTACATGTATATGTGGTGTTATAACACCATGTACATTGATACCTGCATGCACCCCTATGTGTACATAATTATAATTAGTGCTTCAGTTACCAAAGCTGAATGTCTTTTATTTAGGCAGCATTACAGTATGCAGAAAATCCAAGATATTCAAGAGCTCTTCCTCATGGGAAAACACAAGTACATGTATGTTGTCTACTTAAATCTATCATCTCAGCCTAGTAATTTTGCCACAGTTGTTCTAGTGTACATGTAAGTTCATCAGGTCTCACTTTGTCCAGATGACAGGTCTAGTGTTGGTTTTATTTAGTTTTTTCAATGTCCAGTTACATGTGGGTGTACAGTTTAATTTCTACTCAGTACACATACATGTACACTAATACTTCGCTGGTGTGTTTAGTTTGATGGTCAGAAAGGTGGTCTGTATACATGCTGCAATAACATAAATGGCCAAACCTTTGCTCTCTAGTTGACCTTGTTCTAAGAAATCTGATAACCCAGCACTGAAGCATGGGAAAGGAATGCATGCATATAAGGGTTAGAGAACCACTGATTGCATGCTAAATATGTGGGAACACTTAATTCTAAAAATAATCATGTTTGCAATACCATTCATTGTGGATCCAATAATTTGGTAATGTACTGTATCTTTGTCATTCTTGGCATTAGGCATTCACTCACACTGCACAGTTAGTTCGTACTAGAAGGCAAGATACATGTATGTCATTGGGCAAACAACGTTTGTGCTAGCATCTTGTGCAGCAACACTACAAGTACATGTACATATGCATGTACACATGTACATTTACATGTACCTTCTTGTATCATCACGAGTGTGGTGGAAATAATTGCTAATGAAACCAGCTAATTAGAAACAAAACTACTGGATTTATCATATCTGTTTGTATTTACATGTGTGAGCATGTACATGTACACTCTTGCAATACACTTACATGTACTTTGGTAGATCAACATACACAATGCTCAATCAATTTTTTGCTAACTTACTGTAGCATTTAAACATAAAGTGTGCACACTACACTATACACTTGTAGGGTGATACTGTTTCATGTACATTTCTTTATTCACTAGGACATTGGTGTGAAGTATATATACCATCTCTTGAAGCATAGTATGTTTGATGAAGCAGCTATGTGAGTATTAACACACTAGGAATGTGGGAGAATGTAAGTTTTGTACCCGTTAGGAAATGCCCCCAGTTTTTGGGTCCAAGTGATAAGGAGCGATGGGAAGATGTAATAATGCACTTCTTGGAAAAAGACCAATTGATGGTATGTTGCACTAAACTGTATAACATTTTGTGTTTACGTGTGTATATATTATTGTATAGGCTGTACAACCATTCATTCCAACAAAGAGTCCACAGCTCAGTCCTGCTCTGTATGAACTTGTCTTGAATAGATTTTTGAGTAAAGCCATACAAGGTCCTCCTGAGGACGAGAAGCGTGCAGATGAGAGCCAGGTAAACACCTATCATGCTTTACATTTGAATTTGATGATGGAATTTTGTTAATACATGTACATGTAGATACTCATCAAATTGATTCGTGCTTGGCCATCAGACCTCTATAATGCAAAAGCTATTATCATTGCTGTGAAGGTACTTAACATGCATGTATACTATGTTTGGCACAGGCAGTGAAGCATATCTTTCCACAGGCAGCATTCTTGAATAACCCACATAACGCCAATCTGCTGAATGTTTTGGCACTTCTGTATGTGATATGATTATAATATACATGTAGTTTGTCACTGAAGTCATGTCTTTCTTTCACCACAAAGATATTCAAATGATGAAGGAATGATTGAGGAAGCTTTGAAGCTATATCTTCAGTGAGTATTTTGTGTACACACATACATGTAAATGTTTATGCTTGCAGTAATTGGTTGCATGTACTACTGTCATGTAGTCTTTGGTATGTGCTTTTTGTATTTTACACACTACTAAAGTTGTATTGACAGTTGTGCAATGTACATGTCATTGTTATCAGCATTCATGGTTTTATTATACATGTTCATGTACGCATGTTTTTTAAATACATGATTTAGATGTATAAATAAAAGTGATGAAAATACATGTATATTCCCTTGTACGTAATCTGCTCTTAGAGTTTTTGCACATGATAGGGAAAAATTAAATTGCATTACATGTATGTAATGTACATTGTTCAATATGACACAAGTATACTGAAATGTACATCCTCATTTGGAAAATTTGTATATTATTATACAGGTAACTTTATATATTAATTTATTTACAGGCAGAAAGAGCCTCTTGTGTTTGAACTCATCAAGCAAAAGCGGCTATATAATGCTCTCCTTGACAATCTAGTTCCTCTGATGGAGCTCAACATCGAGGCAGGTGTAACCTAACGTTATGAACATGCTTTATCCCTTATTTATAGTCAACTGTCCAACTTCTGATTGAATGTCATGAAGAAGTGCCAGTAAGTTATATCACTGCTGATGTAATTGTACATGTACATGTATCTTCAGTTTACATATGCATGTAGGCATCTACATGTGTAGGAACACTAACTTTTTCATGCCCATTCTAATAAAATGCGTAACAAATAAGTTGACTTTTATACTTCCAAACGCTCTGCAGCACACACTGCACATGCACATGTACATGTACATGTGCATGTGTGTCTGCCCTGTGGATTACTTTCATTACAACTTCACTACAAGTTTTATTTTTTATTTTTTGTGATTGGTACATTTAGGCTAGTAAAGTAGTGCAACAAATGACCCTATCACATGCAAGAGAAGAATTCCTTCACAAGGTGAGGCCAGTACTTTTTTTTTAAATGGATTCTGGTTGATTTGGTAATTACATTTTTATGAGCAGCATCTGCAGCACAATTATACTGGGTTCAATTGCATTAAATGTTAGTAGAAAGCATTTACAACTAACTACACCTGTAGGACTAAACACATAAAGTGGGATGTCTTGTGCTTTGTGTCCGGACAACCATCTTGATCCTATTTGGCACCATACCACAACATGCAAGCATCACAATAAGGCTGAGCAATACTCTTGTTGAGTTATTTATCATGCACACTTACATGTACATTGTACATGTAAGCATCAAGGTTAGGACTCAGCCAAAATCATGACTACGCCCACCCAACTGACACTATTTTTTAAAAGGAAAGCCATACATACATGTACAGCCTTATTCGTTTTTGCCTTTCTGTGCAGTATCTAGACTCTTTGTTTGAAAAAGATTCCAAAGCTGGAGTTGAATATCACGAGAGACAGGTTGAGCTTTATGCAAAGCATGACAGCGGAAAGTTACTTCGTTTCCTTCGTACTTGCCCAGCTGTTCCACTCGAAAAGGTCAGTCTGATTAAGTTCTTGATCTTTGGTTACAACTTTGTACATTTGTCAGGCATTGCTTGTCTGTGAGCAGTACAAGCATTATGAAGAAATGGTTTACATCTTACGTATGTTAGATCAGTTGTGACTTATAAGGCCTAAGTTGGAACATTCACCATTTATTATAATTTGTTCCAGGTGAAATGGGAAACCCTAGAGCTGCATTATTGCTCATTATTACACAACTTGGAAATGTTGAAAAGGTAGACAAATTTTTCAAGTAATAAAATTTTATTTAGCTCTTCATTATTTTAGGCAATAGAATTTGCTACAGAGCAAAAGGATGATGAGCTTTGGGAGTTGTTGATAAATGAATCTGTCAAGCTCAAGCCTCCTAAGAAGTCAGGTAAATGTACATGTACAAGTTGGTGTGCTTATCACAAAAACAGGTAGCTTGAATTAACATGTGCATTTCCAGCCCTAAATGAAATCCCTTCTTTCAAAACTTGCATGTAAATGTGTTTGCATGTACATGTAGGTGTGCATACTCTACCCAGGGATTTCTATAAAATATACATGTACTTCTTTCAGAATTTATAACAGGTCTGCTTAAAAATGTCGGAACTCACATTGACCCAACCACACTTATTCAGGTACATGTACATTCATGTGTATATTTTTACCCACCATAGCATGTGCGTATCTGTCATGTGCATGAATTTACTGGTATATATAGGGATACAGACATGTACATGTATCTGTACCCACAAGTACATGTGGTTGTTACGTTCAATTTCAATTTAGAAAATCCCTGAAGGAATGAATATTCCTGAGCTTGGAAACTGTTTTGTGAAACTTCTACAGGACTTCAGTGTCCAAGTGAGCTATTGGGTACTGGGATGTGACAAAAATTCAGAATGATGTAAGATAGTATTTAAAGGACATGTATTTAAAAAGGGTGGGTTCAGTATGTCTGGCTTGATTTTGTTTTGCATTGACTGTAATTGGCTTGTCTGGAGTTGGTGAAGACGTCTTTGCATATCTTTTTTGCAATTGATGAAGTGTATCAACCAGCACTGAAGCAATTCACTTCCATTGCAGTATTCCACATACAATACATGTACATGTGACAGTGTATATGTGTAAAGCATTTTCATCTACACTGTAGTTGTTCTGTGTTCAAAATGGTGTGTGTGTGTGTGTGTGTGTGTGTGTGTGTGTGTGTGTGTGTGTGTGTGTGTGTGTGTGTGCTTTTTCAAGAGCGCGTCAGCAATTTTGCAGTCTACATGCTGCTGCTGCAGAACGCAACGATTACGGAGCAAAATATGAGAGTTAGTATATTGGAGTCGAGTGCCCTGGCAAAACCTGAGGAGCTGATAATGAATAAATCCGTCTTTAATAACGTCTAATTTTTCAACATCATCTATAATATCCCTACATGTTTTAGCTACAAAATTTTGTACAAAAGCACATACCCCGTCGGTTTAGGGTAACATCTAGGCATAAAATATATAGGCTTCGTAGGGTTCTTAAATATATAGAGAAACCAAATTCTAACTTTTAAGTGAAGACGTTTTATGGTAACTTTAATCTATTACAACAGGCAAATACGTGTATATAACATCTTGTGAATTACAATTCTTTAAGTTGACATTTCTGTTTACTTCCTTCATACTGTCTCCCAAATTAATAATCAACATTGCTGCCAGTAAATTCAATTAGCACTATAACATATATTATCTAGAGTACACTTTTTTGGTTTGCACTAAGGTCATTTGGCAAAGATACGGTTATGCTGTAATGGGGTTTGATCATGTGTGTGTACATGCAGGTCAACTTGACGGAAGGATGTAAGAAGATTTTAGTGAAGGACAGGTATGCCAGCAGAACACTTCGGTATTGACATCACACTTGTTATGTTCTATCGTTCACAGCCAGAGCCTAATGTCAAAGTTACACAAAATGCAAGCAAGAGCTGTGTGTGTGGATGGTATGTGGATGTGATTTGGAACACAGTATTTACTAATTAGTACTGTCTTTGGTAGACTACATGGTACTTTTGCAATTATACATGTACAGTACATATATTTATCAGCAGCACACCCAGAGCATTGAAGCTTTGTTATTTTCTTACATTTATGTATCCACCCTCATTATGGTTTGCTCACTGAAGTTTGGAATAATGGTGCCATTTGTAGTATTTGTTTATAGTTTATGATGTAAGCTGTGTGTAATAAACACTGCTGCCTTAACACGTGTGTTTGCAATTGTAGATACATGTATATGTGTACCGGTATATTGTGATGTTGTATAATCTTTTTCTACTTGTTAGCTGATGCTGTGTGCAAGGCCTGTGGTGATAAGGTTATGGAAAATGGTAGGGATTTACATTTATTGTGCAAAATAGTATCCACCAACCATCCCAATATAGAGGAAGTCACAGACTACGTCATCTTTTTCTGTGGGCATATTTACCATAAGCGCTGTGCTGCTGTAAAAGACACGGTAATCACTAGCTCAACTTTACATTGTGATCATCACCATGATCCTGTCTACAGTTACTATGCCGTTTCTGCTTTGCTGGCACTCGACCAAAGCGAAATGAAAGTTCCACCCTCAAAACTTAGTGGTTTTGGACTATTATTTATGTTTGCTGTTTTTGCAATTCTATTGTATGACATGTCACCGTTTCTATGAGAAAGCCTCTGTGGGAGGTATGCACTGTTGTCTACACAATTTTAAAACGAGACATCCTCCATCCAATGCTTTTTGTATTTTCTTCTGTTTGTCCTTTCAAGGTACACATACAATGTACATATATAATATGTAGACAGATTTTTAAACAAGAACCATTATTAGCATTCTTCCCAATATAGATTTCTTTTTTTACTGTCCCAGATCCAGGCTTGGTTTTGCATATCACATGTACATGCATGTATATGCGAGTTGGGCTATAAAGTAAAAGCATGCCATTGTGTATTATAGAGGTTTCTGCATGCACATACAAGTTATAAACTTCTGGTTAGTTAGTGATCATAAGTATTCCATGCATGCTCAAGTAACATGCATGAGTTTGTTAATGTGCTCACATCTTTCAGATTTCTCCCCTCATGAGATGCATGACATAAAATGCTGGTTTTTGTGTCAATACTTGAGCTGAAGTATATATAGCTTCTTGTGGTGACATGCCTGAAAATCTGTTTTGAATGCCACATATTTGTTGCCAGGTTAATTTTTTAAGTGTATTTGACACTATTGAAATCCAGCTACTTGTGTTGTGGTCCACTAACAGGGTATATTATAATGTACAAACAATGATATCATTCAATCTACTCGGACTCAATGGAATATGATTTCTAAACCATGACCAGCATAAATTAGTTCTGTTGTTTCCTTAACAAAAATCTGCAAATCAAATAAACATTTTTCAACCAGTTTCACCAGAGTACATGTGATCATTCCCACAATGATCAATACCACACATTACATGCAGTACATGATTATTATGCACCAAAAATTAGCAATGTAGCTGCATACACGTGCACCTAAACAACAACTGTTGTCTCTATATCAGCTGTAAGGATCAATAATGCCATGTGTAGCTACATGTACCTGATACAGATTGAAGAAGTGTGAAATGGCTATTTTTAAAATGGCGTGTAATTTGTACACTGCTATATACAGTTGGCACAAGCATATAATTATGTTGATATAAGTTATACAGGGACATCATTAGTTTAGTATCAATCTTGCCACAGCATTTTATATTGCCTATGTTACTGGGAGCAAAAATGGCTGGTGTAATAATTAGAAATGTCAACTGTTATTTTGGCACTTCAAAGTTAAAAGCATATAATCGAATTGAGCTATTCCATTATTTTACCCTACACCCCTATCAGTGGGGATAGTATTGATGAGATTATTCCCCCCCCCCCCCCCCCCCCCCCCCCCCCCCCAATTCCGCGGGGTCAATATTAAACTCACACACGCCAACACTCACACACACAGTAAAACACACACACACACACACACACACACACACACACACACACACACACACACACACACACACACACACACAAACTTATTATTCCTTGGGAATTTTAATAATTAACCACACATCTATGAGATGTCGGATCGCTTTGAACATTTGGATCCTACTTTCCAAAGACGGATTCGACGCAGCGTCCTGATCTCTGGTATTTGGGTCGGTGTAATATTACTTCAAGCGGGCATATTTGTCGCAGCTAAGCCTTACCTCGATAAACGAAGACAAGAAAGATTGAAGAAAAAAATTGCCGATACTGCAATAAGCGAAGAAACTCATTTTGCTGAGAGTAATAATGGCAGTGAGTTGGTTATAGCACCTCTATGCGTTGTAATGGAATTGGGGTTTTTTTCTTTTTTGGTATGTGTACGTCATAAAGATGGAGACAGCCGGTGAAACTCACCCCTCTAATTCGGTTTCATTCTTCAGTCCGGATGTCCGGGAGTATCTTACATCGGTGTTTGAGAGTGCATTTGTGAGAGACATCTATAAATGTATTTTTTGTGTCTAATTATAAATATACACGTGTAGTCTCCAGCATGCGTGCATGGTTCCAGTCTTATAATTAATTGCTGCATGCTGCAGACTCTGCGATTATAGTTATATTTCGGCTCCTCATCATCTGTCTGTACATGTGTCTCTTGATCTCACGCAGCCACACTACTTGCCAGTTTCAGCGGCCAATGTCATTCATACTCTCACAGAATATCTTGGAACACCACCTCCACTCACTACTCTTAGAATCAACACTCTAGTGTATAGTAGAGAGGAGGCTATTAGGCTGCTGGAAAAGCTGCTTTCAGAGGTGAATAATAATTATGTCTTTAATTTAAATGCATGACAAGTATTAGCAGCAGTATACAACCAAACATTGATGCAATCTAGCAATTTCTGTTACCCAAGACTCTTAAGTGATTGAAAGTTTTGAAGGATACAAGGGCCACTCTAGGTCTTATTACTATCCAGCCCATTATTTATTTATATGCAGTATACATGTACTACCTTTTGCTATAGTGAAAATTATGTAAAGATCACTGCAATATATATAGCACATTGGTACTCCTATTGTAAATGGAAGCACAAATGTATTTCTCACAATACAGATTTCTCTACCTTCTAACCTGGTATCTAGATACTTAAATCTAACCGACAGTTAAGCTGGCATTTTTTCCCCATGCGTAATGTTATTTAAGTGCAAATATCAATGAATCAAAAAGTCTGAGTGAGCAAGTACTACGTGTAAGGTGCATGAAGCTATAGCTTGCATACTACATTTAAAATAATGCATTGAAACTTGGAAGGTCCTTGATCACTTTTATTTTTATATCATTTTTCACAGCTGTGGGAGGGTATAATTATTGCTTTTGTTATGTCACACTTTGTGCTACAAAGACTGATTATCTGTTGATACATGTATGCACACTATAAACACAGCGTTATTCACATAGATTTTATGCACTGAGTTGAAAATCCATTGCAACCATCACATATCAGAAAGGTCTCATATTGTCTACACGGTTGAGGTATAAACTTTATGCAATGTAATTACATGTAATTCTGGTACTAAAACATATAATTAGCAGCTACTAAAATGCAATACCGCAATGTGCATAAAAGTGTGCGTCATGAAATCTATATATGTAATGATACTGCAGTTGTTGGTTTAACGGTCAATAAAAATAAGGAAATTCTAATTGTTACATTATATTTTTAGCGATACAAGGGAGGCAAAATACACATACATGTACCAGTCTTATTTATATAATTTGTTTGAATGTAGAAATACCTTTCCTTCAGCAATATCAAGCAAAAGCTATATCAACTCCTCCTGTCATACCTCATCCAACATTAGCTGACACTGTGATTATACCCAATTGTGGTCCTCGAGAATGTGTCAGACATACAAGAAAGGTGATAGTGGACCTGCAGTGTGGTCTAGCTGTGATGAGGGGTGCAGATGTTTTTGCTCCTGGTGTAATGGCAGCACCTAAAGGTGTGAGATTATTGCTATTGTGTTATTCACTTTATGCACAGTAACTCAGCAGGTCTTCAAACTGGTGATATGGTCTCGGTATTTGCTGATATGGAAGGAAAATGCAGGCGTGGACTTGCAACAGATTATGAAGCACAAACTCTGTACGTTGGAAATGGTGTTGCAGAATTAAGTAGGACTCAACTCTTTGGATCAGAAAGTAAAAACAGGTCTGTACCTCCTCTTGGCATGTTGCTACCATTGCTTATACTAGCAGCCGCACGTGCATGCATGTACTATTTGACCAGTCGTATCATTTGGTGTAATATATAGCTGTTGTTTGTAAAGACAGGGTGCACCTGATTGTACACTCTAGTGGTTTCACCTTACTTCACTTATTGGTGTTGGCATGAGCAGCACTTACAGTCTTATTTTCTTACCTCCAGGGGTACTGCAATCAAAATGGTGGACCCTTTATATGCTGCTCCATCTTTGAATTCTGAACTGAGTGACATTGTATTCACTCAAAACCTTCCATCCATAGTGGTTTCTCATGTGTTAGATCCACAACCAGGTGAAACAATTCTGGATATGTGCTCTTCCCCAGGTCTGTCAGTACATAGTCTATTTTGCATTTCCCTGTTGATGTTATACTTTCTAAAGGTGGAAAAACAACTCACATAGCCATCCTTATGAGAGATAAGGTGCAGTCAGTGTTATATTAAGATCGCTTCTGTTTTATACCGTTTTACCTTAGGGTTGTTTGATAGCACTGGATAAAACATCACCCAAAGTCACCAAGCTGAAGCAAAATGTGAAGAGATTCAGGCTATCTCGTGTTCACTGTTTTATTTTTGACTCTACCAAAGCCCTCGACAGTGTTGCTTGTGAATTAAATCCACACGGTATGGATCATAGTCAATTCTATGTGGACATGAACATGAAGCAACATGTGTTGTGCATGTATGCATACATGTACAATTGTTTCAAAAACACAATCACCTACATGTATGTTACAAGTTTTATTCACAATTTCAAAACTGGACCATTTATGTGTACACCTGTAGTTAAACTACACTACCCATCCACATAATATATGTACTTGGTTGTAAAGCCTGCATATGAAGTGATAAAATTTATGGCCATGTTTTTGTATGTCACAAATAACGTTCTATCATTTTAAGGGGAAAAGGTACTGCCCACTAGTCTTCTCTGCATTTGGAAATATCACAATTAATAACATATATGTATTGTAGGAATCCACATTTCAAATAACTGGATAGTTTGCATGTGTAGATGTTACTTACCCGTACCCCTAAACCATCACAGTAATCAGTTGCAATTGATTCAGGGTGTAATGGTTACTTTATATATTTTTAGTGCCAACACCACCACCTTATCCACCGGAAAGCTTTGATAGGATCCTGCTGGATGCACCTTGCAGTGCACTGGGACAAAGGCCACAACCAATCTGCAAGATTTCCTTGACGGAGTTGATGTCATATCCTGCATATCAAAGATCATTTTTTGAACAGGTAGGAATTGCCCTTCATTGATGTGGTAGTCATGCACAATAATTGAGATAGGCATACATTCCTCCACAGGCAGTGGCTCTGCTCAAACCTGGGGGGACTCTTATTTATTCAACATGTACTTTCACTCCGGAAGAGAATGAAGCTCAAGTCGCATGGGCACTGAAGACTTTCCCTCAGCTACACCTTTCTAATCAAGTATATAATTATATGTAGCCCATATTGATTCTCCACCTAATTAGACTTCCACATAACTGTCCAATTTCAAGTTACTACCAGTAAATTTATAAATTATGGTGGGATCATTTCTGATGGGATGTGCATTTTTACTTAGTATTTTAATAATCCCAGATCTGATAGCTTGTCAATTCATTTTTATTCCAGATTCCATTTATTGGCTTTCCTGGTCTGCCAGGATTTGGTCTGAATACAGAGCAGTTGAGGATGGTTCAGAGATTTGGGCCCATTCCATTTTGTGAGCTGCTGGGTAGTGAGCAAACCATCTCTAGTATCTCACATCATGAAAATGACTACAGCACTTTAGCAAGAGATACCATAGCATTCTTTATAGCAAAATTTGTTAAAGTGTGAAATTATTCGAGATTGCACAACTGTTCGCATTTGCAGTGTTAGTTAACATTTCACATAGTTGCCAGCAATAAAACATACTGACAAAGTTAGCTTAGCTCAATTAATAACCTAATTTATGACAGTGAAATTTATATACTGTACTATTGACCAATAGCATTTATTTACTTGGTTATCAAAAATATACAATGTAAAAGATTATCATTATTATTAAGGATAATAATGACATCCTTAAATCAGGAGGATTTTTGCCTGGAGATTAAACATTAAATCTTTTGAATAACATCAACAACAAAAACTGATATAAGTATAATTATACAGCTGGCATTTTGGTTCCCAACTGGTTCTGCAGCAGACCAGCAGACCTAGACCTCACTGATTTCACCGCTTAACTCAAATGTCATTGCCAAAGTGAGATTCACAGGGGGGTCAGCAGCCGCATCTGCCGAAGTCCGAAAGCACATTGAAAATGATCCAAAGTGTGAAGAACTTGTGTGCCCTTCGCTGTGGAAGCCTATGGTGCATGGGGCTTAGAAGCACATCTCACGTTTGGCCCACAGGCTCTGCATCAATACTAACTAAACGATCAATGTCCAGAGTGATTTCTAATCTATATAGTCGTCTGAACATGTCCCTAATTAAGGCAAACTCAAGAGCTATGTTGAGTAGAAGTGCATTGTAGATTTAGATGTATGGTGTAGTTAGTTGTTTATTCTACGTACGTGTGTATATTAAGTCTTAAATCATATAACAAATATACTAATTATATACTACATTTGATAATGCCCTCATTGGATTCAAACAAACTAATCTACCTACACCCATCTGCTAAACTGCATAAATCCAAGTCTTTCATGATCATGGATGTTTCGTGCATGTTCTTGCAAGCTATGCATACTGTGATGACGCAATTTTACTCTAAATACTGGACAAATTTAGCAGTGAAACAAGTGTAGAATAAATATTATTTGCAAGAACTAGAAAAGCACTTGTTGTGATATTAGACTTTGGAATCATAATTCAATGACTTCCACAAACAAGTCACCTTAAATATAGTCTAGGATCTCTATACCTTACAAAGCTGAACCAGCAACAGATGTGTCTTAAAACACCCACAAAAGAATTCTGCTATACCATACTGTCATTGTCTTCATAATACTGTACTCTTTGACCACAAAAACTAATGTTTTGTGTCCATGATGAGTCCCTGCAAGAAATAAATGAGCATTGGTCACTTCGCCATACAGTTCAGGCATGAGGAATCAAAGCATTAATTCAGCAGTGTCAATATCACTTCTAGAACTCACAAGTAGAGCATAATGATGACAGAAGAGTAAAGGAAGTCTATTAAGGAGCAGAAGGAGAGGCCTCAGCAATACAGTAGCCAGTTTAGAAACTCTGATGCCTTCCGATACTCCTGGTTAATTAAAGTCATTTGAACTTTTTAATGATATGATTTGACCTCTCAAACCATATTAGCCGCTTCACAATACCATCAGGATGATGTTAAATTGATGTTTTGCTATTACAGCTAACTGGGTCTGGGGGGCCGAGACTACCCCAACTTTTAAGTACATGTATTTTGATGTGACTGTATCACTACCGGTATTATGACGTGACTGGGGACTACACATGTAACGACACGGGCCTCGAGCTTAGAGTCTCGTCGTACTAGTAACCAATGCACTAGCTTGATATATGAAAGTTGGAAGTTATAACTGATCTGTGGGTAAAAGAATGGGGGTCGGGGCCTGCGATAGCGACGAATAATATCTAAAGCAATAGTATTCCCTTAAGTAACTGGTTACAGGTATCGCCACTACTGCACTAATCATGGGTGGGGTCGATACTAACTGTAATAATGATTGCCACGTGATGTGTTGTTATTAATTGGGGGTTTCCCTTATTTTGCAAACATGGAGTTAGGATGGTGGCTGAAGGACTTAAGGACTGGGGATGTTGTTAATGGAAAGACTGCAATTCAAGTTCAGGCTGAAAACTCTATACAGGAATGGATGTACGAAATATGTCGTCAGCCAGCCAAAATACGATGTACCTACCCACCGCCCATGTGTTTACTATCTGATCACATTGTAGTGGGATTATGTGTTGGCGCTACGACAGTGAAATTGTATGGATTAAAGCCGCGCACGGAATTGCTGAAGGGGAATGAATTGTTAGAAATGTTTGAGGACCAATTTCAAGATGATACATATGCCAAGTACTTTCGTCAGTACTGCGATTGGACCGTGCGTAGATCCAAAGCAGAGAATTTTGAATCAGTGTTAGAAGGCAAGTGTGCTGTGTACGCGCATATGCCCTTAGACGTAATTCTATATGTATGCATGCACCTGTAAATAAAATAAAAAATCTGTGCCACAAATGTGCTGCCTTGTTGTTACACATGTATGCCTATGTTAGCAGGTGTATATTCGCTTGTGTGTTGGTTACAGATTAAGGAATTATTTCACTTATATTTCTACCCAATCAGATTCTGTCTACAGATGTGGTGATTTCTTTTGTGGAATTTCAACCACCCTTCACAGTGATTCCATTGCTGTTTCTCGTCAGCCTTCTGTTGCCAACGACGATGTGTACAGAAAGGTACAGCAGCCAGTTGTCACTGGTCCACATATGCCAGACACTATGAAGCGCCTGGAGAAGCAGTGTAGTGATACTTCACTGCTTACCGCTCCCAACAATGTTGCTTCTGTTGAGTCCAATGGCTACAATGCAACAGCAAATGAGTCTAAAATGTTGGACAATTGTGTGCAACAGTGTATCGATGTGGAGCAATCGGACAAGGACCCAGCTACCCAGAAGGACAACGAAGCACTAGTTTCTGGATTTATTGTCACTGAGCAACTCCACATGCAGGAGGCTAAAGAAGAGGGTGGGCAAGGCCCAAAAGAGCAAGTACTGCCAAACCATCATGCCGAAAAGCTGGTGCAGTTTAAGGATTCGCTGATGGTGACTGGGGGTACCATGGGTACCATGCATGAGGTTAGTAAATTCCTTGTGTGGCACTTCATTACTTCACGAGGTCCTTTTATAGGAGCCGGCTAGATGCCCATTTCTGGATGGCAGGCCTGAAGATCTAGTTTGCTATGTCCATGCTTTGGAACTCACATATAATGTCCCCATGGCTACCTGTGCACAGGTGTGTTGCACATATAAGTACCATAGTGTATGTTAATATTCTGATATATTGATAGGATTGCAAAGACCATTTAGAGCCATACGTGTCTAGTGTGAAGCGAGAGCTGCAGACCATGGAGCAAGTTGCTGCCAGTGAAGACTTGAAACGCTACATTCTGCGGCACTGTCAAAATTGCCGACGGCAACAGTGCCGTGTACCTCATGTGGCTGCTGGATGGTACGTCATAAGTTGGTTACATTGATACATGTGGTGATGTGGATAACATGCAATGTGCTTGCAATTTTGTGCCGTGTTGTGCTGCAACCATGTTATGTCATTGTGGTACATGTACATTTTTGTGAGTGATTTGTGTGGTGTTGAGTGTCACACACTCATGTGGCATATTTAACGATGGTTACATGTTTCTATTTCAGTTGTCCTCCTGGTTTCTGTTCTGCAACAAAGTCTCCATCTTATTCGATGTCACTCCAGAGCAAGGCAGAGCTGCCCGTCGCCACTGTTCCCTTGACTAAACCGCCTGTTGGTGTGAAGGAAGTGTCTGTTGACCCTGAGCCTTATCAGAACAGTAGTGCTGTGGACTTTGCGAAGAACCCCATCCCTGAGCGTAACCCAGATGCAGGCTGCAGGCTTCATGTCCCCACAGAGACTTGCGGTGATGCGGCTGTTTACATTCCACAAGCAGTGTACATCCTCCCAGCTCCCGGTGGGAAGAGTGCTCACATTAACCAGCTGCTTGTTCAGTCTCGGGAAGACCTTCCTCATGACGTTAGTGGTTACCTTCATGGCACAGTGATCTACTCTTCCAAGATGACTGAGAATATGCAGGTAAGAAAGGGGTGATACTTATGCTCGTGTCATCTTTTAACCTAATCACCTGGTTGTACATTAGGGATAGGTAGTGTCTGAAATGTAGAATTCTTTATAATATTTTGTCTTTTTCATATTTGTGTACATTAATATGCTTTGTATGCCCATCTTCATAGGACATGCAACACATTTTCAGCCCCGGAAGTCACAATAGTTGGATTCCTGATTTTTTAAAAGTACCAACACCATCCCAAACTCTGCTTGGTCGTGGAGGAAATGGCATTACCTTTGCCTACACTGTGTCGGACACAGATTTTGCTGTTAAAGAGGTCTGTTTGCTATGAACACTACGTATTGAATGAATTTCACTGATTTATAAAGTTGTTCTTAAAATTGTTGTATTATATTTTAAAATACATTTTAGTACTGCATGCATGTACATACCTGAATATTATTGTTCATCTAACCAAATTGTTATTAAAAATTGCTGTACCCTACTTGTTCACATGCTATTTATCTTTATTAGACCAAATATCGCAGGAGTGAAATTCAGTTGTGGCGTCAATTTGACCATCCCAACGTGATTCCTTTGTTGGCTGTTGTATCACTTCAATCTGGTCGCTGTCTCCAGTTTATGCCTCAAATGACATGTAAGTACATGTATATATACTCTTTCTGTTAATGTCTTTTTTGTGTATACATGTACATGTATGTGTTGAAACATATCACATATTTGAAATACTAATTATTGTAGGCAATTTGCGGGAAGAAGTGGGTAAAATTATAAGCCTAAAGTCCCTACTATCCAAACACAATGAGGAGTTCTGGAGAGTGGCAGTGTATCCGAAGCTGAAGCACATATTAAGATCTACCTTAAGTGGCCTCGTTCACCTGCACAATGATCACCGCGTTCAACACTGTGATTTGAAGCGTAAGTGATGACAATCGATAAGTGTAACCAATCTCCATAACTGTTTTTAATATTCAAATTGCATGCAATGGCAATTAAACTTAAGAGACCTTATTCTAGAGTGCAAAAAGGCATAAACATCCAAAAGAGTAGTGGGTAGTTCAAGACACTGTAAATTCCAAACCAATAACAAATACTCTTGAAACCTTATATATAGTTAAAGTGGCGAGTGTGCTACATGTGTATGTGTTTGTAATAATATTACATGGCTACTTAGTGCATTTTTTTCATAAATTCTAAATAAAAAGCTAAAATTTTATAAAAATATATTAATAATGCATGCTATGATGGTGAACAACCTTACAGTTTTTACATACATGTACTTCTGTGAGGGTGTGGTTTTCGAAATGGTCAGAAAGTGCATGTCCATAGGAAGTGATTCAAGTTCAAAATGAAGTATGACATACTATGAAATTCCATAGACTACAATCAAGTTATTACAGAGAGGGGGCTGTCAGTATTGTAAAGAATAATGTGCATGAATAAAGTGATCAATTGGTACGTTCTAACTCTCCAGGGTGACTTAAAATATATTTAAGTGATTCTTTCTAGTTGTTGCTAGCATAGTGACCTTCTAAATAGCCAATCGTATACTCCCAAGCTTTTCTTGGAAAAGTAGCATCCTATCTCATTTACACATGTAGCTTGGTGACCTTTGCACTCTTTCGCTTAGAATACTTCTAGTAGCTCCACACAAGTAGACTATGTTAATACCGCATCCGTGAGTTAAGTGGGTACAAATTTAGGGGAAACTAAAAACCTAAAAGATCCGCTAGCAATAAAATCACAGGTACTGGTTGTAAAATAAGTAAAGTAACCTTTTACACAACGTTTGCATTATAATTTATAAGAGCTGCAACTATTGCAGTTTTGATGCACACACTTTAAATAGGCATATTGCGGTACTACACTTATCATTTTATCATTTTGCACCCCTTCCCTTCTTGACTGTAAATTGATAAGCATACATGAGCCATCTATATCAATGCAGCTCCTGGTTTCCATAATAATTAAAATTACATGTGCATGCAGACTCACAAAACATCGTGAAAAGCATCCAAGTTTAAACGCACGCGGAAATGTATAGAGTTATTTAGACACGATAGAACACATGCACACAGTTTTAAAAAATACATCGCTTACGACTGAAAATCGATTGAGATGTGTAAAAGTTCAACTTGGCTTATACAATGTGATTATTGCCGTTTTTCTATGATGATGAATTAAGGTTTCGTCGGAATGGACCCCGTTTATATCGCCACATTTGTAGCATCCAGCGAGCTGAATGATCTCTCACAAAATGCATCCAATGTTGTCTCAAGAGTCGTACTTTCACATTACTGTATTTGAAAACAAAAATACCCAACAGCAGACCTTTTAGTTTTTTTACTTCCCCCAAAAACGGCTTAAATTTACCCACTTTACTTTACGGACGCGGTATTAAAACGTGTACGATTTGTTTATATAGCTCAGAGCTGGTTCCCGTGTGTTTTGTTCCTCACGAACAAAGAGTGGCCCCTATGTCAAAGGGTTTGAGAACACAAACGGAACACTTGGGGACGCTGCATCGATATGAAAAATTATTTAAAGAATTAGATATTACTTACACATCTACAGTTACAATTGCCTAAATTTAAAATATATATATATATTTCATATAAATAAAAATAATGATGAACTCATATATGGTTCCCCCCCCCCCCCCCCCTTCATTTCTACATGTATGTCATTATGAGAAGTAGTTTAAGAAGTTAATGCTTTTTGCACTCTGGTTTGTTTGGTTTCTAGACACTGATGTTAGTGTATTTGTACACAATGTAGTTTTCCATAGTCAATCAGACCTGTGATGCTGATTCCATGGGGGCAGAAATACATATAAGTACATGTACATGCTGTAATGGCTTGTTTCTTTGCGGAGGATTTTTGTACCCTTTCACTCCTGGTCAAGTACTTGTACTTGTACAAGATTCTACTGTATAGTCATTACAAGCAGTGAGATTTGCAAATCAATTTATTTAAATCCCCTATTAAGTAGTGACACCACAAGTAATACTCAGTTGAATGGCATAGTTAATTTACATGTATGTATTGTATTTCTTGCAGCACACAACATTTTGATTCAGTATCAGTGCAGTCATAACCATTTGGTGGACAGTGTATTTTGCTGCACTGCTGAAGAAAGGTGCACAGTCAAGATTTGTGACTTTGACTCAGTGAAGGAGTTCAGTTCTACCTACTACAAGGCAGACAAGACCATGGCTAAGACTGGAACAGAGATTTCAAAGGTGCTTGGAACAAAAGGTTATAGAGCACCAGAGGTGAGCTGCACTATGTGTACATGTGTGATGTACATGTGTTGTGTGCTTGTCAAGTACAATGTGGCATTTGTACGAAAATACTACTGGAAGCTTGTATACATAAACTTCCCCCACCCTCCGCCAGTCCCAGCGCTTATACATGTAGTTTGGAGATACGCTTGTTTGAAAAAACATGCTATTTTTGTAAGGTCTCTCGTTGGGGGCGGAGGGGGGTGGTACTTTACGGTACAAATATGTTTAAGTTAACTTTAAAGTACATGTACATGTACAGTGTATATATATTCGATGTGTGCATAAGAGTGATAATCAACTACCTGCACAAATCACTTGGGAAAATTAAAAACTAATGTTTACAACAGAGCATGGGAAAATGATGTGGTTGTTTTATTGCTACAATGTAGTGGTATCGAAACTGTTAGCTATTGATTGTAATACTTTTGTGTTCATTTGTTTTAGAAATTTCTAAAACCAGACCTGAAGCAGGATCCAACAAGTCTTGGTGCAGAAATGGAAGGCCCTTGGTGTGATATTTGGAGCTTTGGATCGTGTGTTCTCTTCATTTGTCTTGGTCCAGGTGACAAGAAGGATGTGAGCTAGTACTACTTCATGCTTGCATGCATATTGGTGTATGTTTGCATGTGAAGGCTCAAACCCAATTAGTAGCCATCAAAAATGAAAATGTGTACACCTATCTGATGTAATAATTTCTCAACTAATTACACATCTGCAATTTTTATTTATTTTATATAGCGATTATTTTTTTTAATGACCACTGAAGCGTAGTCAATTATTGTGTCCTAGGGATGTGTGTTACCATAATAACAGCATTCAAAAGTATTAAGCATAATAGGCTTCGCTTTGCAGGCAGACATGTTTAAAAAAGAAAAAGATGATTCGGATGAACGTGTGGAGCCTCTTGTGAGAGTAAGTTACTTCATTAACAACTACAGACAACTAGATGTAGATATACGTA
This sequence comes from Spongilla lacustris, assembly GCA_949361645.1. Lineage (NCBI taxonomy): Eukaryota > Metazoa > Porifera > Demospongiae > Spongillida > Spongillidae > Spongilla > Spongilla lacustris. The sequence goes on from OX442418.1 coordinate 7,668,421, forward strand.
CACATAAATGCATATCATAAATCTAGATCATATATACATGTACATAAAGTGTGCACATTACTTAAACCGTTAATGTTGGTACATGCAGTTCGAATTGAAATTGTTTTCATCTAAATGTACTTATCCAGGAGTAATGCTATTGTTGATGGCTGATGATGATGTATTTTTATGTTCATTAATTTTCTTTTCACTTGTATTTTTGTTCTTTTGATGTCACTTTTAAACCTACACTTTTCAGGTGACTAGTCTGTTTACAGAACCTCCACCACTTCATGCTGTGGGGGTGTTTGCTGCAAAATGCTTAAAGGTGCACATGTACATATATATGCTGTTATTACTTACTATTTGATGCTATTTTTAGCCACAACCAATACAACGTCCTTCAGCTCAAGATCTGCTCCGAGATTTATTTCTCTCTTGAATATGATTGCTATATGTGCTTGCATGTTTGTTTTGTTTCTAGTGTGTTGATGTGTTTCATTTTCTATGTACATGTAATAATAAACCCCAGAGAAAACAAATGCTCCAAACTCAAAGTTGATCGAATTTAATAATGACTGGTGCGGGTACATTCATGCGTATTTATTAATTTTATGTTCTGATGCTGATAAGCTGATACTAGTTTCGTACCCAGACCCTAGTACGTCACAGCTGCGGATGGATTACATCACCACTACGCTAGAACAAGGGGTCTGGAAAAGTGACTGCGGTGACAGATGGAATGTTAATTGTTTGAACAAGAGATAGGCAACTATACCGCAATAGTATTCATATTATTGGTTATAGCGTTGCTTGTTTCTTAGCAATGCTTCAGAGCTTATAAATACTAGCTGGTATTCACATTGATTCCAGCTACTGATGACAGAATAGTCTCCCTGTGCTTCCCCAAGAAACTGCGTTGTCAATGAGTACCTGCTAACTTAATTGGTCCATCACCAACGGCGAAATGCAAGCTACAACAGAAGACCGATCGAGGTGTTCTCTTTCGAAGATGGTCGAACACGAAAGGCAGCAAGGCATAGCATAACGTGTTCCCGTACCCCGATGGCAAAATGATGAAACAGTCATGGCCTCGAACAAAGTTGTAGCCTCCTTCTGTTGTCCTTCAACGTACACTCTCAGTTGATCCATCGCAAAACGTACAGCTGTACAAACATAATCCATTTTGTTATCCAAAGTCATGTACTACTTGTTGACATAGCAACATTCCAGCGGGCTGCGGTCAATTAAAAAGTTCTGGAATTCCAGAACTTTTGTCACTTTCCCAGACCCTTGTTCTAGCGTAGCAGTGATGTAATCCACCTGCAGCTGTGACGTCTAGGGTCTGGGTACGAGACTATGATAACATGTATTTTTAGAGACATCGTTTTTGACCCCTGTTATAAATGTCTTTTTTTATTTAATTTTTTTACCGATACCAGCGTATAAAATTGGATAGTTTAGCTCTTTATTGCAGAGAGCAAATTTTTACGATCATTTTCATGAGTCGCCAAATCGCGCGCTTTCAGCTTAAGACAATATAATAGCCCTAGTTTGATTTTGCTACGACCCTTGTATAACTCGCTAACCGAGAAACGGATATATAGTGTAGCTCTTTATTGCATGCTATCGAACAACGTACTACAAAAGTGCTAAATATAGGACTACTAGTATAATTTGTACCATCGTTGATCCCTTGTTCCCTGCTTTTTACACCACTGTTGCCTTCAAATCCTATATACCACTAACTTTCTCAGAGAGAATGTCTTTATATCTTGTAAATAAGCGCTGTTTATGCATTACCATTATGTGCTATAACAATAATCATCGTATAATTAGAAATATTAATAGTTTACATGTATTCATAAATGAAAAACATTTTGAGAAGGTTGGTGGTCTAAAGGATTTTAAGGCAATAGTGGTGTAAAAAGCCAGGAAAAAGATAAATCTGAAATAAGGAAAAGGAAAAGCAATTTCTACCTTTACAGGACTATTTCATATTCTTTGTGGATCTACTACAGTAATTTAACCTTTGTTTCCTGGCTTTTTACACCACTTTTGTATAGAAAATGTAATATCTTTATTATTTGTGTAATTATACAAATTATTATTATTATATTAAATAACTACTATTGGAACGTACAAATGTTTGTGTCACACCCTGTATGTTAACAAGAAGTTTGAATATACTTGGTTTTGTGTCCATGCAATTCTTACACTATTTGATTTTTTTTTCTGGTACTGATGATTTGCCATAAATTTTAAACATTCATAGAGGACAATGCTTATATAATGCACTGAATTATTACACAGTAACACAGCACCATATGTCAATTAATATTTCTAAGTGGCTCCATTGAAAAAGTACACTTTCTTGATCAAGCGACTATTGTTCTCTGTTGTTTGTTTGAAGTCATTGATTTCATACACCTCTGCAATTTTTCGTTGCACAATCTCATGCATGCTTGTGAGGTCAGCATATGAAGAGTGCTCAACAAGTGCTTCACACAGCTCATTGACGTACCAAGACCCGTTATCCAGATCACGCCAAGCAACCATGGTAGGTGTAGTAGCATAGCCAAAGAAGAAATCCGTTTCATTTGGTAGTGCCAAAGGAGTGTCAGAGTCACTATCAACTCGTTGGACCTGGTCGATCTCCATGTGGACAGCTGGTGATTTACCTTTCCCACGACATGCTTGGATGAAGAATAGTTTTGGTTTTCCATACAGGGACTTGCAATTTGCTGCATTTAGCTTCGAAATCAAACCATTCAATTCCAACTTCTCACTATCAGAGCCATAGATAAATCCTCCATCTGCACCATGCGTTAGTAGGCAACACACAAAACTGTCATATCCACTGTGATCACGAGCCTTCATCTCATCAAAAATGGTATCAATTTCAGCCTTTTTCTTATCTCTGTGTACTTCAACTTTGTATCCAAGGTAGCGAAATGTCTGAATAAGGTTTCCTTCATCTATGTCTGTGCCTTCCCTAATCTTCTGGCGCATAAATGTCTCGTTATTAATGATCAATGCAATTCCATGTGGAAAACACCCCATGTAGTATTTCGCAAAATTGGAACCTGGTTGCTTGTTTATTGGAGCACACTCTTTAAAGCTCAGCTTTATGTTTGGCAGTGATAGAGGCTTGTAAGCTTCATAACAATCATATGGCTGTTTCCCACTATCCTTGTAAGCTTCATAACAATCATATGGCTGTTTTCCACCATCCATTTCAATACACGCTCTTTTCCTCTCATGGCTTGGAAAGAATGTAGGGTCATAACTTCTTCCAGATAGTTGAATGTTTGACTTTGTGACACTTGTACCTATGGCTACGGCTAAAATAGCAGGAAATCGATTGTTATAATACTAATGACCAAAAGTTGAACGTCTGTGGTTAAATTCCACACCCAAACATAACCCTCATGCCAAATGCATACAATATTATGCATAATTATATAATATTATGTTCTACAAGAGTCAAGTCTTGGCTGAAATATAATGGCAGGCTAAACTTCACCCTCTCTCTGGTAATCTGGCATGCATTAAAGGTGGTGGGTATCTGCCAATTGGCTTGCCCTTTAGGTACAATAAAATGCTAATGCAGTTAGTTATATGAACACATGATGGTGACAACACATCTGCTCAGCCAGCTATTATTAGGGCTTCTTTTTGGCACCAGCTATTTATGAGTCTGAGTGTGAGATGAGTTAAATTCATATTAAAATAGAACCCATTCATCTACCAAAGACGCAAGTGTATTAATTGATTGCATTACATTTGCTGGCCTCTAACTCTCAAAGGATATGATTGCATCACCACATCATTAATGTATAAATGATCAAACATTTCCCTTAGGGAACGTTTGTTCCTTGAAAAGGGTAACATACATTTGCTGGCCTCTATCTCTCAAAAGATATAATGAATACAAACAAGTCTTTCACTACACAGCAATATCTGATCTCAACATTCGCCTGTACCCTGTACTTAACTGATAGTGCTCCATACATTTTATGTTATACACATTTACCCCTGGGGAATGTGATTTACACTAATGCCAGTAACTATAAAAAACCACGAGCACACAAAGATAAATTACCATTATAACATGTACTTGGAGGTACATGTATCTGCTGAAGTACAGGTGGGTGTGATTCTAAGTGCAATGAACCATTTCCTGTAAGGAAACAATTAAACAATGATGAAAAACATGCAATGTTAGGGTCCACTATTATACATGTATTAGGAACTCTCTACTTCATAGCCTCTTAATGTTCAATCGCATATCACATCAGATGCCAAGTATATGGTCAATACACTTGCCGGCTTGTATATATGTCATTTTATATCCCGTTCTAGGTTCACATGTAAAATAGAATGTTCATCATCTCCCAGAGGACACTATGGTATGCTTAGTGGTACACACTGAAAGAGAAGGATCTACATGATGGAATCCTTGGGGGCTCTGTGTGTACCAAGGGGATTATGATTATTTCTGTACTGGTCTAAGTAATTTAAAAGTCACACAGCAACAAATTAATGAAGGACAGGTAGTCTAGATGCCAGATCTACTGTAGGTCTAAAAAAAAAATCTAGGGAACATCAAAGCAGTTCACATAATTGAACATTAAAGGATGACATGATGTATTTTTTATTATTTGGTGCACTTTGGTTGATTTTTTATTTATTATTTATAACAGGACAGTGTCCAAGGTAATTATACTGCCCTGTTTGGAAAATAATCTGTGAATTAATCAAATATATTTATTGAAAGTTGGATACTTTAGTATAGTATATAGATAGTACCTTGTAGAAGATGTTTTAGTGCATAAGATTATTTGAAAGAGAATCACAGGTAAATTGAAACTGTGAAAATCCTAATGGCATCATTTTCTTAGTAACAGTTCTATTTGTAATCACAACAAAACATTAACTTTGTACATGATTACATAATCACACACAAATGTTAATGTTCTGCTACATATACCCCCCCACACACACACACACATCAAATAATACTTTTAAACACACACCATGATACAAACCATATGATTCTCACACGTAGCTAGTAGCTACATATTTCTCACTTTTGAGTTGCTTTAAAAAAAAATAGATTAATGTGTTCGATTCAGCCATTTGTTGTGATACTATAGGCATGTAAAAAAACATGTCACAGAACTAGGACACAAGATAGTGAGGTGTACCGTTGAGGTGACCAGATTACTTAACTTCCTTTGTGAGGAGGAATGTTATAAATTGCTAAAAGTATATAAAACTAATAAGTCAGGAATGATTTGATACCTAACCTCAAACAATGTATGAACAGTTAAATAGTTTAAAAGGTTTGAAGTTCTGCAATTGCAACTATAAAACACCTGCTTTACTTACCTTCATGATCAATCTGCTCATTTTCTATACCCATTTGTTGAGCTTAAAAGAAATAAAGGTGCATGTTAACCATGTCTCTGTATCAACCATGGCAAGACAATGAAAGTTCAACATGCAATCTGGCATGTATAAAAGATGGTTCCCACGTAAAGCTTATTAGGGATGGCAATATCTATCTGTATACACCCAACTTGCCATACCTGTGCACCCCTCTTGGGATCTTCCAGATTCATAATCCATGGACCGTGATGAGTCATGGAGCAGAGGAAGTACTGTCTCTTGGGAGGCCTGTTGAACAGGTACCTCTTCTACATGATCCATGGATACAGGTAAAATTTACATACATGTGAAGAATTACTTACATGTAAATAGCTATACATTGTAAGCAAGCCATGTGTATGCATGCTATTAATAACACATACATGTACAAACAGGTAACCCTAGTTACCCTGGTACTGACTTATAATTTCAATTCAAATACTTCACTTTAAAAATGTTACAAAAAGGACAGAAAGGACATTCATTCATGCTGAGCCTACATGTATGTAGGGAAATTATTTTCCATACACTCATTGTGCCTTGCTAATAAATGTATCTGCAACATGCTAATAACTAATTGCTAACACAATACCAACACTTATGCATCTAGATGCAAGAAAATAGTACTAGAGAGGTACAGATTACCAGGTACAAATATGTGAACCAGCTAGTGCAAATACAATGTATTCCCAGCCCCTCCCCCCTCTCACACCATTAATTAGTGTACCTGGAGGAAACAGCAAAACATTATTCGATGATCCTGTGGTGGGAGCATTAAGACAATGGGGAGGAATGAATATAAAGAAAATGGAATAGAATGAAGATATGAAGAATACCTTAAAATGGAGTGTGCCTGTACATATAAGACGCTTACCACTAGGGCAGTATTTTTGCTTCAGTTCTTCTGCATAAGCTCTCTGACCAATGGTGAAGCTGCTCAATGCATCAACCAGGTCATGCAGTGTTGGGGGTGGGGCCACACCCTGGAGCTTCTGCAGCATCATTCTGAGCATCACTGCATTGCTTTCGGAGGTGTTCTCCATTGAGGGCAGCTGCCTTGTATCAACATCCAGTTGGATGGCAATGTCTTCCCATCGCCTGGACAGTGGACTTAACAAACTCAGTATGGCATCAAAATCGTCAATTCCAAGAGGCCTTGTGTCAGGAAGATCTACAACAAGCATCATCATTATTACACACTGACACTGTCAAATACATGCATGTGCACAGATCTGAAAAATAATGTCCTGTCTGAAACAAAAGTACATGATACATAATCATTAACTTTGAAAAAGGAGTTTAAAAAGATTTGTTAATCAGCTCAGGCTAATACATCTTGCTGCACACATCCTTCGTAACCACATTCATTTAATGTACAAGTATGCAAAGTGCACAACAGAATAAGTGTCATACCAGGATCCCTCTGAAGGACCCTGGCCAGGGTGTGGTCATCAATGGCGTTAGACTGCAGCATCTTCACAAGGTCACTCTTCATTGGAGTGGGTGTTAGGGACAACCAACGTATCAGCACATTTTGCAAGCACAAGATTTCATTGCTCTTGACAGGAATTTCTTTTAGCTCATTCACTGGAACCATGAGGAGCACACCTATGTTAAACCATTTACTGTCGAACCTGGCCAGGTCATTCAGCAGTGCTTTAAGACCTGAACCAAACACAAGGGTACCTTTAATGCTACGAACACAACAGATTAATGCATAAGCCATTACCAATTACACTATCCACTTTTGTTTCCACTTCTGCAAGATGGAAACAATATTAACATATGGCAGTCCAGTAACTGCATTTCTACCATACCTGTAAATGCTCTGGCTTGAATTCTCTCATGTGTGTGTAACAGGGCCAAAGGCTCTGATGGGCGAGGCACTGCATAGGTTTGTGGTAGAGCTGAAGGATCGGTCATCCTGGCTGAAGGCACTGTGGTCCCAGCAGGATGATCAGAGCTATTAGTTGAAGCCACTGGAGGATCAATGGTCCTAGTTGAAGGCACTGGAGGATCAGTGGTCCTAGTTGAAGTCACTGGAGGATCAGTGGTCCTAGTTGAAGGCACTGGAGGATCAGTGGTCCTAGCTGAAGCCACTGGAGGACCAGTGGTCCTAGTTGAAGGCACTGGAGGATCAGTGGTCCTAGTTGAAGGCACTGGAGGATCAGTGGTCCTAGCTGAAGCCACTGGAGGATCAGTGGTCCTATTTGAAGGCACTGGAGGATCAGTGGTCCTAGTTGAAGCCACTGGAGGACCAGTGGTCCTAGTTGAAGGCACTGGAGGATCAGTGGTCCTAGTTCTGATGCTGAAAGGCTCTGATGGGCGAGGCACTGAAATGTAATGCAGTTCTAAATGTATGACCTGACACAATATTTTAATCATTACGATTTCTTGCCGGGTCAGTAGTACTTGAAGGTACATGATTGGTCAGAGGTACAGCATTCCTGGCTGTAGGTATTGTGGTCCAAATAGGATGATCAGGGCTCCTAGCTGAAGGTATTGGAAAATTTAACAATACAGTGTAAAAAGATGAATATTAGTAGTATAGGGGCACCATCCTGCTCAATATTGAGGTATTAATTTATAACCCGGTAGTCATACATATGTATTTATAAGATGAGTACATGTACATGTACTAAAAAAGTATGGATTTAAAATGAGTCCAAATTTACTTATTGCAAATTACCCATAAGTAATTTCTTTACACCATCTGCTGCTTTGCGATTTGAAAGGTTTTCAAATATTTCGAGTATAGCTCCATACGTTGCCAGAGGTCCCTTGATTTCTGACCATTTGTCTAACATTCTGTCTCGTTTCCTCTGTTCAGTTTCTTCTTCTACATCAATATCACGAACGTACTTCGCTTCTCCAAGTAATCGTCTACCAACCACCTTCCAATCAAAGTCCTCCAAAGCTATCGCACAGAGGTGATCAGTGGTACACATCATTTTCAGTGGATCGTCTGACGTGAGAACACATTTCAAGCTTACAAAATAGTTGGTAATCGGACAAGCTTATCTCACCATCCTGATGTTGTTTTTCAGGTGTTGTATTCGAAGCCATCGATGGGGGGGGGGGGGGGGTTAGTCTCGGCCCCAGACCCAACGGACGCAGCTCACTAGGCGTAGCGGTGATGTAATCATCCGCAGCTCGGCCCTACGCCCCGAAAAATTGAAATGACTATATAGTGATGAAATTATTATTGGGATCAACTACTACAGTAGTTTTCAAGAGACTTGCTTCATTGATCGCGGACAAGCAGGAACAACCGTACAGTAAAACACTATTCAGGCTTTGCTGCAAAGTGAGCTTCTCCCTACTTAGGTCAGCTATCATGTGCCTCCGTGGTTCGCGCTCTTCTTACCACAGACCACAGCATCTCTTTGATACATCAATTGACCTTGCAATTTCTGACAGCAAGGTCAATCTATCAGCTGTGTAAAGCCCTTTCAACTTGAAACTTCATTAATTTTATTAATCATTAATAACCACCTTAAGCACGCTATTGCACTGTTTAACTCTAGAGTTTCACAGCCGGATGTAGTCACTGTGAAATCAGTCTTGGCTTTCCCCTCCATTCCACAGAGAGAATTGTCACGGCGATTGGATGACCAGCTGTTTATTTCGCTGCTCAATTCCTCATCTGTACCCAACAAGGCTCGCTTGTTATCCGTCTCTGCTCCCCATGCAGGTTCCTGGCAGTCTGTTGTCCCTTCTCCCGGTCTAGGCTTGCACCTGGAGCCTAATGAGTGTCAGATGGTCTTTAAATGGTGGCTGGGATTGGATACTTCAGGCCGTTCGACTTGTCCATTTTGCCCCCATGCTGCCCTTGACCCACTAGGTCACCATGCAATAACATGTCGACATGGGGGAGATGTTGTCATACATCATAACATGCTGCGCGATGTGCTTGCAGATTTCTTCCGTCGAGCCTACCTGTCCGTTGCAGTGGAAAAGGGTCATGGTCTCACAAGAGATCACAACCGTCAACGTCCTGCTGATTTGCTTGTGACAGGTTGGGACAGAGGTAGACCTGCAGCAATGGACATCACAGTGACCTCTCCACTCACTCCTGTCATCTTGGGGGAGTCATGCCAAGTGGTTGGTGCTGCAGCACTTGTAGCAGAGAATCGGAAGTTGCAGGCCAATAGCCCCAAATGTCAAGAGCTAGGGTGGGCCTGCACACCTTTGGCAGTAGAAACGTACGGCAACTGGGGTGAGGTTGCTCAAGGAACATTCTCCAGGCTTGCATCCCACCTTGCCATCAGCCAGTCCAGGCCAAAGGCATTAGTGGTGGCAGATATATATGGCAGGCTTAACCTCCATTTGGTGAAGTCCATTGCTAGGGCACTCCTGGTGAGAGAACTTCATCCATCCTGACTGTGTATGTAGGAAATAGTAGTTGCATGTTTTTCAAGTGGTGTATACATGTTGTAATATAAATATAAATAATAAAATAATAAAAAAATCATTTATTGTTTTTCTTATTTTATTATTTGTGTTATTACCAGAGAAAATAAATTCCTGTACAATTGTGTACGTAAACGTAAAACTCTTTTTACAATTACAACTTATATTAATAACTATACCTAATAGTTACCTATTAATTATCGACCTGGCAACCACGTGCGAATGGAATTCGCTTTAGAGATTATATCTATATATAATCTCTGCTTTGGTTGTACATGTAGTGTCGGAAGGTAAAAAGCATTGGTCCGGCTAATGAATGGAATGGGCGCACCCGGAGGGGGTCAGACTCCCTCCCACCCAGCTAGGGGGTATGGGGGAGCGCTGTAAGCTCCCCCATCGGGGTCTGGGGCGGAGCCCCGAGAAGTTTTGCAAGTTATTAATGCCCTAAACCATAAGAGCTTAAAATGCTAGGATAACCGTACGCCCACGCACCGAAAAAAGCGAAACGCATACATGTAAAAAGAGTAATAAATGTTGTACGAGTCGTAATAGATCACGTGAGAGGTTTCCTCAAATATCTATGTCGCCCACATCATATCACCGGTAATAGATTCGATACTTTCAAGAACTGTCTCAGAAGCTTATGCATGACAATCAGTGTTTTTGAAATGCTTCACAAGCATCTTTCCAGTTCTTATATTAGACTTTCAAAATGAAAGTAAGTTCACGTTTGGTACTTGCCTTGAATTTCTTCTCTACTTTCTGTCATCATGCATAAGTAACAAAAAGCATGCAGCAGCATCAGTACTGTCATCGCGGCTGTGCTTTTCACACCACTCTGCTCTAAACGAGCGGGTTTCACCCTTCGATCCAAACGAACGTTTTGGAAAGGGAAACCGGCGACTTAGATGGATGAAATTTCGCTGGCACCACGGCAGACGCAGAACGAACAATAATGTCGCGGAGCGAGTAGAATCCATTTCTCTTTTAGACGATGTACATTATTGTTACAAGATATAAAAAACATTCTCTCTGAGAAAGTTAGTGGTATATAGGATTTGAAGGCAATGGTGGTGTAAAAAGAAAGGGAACAAGGGATTCAGTGGAGATAGTAATACAATGATTGAATATTCCTATATTTAGCAACATAATTGTAATGACGTTCTATACAGGAATAATCGTTGTACCTCCACTGAATCCCTTTTTCCCTTTCTTTTTACACCACCATTGCCTTCAAATCCTATATACCACTAACTTTCTCAGAGAGAATGTTTTTAATATCTTGTTTCATTCTTTTTTTTTTATAAGTGACTACACTAATATAGGTGTACATGTAGTACAATGTACATGTAGAAGTAAATACGATTGTACGATAAAATCCAGCCGTTGTAATTCCCATGTTTATTGCCTAGCAACACAATGTTTACAGTTATGTTACATTTGCAGCTGTTCCATTAGTTCGATACTCACGCGCCAAGCTTTCCCTCTTAGAAACTCGTTTCTCGTCTGAGTTCAGTTCATAACGTCGCTTCTTATACGCAACAGAATTCTTTCCTGCTCTGTACATACCACGAGCAGACGCCCGCCTTTTTTCAGCATCAGCATCGTACCGAACTCGGGAGGACTCTAACTCATAGTCTCGATTGAGGAGGTATTTCTCTCATCGCTTAGCTTTCCTCTTTCGTAGCCGTAAACTTCGCTAGCTAAAAGTGGTGAGCAAAACTAAAAACACAAATGAAACCTTAACCTGTTCCATGCCAATCATACAATTCTGCAACATTGTCATGGAAACTGTTTTGTTTTAATATAGCGATTACGTACAGAACAGCTGCAAATTACGTATATTGGTTACATGCTTTATTTATATATCTGATACCTGAAGATGTATTGTCAGAATTTTCTACGATTTTTGGTGTAACTGGCGCTATTTAAAACCTTTCCTATCTCGAGTTATACTCACCCGGGTATAAAGATATGGACAAATTACGGTCTGGGAACGAGAACCACGAGCTTTTTTGTTCTCTTAAAGTAAACGGTCTGGCGACTTGAACAAAACATGAAAATGATCGTCTTTCTATTGTGGATCGATAGCAATAAAGAGCTACACTATCCGTTTCTCGGTTCGTGAGTTATACGCGGGACGCGGTTTTTTTTAATGATTTCATGATACGGCACAAATCCTATGTGAGAGTTACTGCTGTAACTCTCTCATCATGACCCGTGCCCATGCCCATATTTGCTAATGATTTCTTTTTTTTTTTTTTTTTTTTTTTTTTTTTTTGGAAAAAATTGGTCCTGTTCCTGTTCCGACGTCCATGCCGTCACTCACTGATGCACATAACTAACGAACGGCTGGATAGTGTCATCTCTCCTGATGAGATCAGTGCAAGTCCCGTCTTGGCAGCACTCTCCTACGCAACACTGTAATTGCGGAAGCTACCATACACCGTACACGGGTCAAATAGGGTACGAACACGAGGCTTGCATGTTTGCACCAACTGCCACAGAGATGTGAAAATGGTTTATTAACTTTGACATAATCCACACACACGAGCCTGCTAAAGCATGTTTAGCGTACCAGTACAGTGGAGATCGTGATAGTTGAACGAAAAATTAATCTTATGTTTACTTGAATTTAAAATAATAACCACATGTGATATTGAAAATCTAGCTGCACAGATACATGGGCTATACAATTGTCATCAAGTACACAAAAATTATGATGCTCACGTGACTGTCACGTTTTACCACTTTCGTTTTCAGTGACCCCAGTCTTGTAAACTGAGTTTTTCTATTTATCTTCACTCAGGGATAGCGGATCAGGATGATTATTGGGATGTAGCTTAAGCACCAACCTCTAAATGATTTGGCCGAGCCAGATTCTGAACCCGGGAAACCGTTCGGTTATTGTCGAGCGATACGTAGCTTATAAAGACTATACGTGTTTGCCATTTTGTGTTTCGAAGCGCTTGATTCATGCTAATCGAAGCATGTAGTTGTTCCGAGCGATGATTATTGCATCGTTTGGGCCCCCTTTTACAGTGTACCAGCTTGTTTTTCCACTAGAATTCCGGTTGCCAAACTTCTGGCTTTAAAAACAGCACCATTTTCAGATGAATTTCATTAGAACGTGCTGTTATAATCAGTTATTGCTGATAAAGTGGGCGGTCCGGTGGTACGACTCAAGCTGAAAACGGTTCTTTTCAGCTGTGACCGATGGCGGAGAGTAAGTATAGGGGTAGAGCATACCTGGGCGGCGGTTGGGCATCGCTGGGATTACTCTCGGAACTTTTCTCTCCTGCAGCGATGCCCAAGTACGCGCTACCCCTTTGCTTGCTCTCCGCCGTCGTTCACAGATGGATTATGCTTGGTTCTGAAAAGAACCGTTTTTGGTTTGAGTCGTACGGTGGCCCACTTATTTAGTCATAACTGAGAATAACTGTTTATAAAGGCATCGTTTTAATGAAATTCATCCGAAAATGGTGCTGTTTTTAAAGCCAGAAGTTAGACAACCCGAATTCTAAAGGAAAAACAAACTGGTACATTGTAAAAGGGGCCCATACGATGCAATGATCACCCTTCGGAATAACTGAATGCTTTATCTAGCATGAATCGAGCGCTTCGAAAAACAAAATGCCGAACACTTTTAGTTCTTATAAGCTACGTATCGCTCGACAATAACCGAACGGTTTCCCGGGTTCAGAATATGGCTCGGCCAAATCAATTAGAGGTTGGTGCTTAAGCTACATCCCAATAATCATCCTGATCCGCTATCCCTGAGTGAAGATAAATAGGAAAACTCAGTTGACAAGACTGGGGTCACTGAAAACAAAAGTGGTAGAACGTGACAGTCACGTGACACCATATTTTTTACTACTTGATGACAATTGTATAGCCCATGTGTCTGTGCAGTTAGATTTTCAATATCACATGTGGTTATTGTTTTAAATTCAAAGAAACATAAGATTAATGTCAATTTTTTTTTCGTTCAACTATCACAATCTTCACTGTAGGTTCCTTTGGCAACAATTAATCTCTTCTCAAAATGAAAAACCCGTGCCAAAAATTGCACCTTTACGTGGTCTTCAATTTTGGGTGCATTTTACGGGGGTTTGAAGTACCTAGCAACGGAGAGCAGAAAACACCAGGCCAACGATGAAAAGTGTTTAGCTTTAGGGTGGGTCTCAACCCCTCTAGTGGTTGACACTTAAGGGGCTTGGGGTAATGAAGCTTCAAGATTTCTGGCTCAGATCATAGCTAGGCTTGCGATTCACAAGTTTCTGCCAAAGGCACATCTAGATATCTTTCCAACTTGAGCATTTGCTTAGCTAATAAGAGTCATATATAGCAAGTATTGTAATAATTATACAAAATAATTATTATTACTATGTGGTGGCTTCTGCAAGTTAGATCTACCCCCCCAGCCTTAATTGGTGATGCTTTGCATTTCTATGATGATGATGTCCGTCGCTGTTTTTCTGAATGTACCGCGATAGACTCACCCAATGTTGCTTGGCAACAAGCCCAACTCAGTCTAAACAGAGGGGGTCTTGGGCTCCGTAGTCTTTCGGAACACAGTTCAGCTGCCTATATATCCTCTTTAAGTGCTTCTGGTGTCTGCTCATCTTCTAGCAAGCACCTAGCTGAGGCCATCAAAGATTTTAATGATCTTGTCTCCTCTGATGATGCCTTAGTGTTGGACCATCTTGATGTTGTGATGCACCAAAGATCTCTGTCTGGCAAAATTGAGGATCAAGATTTATGTGTGTTACTTGACAAGGTCTCTTTGCCTGACAAAGCACGTCTGCTATCCATTTCTTCGCCACATGCAGCTGCTTGGCTCTCTGTGATTCCTTCCCTAAGGCTCAATCTCCATCTTGAACCTGCTGAGTTTCAGATTGCTGTAAAGTGGTGGTTAGGCATTGCTGTTACTGATATTCCTGTTTGCTCCTTTTGCCCATCCCAAGCTTTGGACCCTTTAGGCCACCATGCCTTAACATGCAAGCACGGAGGAGATGTGGTGTCGCGGCATAACAGGCTCAGGGATGTCCTTTTAGAATTTTGCCGACGGGCCTATTTGGGTCCTCAAGTTGAAGCAGGAAGTGGTTTGGGGCACGAAAGACATAGAACTCGGCCAGCAGACATTCTTATCCCTCATTGGGATTTGGGTAAACCAGCAGCTCTATATCTGACTGTCACATCTACGCTAAATTCAAGTACGTTAATGGAAGCGGGGGTGACAAATGGGTCTGCAGCTCTGGCAGCTGAGGTGCGCAAGCACAATGCTAATGATGCCAAGTGCTCTGAGCTAGGCTGGTCATGTATCCCCATAGCAGTGGAGACTTATGGGTGCTGGGGTGCAGAAGCCATGCAAATGTTATCACGCCTTGCCTCTCGCCTAGCCACCAGGGGAAATTGCTCCAAGTCCCAAGCTACCTGTCTATTGTATGGCAGGCTTAGCCTGACTTTGATACGAGCCAACGCACGGGCACTCCTGTCTCGAGCAGGATCATCTGTGGAAGATCCATAGAACTTCTTGTAATATTAGTCCTTTTGTACATCTGTATTATGTATCTTGTAATATCATCTAGAAAACATTCTTCATTACATACTATAACTAAGACTTTTCATGTTCACCGGGCCGTACCGGAGTCTCCTGTGAATTTATAACCTAGGCTGTACATGTACATGCAATTATCACAATTTAAATATATAAAATTATAATTACTCACCAGCAGAGTATATTGCATCCCTGAGCTCATCTGGTTTTAGTACGTCCTCTCAACAACACCTTAAACAAGCAGTAGAGGCATTCAACTCCCTTGTTCCAACTCCAGATGCAGTCTGTGTAGAGGATGTGTTGACATCACCCTTCCACCAAAAGATGCTATCCACAAAAGTGGACAACCACCTTTTCAATCTGCTCCTAGGGAACTCCTCCCCCGCAGATAGAGCTCGCCTGCTTTCAGTCTCCTCCCCACATGCTGCCTCATGGATCTCAGTTATTCCCTCTGAGGGGCTTGGCCTCCATCTGGAGCCGTCTGAATTTCAGGTAGCCATCAAGTGGTGGCTGGGCCTTGACACCTCTAGTGGAGCTATGTGTGCTCTGTGTCCAGGGAGTGTGCTCGATCCCCTAGGCCTCACCTGCAAGCGGGGTGGTGATGTTGTCTCTCGTCACAATAAACTCCGAGACACCCTAGCGGAGGCCTGTCGCAGGGCCCACTTGAGTGTTAAGGTGGAGGCAGGAAGCAACCTCACCCTTGACCATAGCCACTCCCGCCCAGCTGACATCCTGGTACCCAACTGGTCTGTGGGCAAGCCAGCGGCCTTTGACCTATCTGTGACCTCACCGCTCAATTTAAACGTTTTGTTGGAAGCGGGACTCACAGCTGGTGCAGCCGCCAGAGCTACAGAGCTGAGGAAGCATGAGGCAAATGATGGGAAGTGCAGGGAGCTTGGGTGGGTCTGTGTCCCCATGGTCGTTGAAGCTTATGGGGCTTGGGGTGCTGAAGCCATGGAGTCATTGTCGTGTCTGGCCTCTCGCCTAGCAACCAGTTCGAACAAGGCAAAGGCTTGTTAAAGCAAACGCCACTGCAATGCTGTCTAGATGCTTTGCCTCGGACATGTATACTGTTTAGATTAGGTAGTTACTTATTTTTCATGTTATCCTGTATCCATGTTGTATTAATTGTGTGTGCTTTGATATAGGAATTATATAATTATTATTGTATGCAAAGGGCCATTGCATTTTCTGGTGAACTGCATGTATGTCCATGTGGAGCTCATAAAACGTAGTCTGGGAAACAGTCAACTGGCATTCAGTCATCTGGTCCACAGACTACTGGTGGACAAATGTTTGTGTTGTGATACATGTTTTAACAACCAGTTTGAATATACTTTGTTTTGTGTACATGCAATTCTTACACTATTTGATTTTTTTTCCTGATCAGCCAGAAAAAAATTCATAGAGGACAATGCTTATGTAATGCATTCAATTATTACACAGTAACACAGCAACACAGTATCATATGTCTATTAATATTTCTAAGTGGCTCCATTGAAAAAGTACACTTTCTTGGTCAAGCGACTATTGTTCTCTGTTGTTTGTTTGAAGTCATTGATTTCATACACCTCTGCAATTTTTCGCTGCACAATCTCATGCATGCTCGTGAGGTCAGCATATGAAGAGTGCTCAACAAGTGCTTCACACAGCTCATTGACGTACCAAGACCCGTTATCCAGATCGCGCCAAGCAACCATGGTAGGTGTAGTAGCATAGCCAAAGAAGAAATCCGTTTCATTTGGTAGTGCCACGGGAGTGTCAGAGTCACTATCAACGCGCTGGACCTGGTCGATCTCCATGTGGACAGCTGGTGATTTACCTTTCCCACGACATGCTTGGATGAAGAATAGTTTTGGTTTTCCATACAGGGACTTGCAATTTGCTGCATTTAGCTTCGAAATCAAACCATTCAATTCCAACTTCTCACTATCAGAGCCATAGATAAATCCTCCATCTGCACCATGCGTTAGTAGGCAACACACAAAACTGTCATATCCACTGTGATCACGAGCCTTCATCTCATCAAAAATGGTATCAATTTCAGCCTTTTTCTTATCTCTGTGTACTTCAACTTTGTATCCAAGGTAGCGAAATGTCTGAATAAGGTTTCCTTCATCTATGTCTGTGCCTTCCCTAATCTTCTGGCGCATAAATGTCTCGTTATTAATGATCAATGCAATTCCATGTGGAAAACGCTCCATGTCATATTTCTTAAAATTGGAATCTGGTTGTTTGTTTATTGGAGCACACTCTTTAAAGCTCAGCTTTATGCTTGGCAGTGATAGAGGCTTGTAAGCTTCATAACAATCATATGGCAGTTTCCCACCATCCATTTCAATTTGCGCTCTTTTCCTCTCATGGTGCGGAAAGAATGAAGGGTCATAACTTCTTCCAGATGGTTGAATGTTTGACTTTGTGACACTTGTACCTATGGCTAAGGTTGGATGTATGTAAAGAAAGCACAACCTGCATGCCAAATCCATAATTATATACATAATATTTATAACTGTGTTACTACAAATAAGTGCATTCACTTATTTTGGTGGTTTTGAATTAGTAATTTTTTGTGCAGAACTGATAAAACAATATGGCATTAAATGTTATCACCTTAATTGGATAAATGTTTATCCAAGATTACAGAGTCATAATAATCCCAATGGTGAACTTACCAACAAAGTGATAATTTCCTCCCTCTGGTCTAGGAGATTCTAAGGTGTAAAAACAACAGTAGTTATTTTGTTACCTTAATCTTTACTATGTAAACACTTGGAACATGCAAAACTGTTAGTTATATTATTAATAGCAAACACAACAGCAAACAGTTTTGCATGTTCCATTTATGAGTTACCATCGATAATTAACTGCAGTAAAATTCCACGTACACAGAACAAGGTGTATTACATGTACATTCCCAATGAGGCTGATGGACAGCAAAATTTATATGACACAAGATGAACCTGTGTATACATGAACCAGAAGGTTACCAGATTACTTAACTGGAAACACTTTAAAAATTCGTTTGTGAAGAGGGATGTTATAAATTGCTAAATTACAAAGATTATAAAAATAATAAGTCAGGAGTGATTTAAGGGTTCAAGAAAAAGTGCATGTTAACCATGTCTCTGTAATTACCACGGAAAGTTCAGCATGCAATGGTGGGTGCCAATTGGAAGGTGCAAAATTAGTTATCACATATGTTATGCTAATTGCCACGTAAAGCTTATCCACAATTACAATATAAGGGATGGCAATATCTATCTGCATACACTCAAGATTTCATGTACACGTACCTATGCACCCTTCTTGGGATCGGAAAGGTTCATAATCCATGGACCGTGGTGAGTCTTGGAGGAGAGGTGCTGTCTCTTGGGAGGCCTGTTGAACAGGTACCTCTTCTACATGATCTACAGGTAGAATTTGTATGTGAAGAATTATTGACTGATTGCATTACCACATTATTAACACTGATGCCAATGACTAAACATAAGCATAAAAGACAAATTACCATTATTACTTGGAGGTACACCACGTATCTGCTGAAGTACAGGTGGGTGTGATTCTAAGTGCAATGAACCATTTCCTGTAAGGAAACAATTAAACGATGATGAAAAACATGCAATGTTAGGGTCCACTATTATACATGTATTAGGAACTCTCTACTTCATAGCCTCTTAATGTTCAATCGCATATCACATCAGATGCAAAAGCTTTTGGTCAATACACTTGTCAGCTTGTAGAAAACAAAATACCATATCCCGTTCTAGGTTCACACATAAAATAGAATGTTCATCATCTCCCAGAGCTATGGTATGCTTTGTGGTACACACTCATGAAACTTGCCGTTTACGGGAGTTGGCACCATAATTCCGCCATTTAATTTTTGTTCTCACCTTACATCATATCTTGCGTATTAAACTTTAATTTTTATTTTTGATATAAGGTGCATTCTGAGTTTTCGGTATGATTTTTGTACTGAGTCGAATATTGTTGTGTTCTCACATGAGATACATGTACATGATAGAATCCTCGGGGACTCTGTGCGTACCACTGGAATTATGATGATTTCTAGCAAAATACACAGCAACCAATAAATGAAGGGCAGGTAGTCTAGGTGCCAGATCTACTGTAAAGTTACCATAGCTGTGGTACTTATTAGAGTACCCATGCAGGTAGGTTTCTATGTATTAATGATGACATGTACACCTCTGCATAACTATCCATCAGATGGCAAGATTTAATTACTAAATAGTAGTAATGGTTGCTAATTCAACAGACTGGAGACTACATTGTATTGTATCCATGGCTACAGAAGGATGATTGCACTAGTCAAGACATGTACTGCAAGCTGCATGCAATATACAGTTCCAAGTCACAACTGACCTGATTCATCCTGAGGCTGACATGCAATGGTTGTAGCTATTTGTTTGCAAGGTGGTGCATTATGGATTGGAGAAGGCACTGTCCCATCCTGTTGTAGATCTACGTGTGGTCTGATCTGCTGTTGGATATTTAATTCCGTGGTCTGCAATTCTGGGCAATTTATTTGAACTTTATCCATTGCTTTTCCTATGGCATTGTCTTTCCCTACTATAAATAACAAAAAGTGGTTTGCAGTGAGTGAAGTTTTTTTATTTGCATACAATCTTATGTTACCTGGATGGTCTGCTGCAATCTTCTTAGCCAGCGCTGGGTTCTTTCCACCATTTTTACTGTGTACTGCGCTGACCAGCTGCCTCCAGCTAGGGGGACCAAACTTCTTAGTGTTGTAGTCTTCCTTCAGCCACCGCTCCAGTACTTCATCGTGACACCTCACAGGGTCTGCGTACGTAGCCTGGATCTCCTTGATGGCAGAGGGGAGGAGTCCCAAAACAGAGCCGAAACCCTGCCACACTCCTGTTAGCTGTGACACTGAAGACTTGACCTCTTGAAAGTCTTCTTCCCCTTAGGCACAAAACACACATCACATCACACTTGAGAGCAAATTTCATGTACTGTTGTGACATGCACATACATATATAGTAACACTTAGTGTGCACAATGTATGATCACCTAACCATACCTAGGGTAGTGTTATCCACATTGTTCCAAGTTCCTGCAATAGAACATATACATGATGCATCTATCCCAAAGGATAGAATTACAATATACAAAAAGGGGGCAAAACTCTAAGTAACAGTAAACAGTAATAATGAGTACACTCAATTCCAGCTTCATTTAAATAATCGTTGACTCACCAGCCATTAGTCTAAATCAGTATATCCGGACGTCCACCTAGAGTGTGAGTTGCATAGAGAGGAAACACGTTTGTGTTAGCCGCACAAAGCGTAGGACCACACGGGAACGAATTCCATACACACCTAAGTGAGATAGCTAAACGATAAACACAAGCAATCTACTAGCTCAACTGCAAAACACTCGCCACAACGGATTTCACACAGCAGCTATTAGGTCAGCACAGGGCCCATCACCCAGGCCTTACGAGCGGTCATACACATGCTGGACCTCACCGATCGAATTCTTCTGGGACACTGCGCCGCTTCAGCACACGATCGTGTACCAAGTATTTTAGGAAATCCCCTTTAATTTCCCCTCCCCTACACGTACTACCAAATTAGGAACTCGGTGAATCCCCAAATTGCTGATTGCACTCATTAGGTCACGGTTTGCCTTCTACGGTAAAGCACGGTTGTTCAATTCCATTGATACAAAAGTAATATTGAAACGTACTTGCGTCACCCCTTAGCAACCACCCCGACAACGAAATGACCTTTGGAATGTACAGCAGAACACGATAACTACATGTCCTATTGACAAGTTTATTGCACGGTGTAGTACTGTGACCTGTGCGCTTTGTATGGTGCTAATCCCGTGCTCGGGCCGCACTCCCACGAAGTACTGTGGCCTTCGTCAGCGCAGAGATAATATATTATCTCTGGTCAGCGGCCTACCTCAAAAGAACACCCCTCAGAAAGAATGGGTTTCCCACGACCTCCAGCAAAAAACAACGTGGAAGGTACAGCTAAGGCATGTGTGTACCGTTTTTTTGTGTAGGCTAATCGAGAACGATAATTTTTGCGAAGTTATACACGAACAAAACTAGCCATTTTTTTAGCGGTTTTCGAGCGTTGATAAAGAGTTGTTATTGTTTTATCTTTTTGGGTGGTGGTACAACTGAAGTGATGTTGTACTAAATGTTAGAAAGTGGTGCTTTACTATATGGACACAAGTCGTTAGAGCTTGACATTCATGCATGGTGTGGTACTGGTATGGTGTGGTACTGGGTGAACCCGCTGAACTTTGCATGCTCCCCAAGTAGGCCAAATCCTGTAGTTACCTCATTTTGGAAAATACTATTAACTAAAAAAAAGAATAGTTGACAAACCTACCTGTTCCACAGGTAGGGACTTGCAAGAAGCACTCATCAGCAAGGAGGACTGCTACATCAACTGCCAAATGTACTGGCTACGCAGTGAGCCATCACATCACTCAGAAGCAGCAGTATTAATTCTGGAGCACATTTCACTTCTGAGGGAGACATGGACTTTTCTAAGTGGCAGCACTGACACCATGTACTGGCTGACATTGTCAGCCACATGATGATGCACATAGAACAAACAAGTGCATTGCATGGACTACTGGCTGTGAGAGGTGTTCCAAACACAGAGGATGCCAGTGGGGGCCTAGGACAATCAGGACAGTGTACAGTTGATGTACATGTATGTGTTGGGTTTTGATGATGTTTTCGTCTGCCTTAGATACTTGTTTCATGGTGAATAGTATATGCCATTTTATTCAATTGTACATCTTTAATAATGTTACTTATACCTTACACTCCTGAGCTCAGTGAGCTAGCCAGAGGCGACTTGTTTTTTTTTTTTTTTTTTTTTTTTTTTGAACACCCTTCATTTTTGAGAGTTGTGGTACATCATCGTTTATGTTGACTGATACTGAGCTATAAGAAGCTGTTCTGCCACCTCCTTACACTGATATACAGTGTACCTTCTCTTCCCACGATGGTCAACCACTCGTTTCCTACACATTCTACCAAGTTGCTTGATGCGGTAATCCATTTGCCCTACATATTAAGTCGCAAGCCCCAGCAAGAAGTTCTTGGCCAAGATTCTTGGCCTCCTGGCAGGATCTTGGCAAGATGGACAAGATCCTGCCAAGATCCTGCCAGGAGGCCAAGAAGTCACCAAAAATAAATTATGTTCATTTTAATATATGAAAGTTCAATGAAGTAAACAAATACATAATGTGTGTATAGCTAGATTCAATCTTTATGATGTAATATAGATTAGGCCCAGCTATAGCTGATTCACTATTACATCAATTGAATGTATAGACATATGTGTAAGCAAAAGTAACACATGAAAGCACAACTCTTATCTGTCAATACAAGAGCATTTGGTAGCTAGATCAAATATTATACATGTATATCATGATCAGTAGTAGAATGTTTGATTGTAGGGATATGTTTGATGACTTGCATTTGGTAGTTACTATAGAAATAATCAGATACTTTTACGAAGGACATATCCACTGCTGCATTTGCTAAATCAAGCTTGGCCATGTAGTTGGGATATAACGTTAACACGAATTCAATTGCTCAAACGTAAAAAAAAAAATTCTCTCCAATTAACGGTTAACACGTGATCTGATCGTGGCGCCCAAAATTTTATACGCGTTTGGAAAATCTCCGTCTAGATACCACAAGGGCAATGTACTGCTTGGAAACGAAGACAAAACGGCTTAAACGTGTAAGTGTTCTTGTAAATAAAGATACCCCCCCTAACCCTAACCCTAACCCTAACCCTAACCCTAAAAATATACCCCATACGTTGGATCAACCGGGGATATTTTACAATGGTATAATGATAAACACTACTAGTAATGTGCATATATATAGCTGGCTATAAATAGGCTAGATCAAACGTTACATGTGTAGATATAAAAAAAATTGGGCTCCACCTATGATTCGGGCATACATGCATGCGTGCGCGATCGATCGATCGATCAACTGTTCGAGAGATCGCGATCGTGTACATAAACGTAGGGTGGTCTCTTTTTTTTAGTTTCTTCCTTTATATATCATACGCAAATCGTTATATGCTTGAATCAGGCATGGTCTGGCGGCATGGCTATGGATAAAAGTGTAGATCCTACGTGCATATGTATGCGCTTTTTTTATGCCATCCCTTATAATTATTAGTATATATCAAAGTGAAAAAGAGGTACCGAGCAATAAGCAAGATTGTATGTGTCTTTATTCAACCATCATACGTATAGCCAACTGTGTGTAGTGCTTTGTTTTGCAAAACATCAATACACTTGCAAGACTATGTCCTCATCCTCTGAATACAGTTGTGAAAAGCTTAAGTATGGAAATCACTCAGTGAAAATGATGAAGAGGTATATATTTCTCTTGGTGTAAAGTCATTAATGTACAATATACTATCAACATGATAATAGAAGTGTGGACAAGGAAAAGAGAGGGAAAGCCGGGGAGAATCAATTCAGAAGAGATCAACAATTGAATGCAGAACTGAGGTATGATAGATTAACAATTTTTTTACATACATGTACAGTGTAATCTATTGTTTGCAATGTTATATTGCACAGAAGCCACTAAGCAAGAAAGTGGACTGCGGCAGTAATATAAATAATAGTAAGGGATTATTGTTATTATTAATTAACCTAGCTACATTATTTATAAAAAAATTCCATGCATATGTTACGTGGGTCAACGGGCAACTTTAATATAGTAGCTTCACAACAAATGCACTTACAACATTGCCGTACTCCGTAGCTAAGCAACCCCGCAGCTGTTCCTAATGAATATTATTACGCGGTCATTTCCGTGCGCAGGCGCACAGTACTACATTGTTACAATACTCCCCTCCTAGTTTCTTGCATCCTTGCAAGATCTTAGTGTTCAACATAAATCCCATAGCAATCAGGGGGTCTTCGATTTCTCTGGGGACGTGCCATTTGTACGTTGTCTGCGTCAGGCTCATCATCTGCATCTACACAGCATCCAGATTCTGCATGCACTGCATAATCTTCAAAAGCAAGATTTTCTTTGGGTTTTGACGGTCGAGACGCCTCATCTGTTTGCTTTGGAACTGGGTTAGCTCTGCGGTTTTGTCCTTTTCCTTCTTTAGGTAGGCCGTAACATCGTTTCAATCTATTACGATGGACAACAACCGTTTTCATGGAGCCCACTAGCTGGATGCGGTAATTTAATGCACCATTTATACGGTCAATCACAGTATAAGGTCCCCGCCAAAGAGAAGCCAGTTTTTTGGTCCTTCCCTGTTTTACTGCAGGTACAAACAGCCACACCTGATCACCTACTGTGAACTTCTCTCCACTTACACCCTTGTCATACTGCTTCTTGCTTCGATCATGAGCTGAAGCCAGTTGTTCCTTTACATCACTGAAGATCTTGCGGAGAGATTTGTTCAATGTCTCCACATACTGAGGTACCGTCGGCTCTCCCCCCTCTCCGTATTCCTGAACATTCAATTGACCGACGGCAATGTCAATTGGTAGAAGTGGAGAGCGTCCAAAGTTGACTCGAAATGGAGAGTAACCACTAGACTCATGGAAAGCCGTCCTATACGCGAACAGTGCCTTTGACCCTTTGGTTTTCCGCTACCACTTTGGACAAAATGGCTTCCAAGGTCCTGTTGAAGCGTTCCACCTGTCCATTTCCTTGAGGATGGTATGCTGTGGTTCTCGTCTTGTTGATTCCCAACCGTTTGCACAGAGCAAATATTACCTGGCTGTTCAGGTTAGCACCTTGATCACTGTGCAGTGAACGAGGCACACCATACCTGCACACAACTTCATCCATCAGTACAGATGCCAGAGTCTCTGAATCAGTCACTGCCAATGGAAAAGCTTCAACCCATTTACTGAACAGATCAGTAATAACTAAAATGTACTTGTTCCCTTTAGTGGACAGAGGAAGAGGCCCCATTATGTCCCAACTTATCACATCAAATGGATAAGTACACTTGATCGATCCAAGAGGTGCCAGAGGATGAGGTTGAGGTGGATTACGCTTTTGACATTGTTGACATTCTTGAACCCAATTCTGAATGTCCATCTCATATCCAGGCCAATAGAAGCGCTCCTTCACTTTCTCGGTTGTCCTCTGAACACCCAAATGACCTGACTCATTGTGCAATTTCTCCAAAATGATCTTCACATGACCTTTAGGGACCACCAGCTGTGTACGCACTGCCTCTGAACATGATGCCCTAAACTTGCGGCACAGTAGCCCATCTTGAAGAAATGTCTTTTTCAACCCTGGCACTGTACTAGAAGGAAAAGCAGTCCCATTCTTCAAGGCTTCGATCACTTTACCCAATGCAGAGTCTTCTTCTTGTGCCTTCAGAAATGTATGAAGTGTATCCTCTGAGATGAGCTCTTCAATGGCAGCCACTGTGTCATCCCTTGATGGAATCCGCGACAAGGTGTCAGCATTTGTATGTAACCTTCCTGGCTTGTACTGGAATTCTAAGTTGAATTGCTGAAGGAAAAGCAGCCACCTTGTCAGGCGTCCTCCAACATCCTTAATCCCTTTGAGGCTTGTTAGAGGATTATGATCTGTGATCAACTTGCATGGAAAGCCATACACATAAGGATAAAATTCCTTCAATGAAGCAACCACAGCCAATGCCTCTCTCTCTGTAGTTGAGTAATTCCTCTCTGCCTTCTGTAACTTCCGGCTCCAATACGCAATAACACGTTCTGTACCCACTTGAACCTGGCTAAGAACAGCCCCGATTGCAGCATCAGATGCATCCGTATGGAGTAGGAATGGTTGCTTAAAATCAGGATATGCCAAAATGGGTGGTGAGACTAATCTTGACTTCAACTCCTCAAAAGCATCCTGACTTGCTGAATTCCAAGAGAAAGACTTAGCGTTTTCTTTGCTCAGAAGTTTAAACAAGGGAGCAGCAATCTTTGAATAGTCCCTCACAAATCTTCTGTAGTAATTGCAGAGGCCCATAAACTGCTTGACTTCTTTTGCACTTGTTGGGACTGGATAGCTGACAACAACCTCAGTTTTGGCTGGATCTGGACAGATACCTTCTGCTGACACTACATGTCCCAGGTACTTGACAGCCTTCTGTACAAAGTGGCATTTCTCAGACCTAAGTTTCAACCCAGCATCTTGCAGCTTTAGAAAAACCCTTTCCAAACGATCCAAATGCTCCTGAAAAGTAGAACTGAAAACAATAATGTCGTCAATGTAGATGAGACATTGCTCCCCAGTAAGTCCAGCAAGAACACACTCCATAAGCCTTTGGAAAGTGGCGGGAGCATTTGTGAGTCCAAAAGGCATGACATTGAACTCAAAGAGACCCTTTTCTGTGGAGAATGCAGTTTTCTCTTTGTCACCCTCCTCTATCTCTACTTGCCAGTAGCCAGAAGCAAGATCTAGTGTTGTGAAAAGTGCTGATCCTGCTAGCGACTCCAAAGTTACATCAATTCTTGGAAGCGGGTAAGCATCCTGATGTGTAGTAGCATTCAACTGTCGATAATCAATGCAGAACCGCCATGAGCCATTCTTCTTTTTCACCATCACTACAGGAGATGACCAAGGGCTACTGCTGGCTCGGATTACTCTTTTTGACAACATCTTTTCTACTTCTTCATTTACATTCCTCTTCAAACTTTCAGGTTGGCGGCGCATAGGCTGTCTGATTGGGCGTCCAGAAGTAGTGATACTGTGCTTCACTACACTAGTTCTTCCTAGTTCTCCATTCTCTGAGACAAACAAATCACCAAACCTATCTAGAAGATTTCTCAATTTTTGTTTCTCCTTTTCTGAAACCTCCAGACAATCCAAATTCAGTTTCACTCCAGCAGATTTGTTGTCACCAGAAACTGATGCTGCTACATTACTGTTTTCCAGTAGAAGTAAATCATTTTGTGCCACAAACTCATCCAACTGAACTCCTCCATACACCTTCACTGCACTAGGGCTCACGTTAATCACCTGCACCATGATGGAGCCACCAGATGACACATGACCTAAGGAGCGAGCCACACAAAGATGTTTTGGTAGTTTGACAGCAGGCTCTATCATCCCATCTAGTTCTGCTTGAGTACAGAACTCCTCCTTTAAAGTAGCAACAACCACACGTACGGAACGTCCCGGGATCTCTGTGTACTCCAAAGCATGTACTGTGATGCTACTCTTCTTGTTATTGGAGGTTTCTTCCTGAGTGGGGACCATAACCGACTCATTTCCCAAGTGAAGAGTGTTAGTCCTCCATGACAGCCTTGTTGCTTCTAAGAAAGTCAACACCCAGTATGCACTCAAACGTTAAATCCTTAACAACTATAAACGTATGAGCTGCTTGGAAAGTTCCCAGAGAGACGTCAATATTCACCTGACCCATCACTTTCAAAGGCAGGCCATTCGCACCAATTGCCGTTTTGGAAGTAGCTGTCAACGATTTCCTGCTCTTATCGTCCAATGCATCATTCCGAATCACAGATAAAGCTGCGCCTGAGTCCAGTAGTATTTGCAAACATCTTTGTCCCACATTCCCACCAGCAAAAAGCAACGAATTCATAGTAGACGAATTACACCCAAAGATCAATGGCTGCTGTGTAGATTTGTGAACATTCATTGGTTCCCAGGCCTCCCGCCGTTCACCTTTCCGGTAGGCCCGTTGAAGTTTAAAGGACAGTACATTTTGATGTGTCCCTCCTCTCCGCATCGAAAACAGCACGTTCTTCCGCTTTTTCGCCAATGGTCGTTGCTTGCATAACGACGCCCCGCCTCTTGTTCCGTTACTCTCATCTCTGCCTTCGTCTTGGAACTACCAGCAGCAACTGAGGATTGCACCACACTCTGCAACTGTGCCTCCATGTTTCCCAATCGCTCTGTCAATTCTTTCAGTGCTACTTTCAACCCTGTGTCGCAATCCTCCACGGAACTTACCTTAGCATGCAGCTCCATTGGTTTGGACTCAAACTCCAGTACAAGTTCAATTTCTCTAGCCGCCTCAATGGCCTTTTCGAACGTGTCCGGCTTACCTCGTAATAATAGCTGCGTGCTAATGGGAGTCTTTAGTCCCAACACGAACCGTTGCAAAAGAATGCCGGAAGTACTGCGCTCTTCAGGATACGCTTGTTTGAACAATTTCTTCAACTGCATTGCGAATTCAGCGACTCTCTCCTTTTCAAGTTGTGAGCGTGCCATGAATAGCTTCCCGGCCTCTAGTGGCTCGCGACACAATCTTAGCCTCTTCACCAGCTCTTCCTTTACGCATTTCACCGCCTTCTTCGTATCAGCTTCAAGCTCTATATAGCACTCAACTAGCTTGCCCCTCAGCAGCGTCGGCAAGATTAGTGCCTGTTTTTCCTGACTCCATTCTTTGGCAGCCGCAACCAACTCAAAACGAATCCATGATGATTCGAAATCCTCGCAAGCAATATCCGGAAGTGGAATGTTCACTTTCTCAGCCATATCGTATGACTATCCCACTTCTGACACCAATTTGTTACGTGGGTCAACGGGCAACTTTAATATAGTAACTTCACAACAAATGCACTTACAACATTGCCGTACTCCGTAGCTAAGCAACCCCGCAGCTGTTCCTAATGAATATTATTACGCGGGCATTTCCGTGCGCAGGCGCACAGTACTACATTGTTACACATATTGCAAACATCAATATAAGCAACTCACATTTGCAATTCCCATAGTCATATTATTTCTTTTTTTTTTTGTTATAAACAGCAACCATCTCAAAATTGGAAAACACAAAATTGAGCTAGAGGTATAAAACTGTTTTGATGTTTGTTTAATTTATGAATTTATATATATGCATGTATATATATGTGATATTTAGGTACATGCAGAAGGATTTTATCATGCAGGGTCTTGCAAAACTCAATGAAATTGAAACAACAATGCTGAGACAATTTATTGCCTTTTGGAGATTCATTTCATACAGTAGGGAATATAATTTCCAGATTCTGCAGAGGATGAAGGTTTGCACAAAACCACATGCACATCACATATTGAGTAGTATAATGCTTCTATAACTGTATGTTTGTAACATTCAGCAGGTAATCTGAATGAGAACCACGTCGTATCTGTAAGTGTATTGCATGATGCACGTATTTACATGTATTTTATCTGAACAGAAAAGTGGTATGAATCAATCTTTTTCTTGCATTAAGTAACTCTGGTCTCTAACTGGATGCTATGTTCTCCCAAGAAAAGGCTACTATAAGGAGTTAACTAAAGCCAGCAGCAGCAGCAGCATGCAGCCAAAAAAAAAAAACATGTATGTCACCAGCTAGAGTGAAGCTCATTGAAGGTGCAATTCTATATATTCTAATACAGGTTATATTATTGATCTTCCATGGCCATCTATAACAGACAGAAAAGTTAAGGAAAGGAACAGTGGCTGAATTGCTGCTGAAAAAAAAAATCAGAGATTCACTGAATCAAAAGTGTCGTTACATGTACAAGCTTAAAAAGCTGAACAAATAAAGTACATGTAAGTGAAATAAATCCTTTCATGCTGATGCTCATTTTTCTTTCTGCTTCAGGAAGTGTCGGTTGCCGTTCAACAGGGATTGCTGCTTTCATATTGGGCACTATGAAACCGGACAGTTATGTAGATGAGTTTTTTGTTTGAATTGTTAAGCTGTCATGTGAGGTAGTTTAGGTCAGTTACCATTTGTGTATTTCCCTAAATTTACATGTAAAATACTTGTGCATTAAAACCCAATTTTATTAATGTGTGCCACAATTCAGTGACATTATGATTGGCATGCACTGTTCTATTAGCAAATGTCAATCTATATTCCTGCTGGCCTTGGGCATTACAAATGCAGATCGAACACTCATATTGTATAATGCCACCCATTTCATGCGTGTGCTATTAAAAATGTGCTTCATTCAATCACATTAACTACATATTTATAACATCTTGGCCAAGATCTTGTCATCATATCTTGGGATCATCTTGGACAAGATCTTGGGCAAGTTCTTGGCAAGATCTTGGCGAGAACTTGGCCGGCATAATCTTGGCATCCTGGGCAAGTTATTGGCAAGTTCCTGGCAAGTTCTTGGCAAGTTCTTGGCAGGAATCTTGCCCAAGAATTCGTTGCTGGGAGCGTGTCATTTATTCATGAAAATGCAAATATCACAGCAAGAGAAAAATTATCGTTCTCGTCTTTTGGTATACATAGCCTTGTGCCCCCATCTTTTCTCTTTACGAAAACGCCAGACTTACCCTGAGTTCTTGCGGGAGCTGCCCGTACAACATCCACAACTGAAGATCATATTCCAATACACGCGCACATCATTTCATGACTTCCTTGTTTACTGACACATTAGACGACATGAGATCAACACATGCAGACATATTTTAGAAGAGGAATGTTAGAAGATGTGGAAACTATATTTGGTTTTTTAAAAATAAGAGTGTTAATACAGTAACCTACGATAAAACGACTGCGATAATGAGTCATTAAAAGTTGTGTTAAGAGCCCGTACCGTATGTTCTTAATACGCAACCTAGTTTCCAACTCCGAACAACCGTGAAAGGAGTGATACATGCACATTATGAATAGTACTAAATGTATAGTAACGTGCACGTTCTGGCTCGCTTTACTCAGGATAATTACACAATCTATTAAATTAATAGACAATGCCACATGCAGCCAATATAATTTGCCATGCAATAGAACGCATGGCAATGTAAGCATTAGTATAAGCATTTCTCAAATAGAACCAAAGAGTCTGCAGATCTGAGCATCCAGATGATCCATTAGTAAATGATGGATGGGTGGTAGCATTGGGTTGGACATAGCAATTCCTCCTCACCTTTGATATAGAGGTCTTCGTCCTCTTGTGGCTAGCCGTGTGCATGGTTGCTGAATTGTATCACCTGGTTCTGAAAATCAGAACACTATAACTTATCATTGCAGTAGTGGTAGCTTTTATGCAGGAATAAATCATGCAACCATGCATGTGATCCCCGGCCCCCTGTTTGTTCTCTGCATTACATCCTTCCCTAATTATTTTTAAAGGGTATCTCCAGTCCTGGATGGTTCAGTGGTGATGCATATAGGAATGGTTCTTTTAAAGGCTGATCTGAAGAAACTGCATTCCAGAGTGACAGAGCAAAGACTAAGGTAAACATTGTTCAAGGCCCAGAAGCAACATCATGCATGGTGTGCTAGCAGTCTGGGCAGAATAATAAGGTACACTAAATAGCTGTGATAGCCAGATTAGAGGGTATGCATACATGATCTGCTGGAATTGGAATGTGGTGGATTTAGTCTTGCTCGCATACAATAGCATTGTCAGGTGAGCTATGCAAAACAAATTGGGGTGATATAAACTGTCTGTGGTATACTATTGAACTCTAAAACGAACACCATTCAGAAATTTGCAAGTAATTCAATAAACTAGATTGCAATTACACACATACACGCAATCTCTATATTAGCCCCTAAACCATTTAAGCCGCCATGGATGTCATCAACATTTCATTAGAGGTTAAAATAGTTCAGGGAAGGAATTTAAGGAGTAACAGTGTCTTCATAAACAATAAAATTTAATTAGCAAAGTATACTTTTTTGGTTAATCTATTACTGTTTTCAGTTATTTGCTTCAATCCACTGCCTTGACAACGCACTGCAACCGCACACTGCACTATCTCGTGTATACTAGTAAGATCTGCATAAAGGCCATGTTCACATAGAGCCTCACACAAGCTGGTAATGTAAAAAGATGATCCATCAGTCGAACCACTGCTAGCGCTAGAGGAACCATAGAAAAAATCGGCTTGGCTTGGAAGTACCAATGGGACAACAGCACTACCATCCTCCTCAGTTCTTGCTGCTAAACCACCATTCATCAGAATGCAACGCGTGCTGACAAAAATCATCTTTGGTTTGCCATACAGTGACCTGCACTTGTGTCCACCCAATGACCTAGAGATGAGGCTGTCAAGGCCTAGCTTCTCACAGTCGCAGCCATATATGTTGCCCTGTCCATCACTGCACGTTAGCAGACAGCATACAAAGCTGTCGTATCCGCCATGGTCTTGATTCTGTACATCGTCAAATGCAGACATAATTTCATTGGCAGAAAGATCATTGTATACTTGGATTTTATAACCAAGGTTACGAAAGGTCTGAATGAGGTTGAGCTCATCCACAGTCGTATTGATATCTTCAAGTTTAGTAAAATTTTGGTTGTTTATGATAACAGCAATACCATGAGGGTGACAGTCCATTTGGTAATAATCGAAATGGTCATCTCTCTTCTGCATGATTGGTTTCACAGGACGTGTACTCAGATCAACAGACATACCAGAGCTCCAGCCCACACGTGAATCAAAACATCGATATCGAATGGATTTACCACCCCACACAGTATGCTGCTCTTGTGCCACACTTCTGAAGATTTCTGTAAGCATTTGAAGCTTTGAGGCTGAAACGAAATTGAAAAATGAATATAAAATTATTAAAACAAACACATTTACACATATACAATGCAATTAATTTTCAAGGGAAACAGTAACATCTGATTCAAAGAGGACACTGGTAAGCAGTGCACTGGGAGCCTCCATCTAATACAAGTTACATGCACTCCAAATTTTACAATCCGTAGTAAAAAATATGTAGACCAGTGTTTCTGGAATTTCTCCTGCAGGAATCAGCGGACATGCTCTGTAATAGCAAGAGTGCACAACAGTAGCATGCTGTCATGGAAAAAAAAAACAATGCTAGGAACATAAAAGCAGTTTACATAAAGGATGACATGATTTGGTGCTCTTTTGTTGATTTTTATTTTATGATGGGACAGTGTCCTTTTTGGAAAATGCAAAATAATCTGTGAATTATTCAAATTTATTTATTGAAAGTTAGATACTTTAGTATAGTATATAGATAGTACCTTGTAGAAGATGTTTTAGTGCATAAGATTATTTGAAAGAGAGTTTTCATAATCACAGGTTAAATTGAAACTGTGAAAATCTTAAATTCTTAGTAACAGTTCTATATCAAAACATTAACATTGCGCATGATTACATAATCCCACACAAATGCTAATGTTCTGCTACATATACTCCCCCCCCCCCCCCACACACACATCACATAATATTTTTAAACACACACCAAGGTACAAACCATATGATTCACACATGTAGCTAGTAGCTACATATTTCTCACTTTCTACTGCACGTGAGCTGCTTAAAGATGGATTAATGTGTTCGGCCATTTGTTGTGATCCTACATGCTGTTGAGGGGTGTGTCCATCTATTGATTTCTGTCGTGTGGGCTGCTGATACATACTCCTCTCATCTAGTGCAGACAGTGGTTCATACATGGTCTCTTTGGTTGCTGGGAACTGCCTCTGATGCACACTCTCCTCAGTTGGTGATGAAATATTTTGATACACACTCTCCTCCATACCTGAAGAAAGTCTTTGATAATCACCCTCTTCAGTTGGTGATGACAGCTGTAAGTGTGTATACTCCGACCGGTGCAGTGCTCTGCTTTCCTGAACAGCATGACCTAGCGGAATGGACTTGGTTGGAGATCCAACATCTCTGTACACTGGTTGCATAATTCTTGGTGGGTGGTTCATATCTGCTGAGTACAACGATAAAATGACATGTACAATCCTGAATGCAAGTTTGAGGAAGCTCGGTAAGTGTGAATGCTGCAAAGGTCTGGACTATAGCACTCACGAGGGTGTTCTTGGGCTATCTTCTTGGCTAGAGCTGGGTTTCTCCCTCCATTTCTGTCTTCCACAGCCTTTACTAACGCCATCCAACTTGGCAGCCCAAACCGCTCGACTTTGTAATTTTCGTGAAGCCACCGACCAATGGCGTCATCGAGACACTTGGCAGGCAACCGATGAGTGGCTTCAATCTCCCGGATTACAGAGGGAGACAGCCCGAGCACGGAGGCCAAGCCGGGCCAATAACCTGCCAAGGTCCTTACCTGTTCTCGAACATCATCATAGCTCCTGGAATCTGGATGCAAAAAGTAGGCCCTATGCAACTTGCAAGTACGCATAAATTAAACTGTACAAACCTAGACGTTGGTTGTCTACGCTGCTCCACGTATCCTCTTGACGATCAAATTATATAGAAATGTTCTGAAGTGAGTACACTGCCTTCAAACAAAAAGTTTAGGCTTACCTGTCATTTGTCGATGCGAAACTTTGAGTCCTTAATAATTGCCCCACCCACCGACGAGCACCGGTATAAAGGGGATTTTATCGGGGAATCCCCTAGCAAGAGCTTACGTGTACAAAAGTATCAAATTAAAACTGTAAGCAATCGTGTCATAACAAGTTAACGATAACAACAGTTATAACAGTCATTATCCCAGAATAGTAATTATAATAGTACAACCCAACATTGTCTGTGGAATATTATGTTTATGTGCTTATTGTATGTGTTAATAATTGGTATTAATATTATTTGTAGTACTAGAAAATCTAAAATGAGGCTATAATGTATGTCACATGTACATTGATTGGCCCTTATGGCTGTTGTCGCCAGAGTGACGAGTCAATGGTAGTTGGGCATAGCCCGACCTTCGCGTATTGGCGGAAGGTCGGGTACCAAACCCGCACAGTTTTTGTACAAGCTGCAACGGGGATTGCAATCCAATCAGAATGCAGGAGCCCAATAAATACATTCTGCGGCAGCTGGTAGTACATGTAAAGCCAATCTGATTTAGACAACCTTTACACAATTATTCATTGATACCGGCCGATTGTACATGTATAACACGCCGCAATTCATTGTAGTATTGCATAATACGCCTGTACAAAAAAAAAACTACCAATACGCGAAGGTCGGGCTACGCCCAACTAACTAAGTCAATGGCTAAGCAATTTAAAGATTGAGCACCAAAAAAATGCTCTGTCTGCTAGGAGCAAAAAAGGTGGCACCCTTCTGTAGGAGGGAAGATGGCGATCCACGCACCTCAACTAACTGTTTCTCCGAAGAGAATTCCTTGCTGAGTGACACAATCCAAGTCAGCAAGAAACCAGCTAGAAGCGGTGTCGCCACCTTAATTTAAAGCTTTTCAACTTCGGATGACGAACAAGAACCGGCGTTCTGCCACCGTAATACACTCTTGAATAGTGGAGTACGACTTAGGGGAGGACATCCGATGGACCCCGGGCCATAAACACGGTACCTCGAGCAAGCTCTCGCCGTAAACCACTAAGCCAGAATGCACCAGCTTCAAATGGGATTGTAAAGAATTTGTCTTTATACTAGTACAGCAAAAGCCCTAAAATTAAAAAATACAAATGAGAAAAAAAAAATCATGCATGACTGGGGTTTGAATCGCATAACTGATGTTTCTGATACATGTGACAAACCCACTCGACCACAAGTACAATACAGTGCCGGCTCGCAAGAGCGAATTTTGCTGATGAAAGCGGTATGGTTGCGCTATGAATACGAACAGTTTTCCTAACTCCACAATGAATGTGCCTTATTTTTCGCTCTTGCGAGGTGTGACTTTTCGCTCTTGCGAGCCGGCACTGTACCACGTACACATGTGGGGGGTCTTTTTATCGCTATTTAGTTTTCACAAATGACATGGAATAAAAATTTATACTATTATTATACTGTACATTCACAGTGAGATCTACAATAGTTACAATACAATCTATATCAATACATAATTGGTTTCTACACAAGTGGAGTAATTATATACATGTATGACAATTATTTCTCAGACATGCTATGATTATGTGGTACTCCCCCCCAACGTATAAAAATATTGTTGAGGGACTGTAGTATACACATTTAAACTAATATAGCTATATAATACATACATGTACAATGCATACAATAAAATAAGATACGCATACATACATGTATGGTGACACATAGTAACATTATAATGTTTAAAAAATATCATGTATCTTCAACACTTGCTACACTTCTTAGCTCTTTATCTGTTAGCTTGTTTTCTGTCAAAACAAAAGATTACTTGTATATTAATTGATAAGCAGTACATAGCAACGTACAAGCAGTAAAATCAGCAGCAGTACTATGTGGATTTAAAGGTACTACAAGTGAGTGGTCACCTTCTAGGTTGTCAGTGGCTTGGCTGGCGGGCACCACAAATCTGTTAGAGTTGTTAGCGATTGTAGAATTGATGCTCTGCACATTGTCACAGTGTTTTCTTAATACGTGTAGGAACAAGGAGTGAAACACAATCATAAGCGGAAAATGAAAATGATTACATGCTTTCTTCTTCATCTTCAACAGTTGCTATTTTTTTATGTTCTGTAGAACCAGGGATTCCAGACAACTGACTTGAGTTCTGTCCAATCATTGATAATGAACTCCAGGATCTTGGTTGTAAATTGGATAAAGACATCCTAAAAGTGTGAATCATGTACATACATCATAGCTTATAAGAGAATGGATGTCAAATTAATTACATGCTTTCATCTTCATCTTCAACAGTGGCTGTATTTCTCAGTTCATCAAGGGATAAAAACTCATTAGAAGAGTATTGCGTGATATTTGATGCAACAATGAGCTCATTTGAATCCTGCTTAGTGACATTATCATTAAGTGTAGGAGACCTGCTAAAGTTAAGTAAAGATAAAATTGTGACAAAATGCACACTGCAAATGCAGTTACGTTAACTCCATCTTGTCTTTATCCCCCTCAGCAAGGGCTTGTTGATCAAGCTCTGGTTCTTTAGAATTGCAAGTTAAGAAAAAAAAATGACATAGGTAGTGGCAGAATGTGCTGCAATGAATAAAGGCATTACAGCCCAACACTTGTATGTATTAATATATCCTAGTTATATCTCTAATGGATTCAGCTAGTGCACAGCACACACAGATAATTAATGTAATAATATATACGGCTACTGCATATATATGGCAGTCAACAAAAGTAAGTTCCAGAAATATTCCAAATACCAGATCCTTGGGAAATAATTACCCTAAAAGGCTATATTGAAAATTTTGAGAGAAAGAAAAAATTCCATTCTATAACTCCATTCTAAAAGGTCAAATTTAAAATGTGTAAAAATTTTTAGTGGAAATTGTCATTAAACAACAATAATAAAATTGTCATCAATATATATATCAATGCCTCATTTCAAAGGAGCATAAATTCCACCAGCCATAACATTTTCCCCCCTGCTTATCTTGAAATTTTTATTTATTTTGTAAACAACACGTGTATGTAGCAACGTACCAGCACTAGCAGCAGCATCAGTAGCACGTGGACCTGTGGTATGTCGCACTCCAAGGACAAAAGATTGGTCACCTTGTTCTGGATTAGTAGTGGCTTCACTGACCATTGTATTTGAGAGTGGTCCATTGGTTGATGAAAGTAATTTTAGGTTGCTACTGGCTTCATGTTCAGAAGCATTCATATTAACACTAGAGGGGTTATGGAGTATACTATATGGAATATGTGTAACACATAATTACATGTTCTGTTGATGAAGAGATGGTTCTGCAGATATGGCACCCGTACAAAACCGATTTGACTTTGGTCCTCCAGTTGATTGTAGCGACAAACTGCTGTCATTTACTTCCTGCTTGATGATATCATCTCGTAAGCTGCTAAACAAAGACCAAATCTGGAGCAGCTATACAATGCACAATGGCAAGCCAATTACATTTTTTTAAATTTGTCATTATCATCTCCGGCAGTGGCTTGTCGACCATGTGATGCTGCTTCTATGGAATTAAAATCTCACTTAATAATATTTTCCCATCATACATAAATATTTAGATTACTATCTAGCTGGTTTCTTCCCTTGCATTTCATATCAAAAAAGGATCACTTACACCTACATGTAGGTACATCTATCTAGTCTTAGATATTATGCCTGCAGGTTCCTGGTCCCAGAAAACCATATTAATACTTATATTTGTAAACCTACAATATACAGGTACATGCAATCACATTTCTGTTATTTTATTATTCTTCATATTGCCACACACACAAATTAACTATAACACAATATTAAAATCTTTACTACCACTATTTATTGTATTGGTTAATCTGCAACGTACCAGCACTAGCAGCAGCATCAGTAGCACGTGGACCATTGGTATGTCGCACTCCAACAAGAGATTGGTCATCTTGTTCTGGATTAGTAGTGGCTTCACTGACCATTGTACAAAAAACACCTGAGAGTGGTCCATTGGTTGATGAAAGTAATTTTAAAGATTCTTGGTTTTTATTGGCTTCATGCCCAGATGCAATGGCCTGTCGATCAAGTGCTGGTTCTGTGGAGTTGAAGATCATAATATTTTCTTTGTTGACGTAACTAGCAAGCTTATTAACTCTTTGGACACCATACATACATGCAAGTTCATACATATGAATTCATGCATTGCACATAACCGTTATATGGATTTTACCATGACAGTGTAAATAAAAAGTGTGGACCTTCATGATGCATGAATGCAGATAGTTGCTACACTTGTAAAGTTACAAGTACATGACATGATTGGTTACAACTGTAGTAGTTATGTATTTATTCCAGAACACATTATTCAGATGACTTCACTAATTCAGCACTCCATTTATTTACTCCAAGAACAGGAATGTGTAGCCCACGTAAATGCCAGATCACTCCATCTCCATCTGCCTTTAGCCAGTTCATAACTGGCCAGGTTGTTCAAACACAAGATGTGCTTACACCCTCAGTGCCCCACTTATAGGTTTATGGATTCCTCATCTACATGGCTGGTTACATGCATGTTAGTATATTGCACTGACTTGCATGCATGCATGTAAATGTAAAAGGTACTATTCAAAGCAATTCTTTGTATACAACATATGATTACATGGTTGTGTGAGAATGCATGCATATATGCACGTGGCGTTCAAAGAGTTAACACTCAGTGTTAAAAAAAAGACATTCATTCATGCTGAACATAGGTACATGTAAATAGCACAAAATTATAGGTACCAGTACTTAGTAACTGCTAAAGATTTGGGTTAGGAAATTATTTTTCATGACATTTGTATACTCACTGTACCTTGCTAATACGTATCTGCTACAATGAAGTGAATTT
This sequence comes from Spongilla lacustris, assembly GCA_949361645.1. NCBI lineage: Eukaryota > Metazoa > Porifera > Demospongiae > Spongillida > Spongillidae > Spongilla > Spongilla lacustris. The sequence continues at coordinate 7,707,906 of OX442418.1, forward strand.
TTATAATCGTGTGCATCTAGATGCAAGACAATAGTAGTAGAGAGGTACAGATACAATGTGGGTGGCTACATTCATTAATTAACGATTTCATTGTGGATCTGTACTGTGTACACTACTAAATGCCACACGTATGTCTAAAAAGCATAGTAAATATATCGCCCATCTGTGATATAGTAGTATGGACAAAGGTCTGGTAGTCACATACACCTGGTACGTGTAGAGACCATTTAGGACACAAACAACACATATAATATAACAACATTTGGTAGGAGGCAAAAAATAAATACCTGTAACGCTCTCTTTTTCTGAGAGTACATCAGTCACGCTGTACACAGAGGGCACATTTTCAGAAGGGCCAAGGCTGGGGCTAAGTGATGTCGAATGCTGTTCACTCAGAATGCTTTTGTAGTCCATTTCAACACGTTGTGTCGAATGCTGTTCACTCTGAATGCTCTTGTAGTCCATTTCAACACGTTGTGTCACCTTTGAGCCTACATATTATTGAATATTGACCATGAAATCGGAAACACATACATATTTAGAGGTCTGCAATATTACTGAAATTGCACGAAGGCACTTAAGCTGTATGTACACTCAATTGTGTTAGGCGAGCATATATATAAAGACATAAATATATATACATATGTACCTTAACATTGAACTAGCATGGGCACAGGCACACACAGATTGCACCCACAGATCATTGTGTGCATACTACAACTAAAAAACATTTGGCATGTGGAAATTGCCGACTTTGCTGGCAGACATCACAGAGCTTCATTTGCATGTCATTAAACTTGCACACATATGAGAGAGAATGGGAATTAAGCTGGTTTTGGGTTAGTGCTCCAATCATGTACAATATGTGAACCAGTTAGAGCGAATATCCTCAGGCACCCCCCCCCCCCCCCCCCCTCTCATACTGTTAAATCACACAATTAGTGTACCTGGAAGGAACAGCAAAACATTCTTAGGTGATCCTGTGATGGGAGCATTAAAATAATGGGGAGGAATGAGAAGAATACCTTAAAATGGAGTGTGCCTGTACATACATGTATAAGACGCTTACCACTAGGGCAGTATTTTTGCATCAGTTCTTCTGCATAAGCTCTCTGACCAATGGTAGAGCTGCTCAATGCATCAACGAGGTCATGCAGTGTTGGGGGTGGGGCCACACCCTGGAGCTTCTGCAGCATCATTCTGAGCATCACTGCATTGCTGCTGGAGGTGCTCTCCATTGAGGGCAGCTGCCTTGTATCAACATCCAGTTGGATGGCAATGTCTTCCCATCGCCTGGACAGTGGACTTAACAAATTCAGTATGGCATCAAAATCGTCAATTCCAAGAGGCCTTGTGTCAGGAAGATCTACAACAAGCATCATCATTATTACACACTGACACTGTCAAATACATGCATGTGCACAGATCTGAAAAATAATGTCCTGTGTGACACAAAAGTAATGAACTACATGATACATAATCATTAACTTTGAAAAAGGCGTTCAAAACGATTTTAGCAAAAATGTTTACAATATACATATACGTCTAATACACAATGTAATGCACAGGGTTTGTAATAACCTCAGGTTAATACATCTTGCTGCACACATCCTTCATAACCACATTCATTTAATGTACAAGTATGCAAAGTGCACAACAGAATAAGTGTCATACCAGGATCCCTCTGAAGGAGCCTGGCCAGGGTGTGGTCATCAATGGCGTTAGACTGCAGCATCTTCACAAGGTCACTCTTCATTGGAGTGGGTGTTAGGGACAACCAACGTATCAGCACATTTTGTAAGCACAAGATTTCATTGCTCTTGATGGGAATTTTGTTTAGCTCATTCACTGGAACCATGAGGAGCACACCAATGTTAAACCATTTACTGTCGAACCTGGCCAGGTCATTCAGCAGTGCTTTAAGACCTGAACCAAACACAAGGGTACCTTTAATGCTACGAACACAACAGATTAATGCATAAGCCATTACCAATTACACTATCCACTTTTGTTTCCACTTCTGCAAGATGGAAACAATATTAACATATGGCAGTCCAGTAACTGCATTTCTACCATACCTGTAAATGCTCTGGCTTGAATTCTCTCATGTGTGTGTAACAGGGCCAAAGGCTCTGATGGGCGAGGCACTGCATAGGTTTGTGGTAGAGCTGAAGGATCGGTCATCCTGGCTGAAGGCACTGTGGTCCCAGCAGGATGATCAGAGCTATTAGTTGAAGCCACTGGAGGATCAGTGGTCCTAGTTGAAGGCACTGGAGGATCAGTGGTCCTAGTTGAAGGCACTGGAGGATCAGTGGTCCTAGTTGAAGGCACTGGAGGATCAGTGGTCCTAGCTGAAGCCACTGGAGGACCAGTGGTCCTAGTTGAAGGCACTGGAGGATCAGTGGTCCTAGTTGAAGGCACTGGAGGACCAGTGGTCCTAGTTGAAGGCACTGGAGGATCAGTGGTCCTAGTTGAAGCCACTGGAGGACCAGTGGTCCTAGTTGAAGGCACTGGAGGACCAGTGGTCCTAGTTGAAGGCACTGGAGGATCAGTGGTCCTAGTTGAAGGCACTGGAGGATCAGTGGTCCTAGTTGAAGGCCAGTGAGGATCAGTGGTCCTAGTTGAAGGCACTGGAGGATCAGTGGTCCTAGTTGAAGGCCAGTGAGGATCAGTGGTCCTAGTTGAAGGCCAGTGAGGATCAGTGGTCCTAGTTGAAGGCACTGGAGGATCAGTGGTCCTAGTTGAAGGCCAGTGAGGATCAGTGGTCCTAGCTGAAGCCACTGGAGGATCAGTGGTCCTAGCTGAAACCACTGGAGGATCAGTGGTCCTAGCTGAAGCCACTGGAGGATCAGTGGTCCTAGTTGAAGCCACTGGAGGATCAGTGGTCCTAGTTGAAGGCACTGGATGATCAGTGGTCCTAGCTGAAGGCACTGGAGGATCAGTGGTCATGAGTGAGCTAGCAGAAATTACTCTAGGATTAGTAGCTAAAAATAAAACATATGTACATGTGAACAGAGTGCCATCATTCCAGCCACATAGCTGTCATGTGGCTGGATAATAACAGAATGGATTTGAAACAAATTTGGTACATGACAATGACTCAGATGGACATGTACCTTCCACTAGGTTTACATCTGGACCCCTCAGCTCATCTATAGTTGTTCATGGCCAGAGCATCCAAATGAGGTAATATACTCTAAACCTCACAAGCACTTACGTATATATGGATATCTAGAAGCTGCCACAGACGGGACAACTATGATAATATGTAAAGATACATGTAGGCTCAGCAGAGGACATTTTAACAATCCCTACATTGACTTCTGCTTGTAAGTCCATCAGAACCCTTCACTGGCAATGGCACTAAAATTAGTGAGTTTTTATACATAATTGAACAAGTTCATTATACAATGTACACTAGTCTGACAAGTTGAAAGTGCATGTACATTTTGATTTCATATGTATTAAAACTGCTTCACTTACTCTTTTCTGTGTGAGGAATGTGTTGTGATGTAACTTTTTCTTGACCTACATATTTAAAAAAATGTATAAATGTAAGGGTCAATGATAGAATACCTACATGCTTGCAGCACATGCCTCAAAGTATGCTAATGAATCAATGTATACACGTATAGAATAGTTAACTTTGTGTATTGTAATAGCTTTGATTGTGCAAATTTTGAAACTTACCAGCAATCTGGCTAATCCTTGAAATGATATTAGCTGTTTGAGAGGGAGCTAGATGTGAGAGCAATAAAGAGGGCAGTTGATACGAACCAGCGTCTTTTACACATATAGTGGTAATAAAAACCTACGGATCAATTGAACAGGTTGAGTGATAGGCACTTCTGATCGCTCCAATTGATGTATAGGCACTTCTGATCGCTCCAATTGATGTATAGGCACTTCTGATCGCTCCAATTGACGTATAGGCACTTCTGATCGCTCCAATTGACGTATAGGCACTTCTGATCGCTCCAATTGAACAGGTGGACGTATAGGCACTTCTGATCGCTCCAATTGAACATGTGGACGTATAGGCACTTCTGATCGCTCCAATTGAACAGGTGGACGTATAGGCACTTCTGATCGCTCCAATTGAACATGTGGACGTATAGGCACTTCTGATCGCTCCAATTGGACAGGTTTATGTATAGGCACTTCTGATCGCTCCAATTGAACAGGTGGACGTATAGGCACTTCTGATCGCTCCAATTGAACAGGTTGACGTACATGTATAGGTATTTCAGATCGCTCCAATTGAACAGGTTGACGTATAGGCATTTCTGATCGCTCCAATTGAACAGGTTGACGTATAGGCACTTCTGATCGCTCCATTTGAACAGGTTGAGGTACATGTACATGTACCTCAGCTAAAAATAATGAATATCACAAGCCAAGAAATGCTTTGTACTATATATACATGTACCTATACGATTAGCTACGTGTCACTGACACACCCTGAATCATTACTGCTCTATTAGTATAGTATATCCGCGATACATTGAGAAAATTATAACTTACTGTTAACATGAGCTGCAAGTCCTATCTTCTTGGCAAGAGCAGGGTCCTTCCCACCACTGTTGCTCTGCACTGCAGCCACCAGCTTCTTCCAAGTAGGAAGGCCAAACTTCTCATAGTTGTAGTCCTGGTTGAGCCACTTCTCTATCACACCATCCAGGCACCTTGAAGGGTCACCACGATTGGCCAGGTCAATCTCATTGATTGCTGAACCAGAAATACCAAGAGTTAAACCGAAGGCCTGCCAATACGCAGTGAGAGCCATAGCATTTCTTCTCACTTCCTGAAAGTCACTTTCATCTGATGCAGGACAAAAGCCACATTTTACAGTGTACCAATAGCTCCACCACTTCTTACTAACCTAACACTTTGTCTTCAGCTTGTTTGTTTGCTGGAAGGCAAAACTAATCTCGGTGTATACATGCCAATGATATCAATGGTTTACCAGTAAACCGAGCAAGTCCTATCTTCTTAGCAAGAGCAGGGTCCTTCCCACCACTGTTGCTCTCCACTGCAGCCACCAGCTTCTTCCAAGTAGGAAGGCCAAACTTCTCATAGTTGTAGTCCTGGTTGAGCCACTTCTCTATCACACCATCCAGGCACCTTGAAGGGTCACCACGATTGGCCAGGTCAATCTCACGAGTGGCAGAACGAGACAGACCAAGAGCTGATCCCAAGGCTTGCCAATTTGCAGTAAGCTTAGACACCTCCTTTCTGACTTCTTGGAAGTCACTCTCATCTAGATAAGTGGAATGTCGGAATTTGCATGTACGTACGAAGTTAAGCACTTTAAAAAGCAAGCTTACCCAAAACTTGGCAGTCAGTATCATCTAGATAATAAGAGATAAAACGGTTTATTACAATCAGACATGTACACTACAGACATGTAAGTATATTAGTAGGCTATAACTCTGAATGGTCCAATAAACTGCGAGCGCTGATATATATATATATATATATATACATAGACATGTAAACAAATGGCGATCATTTAATTGATTAATAGGCCTACATGCGTATATAGCCGTATTGGCGGAAGGTTTGATGTAATTAGTCTGTATAGCATTGTGGGCTATATGTAATATTTACAATCTCTATCAGATGGGTACAAATCGTGGTACATGTCTGTGTTCGATACCCAAAACGCTAAGGTCGGGCTACGCCCAACTAAACAGTGCCCGCCATGCAGAATTTTAAAGGGTTCGAAACCAAAGAGAGCTGGAGATAATATCTTTTTAAAAGTAACCATTGAATTGCTACTAATACTAGAGATAGATATAAATAATCTGCGTGTTCTGCTAATACATATCTCTAATATTGTACATCATTTGTGCATGTGTACGAGATCTATCGCTCCGGCCTCCAACTCTCTTGCACAAAAACGACACGTACAGACGTGCATCACACAAGAATATGAATCAGGACCGCTTACCAGACATTTCGGTGCTTTACTAGACTCAGAGATAGTTAATAATAAAATGTTAATAATTATGGAGGGGGGAATTAGATGGGGATCTCCCTACTAGAATAAACGTTAATATGAGGAACACAATGCAAGAAACTAAATACTAAGCTACATGAATATCTACTACACCTGTGGTTCGTCCCAGTAAAGACCTTGCATTCTGGCGCATCAGGGCCTGTAGGAAGGACTTATAAAGTGTAGCGGCTTAGATTACGTAACAGAAATGGGAGGGGCACTGAGGGGGTGGGTGCGGAGGGGGTATGGGGTAGCTCTGTAAGCTTCCCCATCGGGGTCTGGAGCTCCGCCCCAGAAGCTTTGCAATTCGTGCGATTTTAATGTTCAAAAGCAATGCGAAATTTGATCACTTTTCATTATATTAACTAAACTGTAGTGTAGGCTTGAATGCCATTATGTGATCAAAGTGCTTTATATTTCAATTGGCTGACAGAAATGATCCAAAATTAGCTTCGCGGCACTGCGATTGATAAATTCATTCCCTATTTCATGAAGTCAGGTTGTAAATATGCAGAAACAAAACTGCTGGCAGTTAATGAGGATTAATAATTATTATAGCGGCAGGTAAGCTGCAATTTAGCTGAGCCTGAACAGAATTTGCACAATGCCGCTATTTAACATGGCAGCTGTAAAACGCACGTCGATTTGATAGCACAATAGCAGCTTTTCAATAGCTATAGTCCCTGTTTGATTGCAAAAATGTATACCCCGGTATAACTCTTACATGTATATACATGATGTATAAGATATACGTGGGACTAGAGCACATGTTATTTGAGCTCTTTAATACATGGGAATCGTTTATATTATATCAAATTTTTAAAAATAAAAAAATACCAACGGAAAAGTGTAGCGGCCATGGCCGCTACGGCCGCTACAGTTCCTACGCCACTGCTGCAAGTGAGGGTAATATTAGCCCAGGCGGCAGTAGATTGAGGCTAATACCTCAGGCCAGAAACGACTCGTCCTGATGGCTATTTTCTTGGCAACCCTTGAGAGAGCTTCTTGTGCCTCGCTTCCCCAACCACCAAATACCTCCACGACCAATGGGACACATACCCAACCTCTCGCTGTACAGGAAATGTCATTTTTGGCATGTTTGTCCTGCTCTCCCAGTTCAGCAGTATAACCTGAGGTCATGCTCGCTCCCAATAAAGTTTGAGTTGAGCGGATTGATGACCTTCAGATCAAAATTGAAATGCTGCTGAACGTGAGAGAGACGGACCAGTTAGTTAGGCTAGTATGATAATAAAATTATTGCATCATAAATGGTATTTACTTCTAATTAATTTCAACTGAATTAAATGCCAAGGTAGTACTGAATCTCATCTCTTACGAAGAGGAAGAGGGTTAGTACTAGTACTTTTAAAATATAAATGATAAATACTTAATCGCTTAGATTGTAGGCTGCTTCAGACTTATTTGTGCTGTGCACGAATGCACTTGAGGTACTCCACTTTTATCAGCTGTGCTTCCTCCAACCCCTAACTTTGGATACCGGGGTATACAAATTCGTAACTACACCGGTAGATATCCCCCCACCCCCTTCGCCCCCACCCCCCAAAATGGCCCGTATTTTAACGACGTAAATAATCATGAATGCAGCTGCATACCATTCTTTGAAATCCTGCTGAAGTGCCAGTTCTTTCCTGAAATTTACAGGTAACGATAACGTCGATAATCATACGTTTGTTTAATCACGGGCCATTTTTTCCCCTTCTGTTGGTGGGTGGGGGGGGGGGCAGTCACGTCGTCACATTGGAATTCCCACAAAATAACACACTAACTCTACTTCCGTTGTTTGGTTGCATTTCAAGGTGTACAGAGTCTATGTCTCTCATAAAAGAACTCTCAAAACCAAAAAGGCCCCACTTGACCTACTAGTATTGTACAATGAAGGTACTAGTACCTTTAACTCTTTGTCAAGCTAGTGCCTTACATGTAATTATCTGTGCCATGCACCATGCATAATCTGGATGTTTAAAGTTATGTGTTGATCACAATTCCATGCAAGAGCTCCTCACTCGCAACCTTATAAGTACATTTTTGGTTACTAGTACGACAAAATGGCACAGCTGACCATGTAAAGACCTCCATTATTCGCATGAATTCATGCTAAAAGGGTTGAGAATTGCTGGCCAACAGTATGCACCAGGATATATTTAATGTGGAACACTTGACACAGAAATATGCTTGGGCCTGCATCTGTACCGGTATATGTGATCAGGTATGCAGTTTACATTTATGAAATACTATGCATAGATTTGTTTAAAATAAAATATTTGCACTTCCCATACTGCCAATACCCACAGAGTCAGTAATTTAAATAGCTTCCTTCCTAACCTTGAGACAGAGCACCCTGAAATCAGTCAAAGCACACAGGGTTAAAAAAGGACGAGCATGATAACACCATGTACACAATGTAACTGCTGGCGCATGCATGGTTGCCAATCTACTCCAGCTCCCCACCCCACCCAGATTTCGGCGTATATACATATATATCTCACATGCTGTTATGTACTGTGCTCCAAATTTTCCATACAAATATTTTGAAGTGTGTTAGAAATCAGCTAGGCCAACAGGAAGTTGGAAGATCACAATTAGAACTTTCAACTTGAAAGCAGATTCGGTTAAACTGGTGCATGCATTTACATGTGCACGAAGACACAAATATGCTATGGACCTTCCTGCAGTGGTAAATGAGTTTGTAAGCCATAATGATTCAGACTGTATTGTTTTGTTTCATTTGTATAAATGCTTGTATATACATTCGAGCATTCACACAATGTAAATTTAAGTGTCAGTCCTACTTTGCTCTTGCAGGGGAGTTCATGCATGCGCATAACAAATGTTTCTACTGCATGTGTTTACCCATCACACCTACATAGCATGCAGCAGCGGATGGATTACATCACCCATATACGCCAATATATTGCGCATGCATATAAGACTGGGTCCATTCCCTTGCTCCATAGGTCTTTGATTTAATCTATGACATGGAGGTGCTTGTTACCAGTGTTTGCCATTAAGATACGAACACACAAAGATTATACCTTAGCTCCAGTTTACTAGTCGTGGGAAATCTTAGCCTTCAATAAACTTTGAAAAGTCTCGGGATGAAAAGCAGCTTATTTTTTAGACAAGGTATAATAAGATCCTAAAAAGTTTATTTCATGCCAGCTTTTTAAACTGGTCGGTGATCTCGTGTTATGCAATAACTTACATGTATAACTTCTCTCAAGCAGTGTTTCAATGAAAGAGAAAATTGCAACTCTAAATGATGAATGTCAAACATTCAGGCAGGGTAAGTAGTAAGTGGAAGTCTGTTGGGTGTGACCTATTAGCTGTGGGGCACCACCAGTCATAACAAAAGGTACCACACCACTTTAAAACCATTGATGTGCCCTCAGAACGTAGATTACAACAAACAGGCTTCCATGTACGATACAACACAGGGAAATGTGATGTGCAAGATGCTCATAAAGATCTCTATTTTAGTCTGGCAATTTTGTCTAGCAAATCATTCACTGGTAGCTTAGCAAGTAACCTGTTCTCAATCTTCATGGCTCCGCAAGTACACATCATTTGTTTGTTGTCTTCTTTTTTGTGCAGTTATTTTCAATGAATATTATATGAGTATATTGAAATAAGTAATACAGTCCCAGATACAACACAACTACATTTAGCCATTCTATTTGTCTTTGGGTATCTTCCCCCACTTGTGATAACCATAGCAGCTACTCAGAGTTCACCACTCATTTCAACTTGAAGAGAAGTGTCAAGTTCTGTGCTAGCAATTAACTCATTCAACATAATGTGTTCAGGGCTGCTGCATATCTGTTGTGCCCAAAGATGACCTCACTACGTTCAAGTTGCCTCACAATGGTTGCTCAATACATTGCAGATTGAGCTCAGCTATCCAATTACAATTTTAATAGTCCACAGAAGTCTGTGTTATTGTTGTGCCTAAAAACGACATTGGGAATAGAGGCCTCCTCAAACAAGATGCCATTGGAGCTCTCCAAGTCAACAGCTACATGTACATCATTGCATGAATGAGCAGCAACTAAAAAATGAAGTACATGTATAACATTTGTGTGCAGTGTTGTGAGCTGACTTTAGGGTTTATAGATTTAACTAGTGAATTTGACAATGTCTTGAATACTATTATTGTACAATGTCTTCGAATTCAATACTAAGTTTCTATTGTATTCATATCTAATGTGCAAATTAGGGTTTGCATCATTCAGGTGAGGGATGGAAAATTTACTATTCACCCATCAAATTTAACGCTATGGATAGGGTAGGATTTTACCAAAGTATTATAACTTTGTATGTTGAACTTCCCAATTGGTATACAAATGGATGTATTGTCATCCATATCAACATGCCAATAGGAAGTGTTCAACAATCATGGAAGATACCATATTAACTATACAGATGAAACCTCTTTAGTTTTATAGGGTAACAATTTTTTTTTTTTACTAGGCATCAGGATTAAATGACCACTTATTTCAAGTCAGTTGCTAAAACTCCAGGTTTTAATGATTGTTACTTGTTAGGGTACTTGATTTGAGCAGTTTGTTTTCTTTTCACCATGCTAGAATTTTGTAAGAATAAACTATAACCTAATTATATTTTATAATTGTACTATATACATATGTCTGCTGGAGATGTTATGAATGTTGTTCTGTGCAGTTGTAGCCAAGAATGTGCTAAGTGTAGCAATCAATTGTTTGTGGTGCAATAGGTATAGAAAACAGTTTCAGTACAAGATTATGACCCTTACCGTATGCGACTTATGGACACATCTGTACTTGAAATTAGTACACTTTACATATAAGTTTGAATTCACAGTGAATCATGTTCTATATGCACGTGCATACACAAGATAAAATGCATGGGTCACCTCTCATAGCGAAGCTTCTATAGTAGCAAAAATTGTACATGTACTTAAATTAACCACACACACTTACTTCACCAGAAATGGAATTTTTGGGAAGCATACACAGAAGTCGGATGTGATGAGTCCTCCTTTTCTCTAAGGACTATGTAGAATACTTGCATGCCGTCCAAGCCTGGAAAAATCAAGCAATGTACATGTAGTTAGATGTCTGTAATGCAACAATATTGCGTGCAAATATGCGATATTATTATTATCTGTTAGGCTATGGTGTTTGACCAAACCCTATCTCTATTAGGTTACAGTGTACTTTGTAATACACCTATCTGTTAGGTTATGGTGAACGACCTATGCTGTTGTCACAAATGTTAATGACAGAGATCAGCATTGGCAGGGGAGGGGGGGGGGATATTATCCCCCCCCCCTCCCCTGCCATCATATGATGGCTAGCCAGCCCCCCCCCCCCCCTCTCCCCCCCCCCCCCCCCCCCCCCCCCCCCCCCCAATAAAAATAAAACCAATATCCAGGAATATTGCCCTTTGCATATTATCGGACGTTGCAATACTGACACGGAGCAAGTGCAAGACCAGAAAATGTATTTTACCACAGGGAAATGGTGTAGTATAAAGTGTTGAAAATAGGAAGTCCATAGCTTTAACCGTTCGGAAGTTACGACAATTCGATTAATCAAACTGATTCAAAGGAACGTTCTATGATATTTTGTTGGCATGCTTGTGAATTTAACTGAAATCGCTATATCTTCCGAAAGATTTGCGCTGTTGACTTTCTATTTTCAAAACTTCATACCACGCCTGCTATATTGCAACGTTCGATACCCAAACCCGCCATAACGTTAGGTACGAGTAATCAAATCGCTTCAAATTCGGTTTGTAGGACCAGGTAGAGGGGTCTTGACTTCTACCTATCGGTTCGTTACTTTATAATATGGTATGCAGGGCGGATGAACAAACTACGTCACGTTTTCCCACTTAATTCGCGCCAACCGTCTCCCCCCAAATCATTGGATCATTGGCGCGAATCGAGCGCGAAAATGTACACGTAGTTTGTATCTCCGTAACGGAATCCGATGCATAAAAAAATAATAACTAAGGGACCTCTCTATCAAAAAACTTGCATTCCGACGATACCTTATTTGCTCGATGATGTACGATGTATCGCGTAATCAGGGGCGGATGCAGGAATTTGGTGAGGGGGGGGGGTCCGACATGATGAGGGGGAGGGGCGCGCGCGAAGCGCGCGAAAATTTTTGTGGTGTGCATTCCTATTTTTCCACAGATTGTACATACAGGGGGATTGTATGTACGCTACGTGTATTGACACGTGTAGTACGCTAATATACATTAATTATATTCATATACAGGTTCGGGTAGGGGGGGGGGGGGTCCGGACCCCCCGGACCCCCCCCCCCCCCCCCCCCCCTGCGTCCGCCCTTGGTATTTATATCTCACCAGATATTAAAGATCTCATGTACGATCGGGATGAGTAAAACAAAATCTGTCCCGGTTGAGTTTGTATTGAGATATCTATCTATGCAACTTGAATCAAAGCTTTAACACATATAGTCTGTCTAATACTATACGTAGAGGTGCACTTTTAATATAAGTCAAAATAGATTATAGTTATATAAACTATGAACTACATAATAACAATAAAGGTACAGAATGAAGAAAAAAACCCAACAAAAAAACAAAGTTCAATACATATACGACTACACCACATCTAATTCTAAACCAGCACACCTCATGACAGATGCTGCATTGCCTCTCTGCACTGCAACTTTGAAACTGAAACTGGTGCATTGCTCATAGCAATGACAAAATCGTAGCAAGTCCAACTAATATGCATGCAAAAGGTTCATGGATTAAGTCCACTTATAAGTTAATAGTCATATTATCAAACATGAGGTCCCATGAAAGTGTAATTTTTTTCCCATGCAACCCATTATACACTACTTCTACTTTTAGAGCATGCAGTCAAAGTTCATTTGCACAATGACTAACTAAGGATGGAACAGGTAGGCTACTCGTCATAAACATGCCAGTTTAGGTACATCACCAGTAGACCAGTTTTGATTATGCGGGTGTGGGATAAATCCACAGGCCTTGTTAGCCTCATTACCTAAACCCAAACCATCCCAAGAGTAATTTTGTTGAGAATGATGGTCTAACCATGGGGAATACAAGACGAGAAGGTCGGGCTATGCCCAACTAAGCTAACACCAGTGGAATTTGTGAGTGCTTATTGAGATTTTATATGCTTGTATACATACAAACCCCCCGTAGAACGTCCGATATAATATTAAACCTCCGGCATATATAATATACCATAAAGAGTAGAAACTAGTTACATTATTGTTTGTACGGATACATGCAAGCATTGGGATCGACTAGAGCACACAGCGAGTGTCACACAGATTGCAATGTTGTGAGTAGAAAAACAGATCCAGTGCAATCTATGATTCTATACACAAACTGCATGCATTCAGAACCACCTTTTCAAGTACACCGCAGAACTGAATATTAATACATTTTTAATTCCACTTCTCAAGTATACAATGGATGAGCACACACATAAATTTGTTCAGTGTAGTCAAAACAAACTTCACTACCTAAAGTTTATTTCTTTAGCTCAACAGCTTTGTGCTTAAGTCTGTGTACTGGCCAGTCGGTCTTCTGGCAAATACCATTGCAGTAGGCCACCAAGTGGCAAGGACAGTGCTTGAGAGCAGGGCTCTTCTTTCCACAACTTGAACATTCAACTATCATCCCCGAGGATTGCATTATGATGGTCTGGATAGCATGTGTGGTAGATGTAGAGCGTCTGTGTACTCGAACAAAAGAGTATGGACATGAGTTACATTGTCCATCAATGGCAGCAGGAGTGAAGAAAGACTTGGATGATTGAATAGAAACAGCAAAACAATTATCATTAGTGGACAAAACAAAGAAGTTAACTGCAATACGATTTTTAACTTTCATGTTACAGGAATATGCCAAAGAATTGAATTTGTGTGTTGCAGATAATCTAGTATCATACAAACTTGCATATAGGCCATGATTATCAATGGTATCAAGTAACTGAACATCAACCTCAAAGTGAAAAATGCGTAGTAACTGGTTGCAGCAGAGTGCACACTGATTGGCAGAAAATGCAAGATGAAAATGAAGTTTGTGAAGTAGTGCTTGAGTTTGAATATGGAGTAGATATTTCTGCATTTCACCATCCTGTCTAAGACGCAGGCAAAGACTATCCCAAAACTGAAAGGATTCTATAGGGACTTCACAATGCAAGTTTGAAGCAAAGCAACAGTAAGAGAGTACAGCAGTTTCAGCACACATTCTGAATTCATCGAAAAGCTTCTCGTCAGTAGTGGTCACTTTGGTTAATCCAACTAGGGCATCCACAATGTCAGGCCTTGAGTGCAAGGAATCAATCTTCAAAGGTTCTGTGCAGTTCGTATGTTTCCACATTATTTTTATTCTTGGAAACGTAGCAACATATTCATCTTTTTCCGGAAAACAGTATTTTATCCCAAACATTGTGGGTAGCAGGTTAGGATGAAATCCAAACATTCTGGGTAAGTATTCTTTAACAGTTGAAACAACATCTCTAAATATCATGGTGATTGACTTCATCACTCCATCGTCACACACAAGGGGCATAACAGCTACAAGGAGTAGCAATGGGCTTAAATAATCTATTAGATTAGAACTGTCAACACAATCAAACTTTAAGCTGAGATTGGATAAAATCTGGCAATATACAATAGCATCCAAATTATTGAAATAAAATTTCACCGCTTTACCTTGCTTTGATGTAAGAATCCTTGCAGCTGCTGTATGATACATTGTAAACTGCGAAACACTGTTACTTAACAGTGGATGATTTTCAAAACCTTTCTTATCAATGAACCACTCTTCCTGCATTCCTGGATACCATTGCAATAAGTTTTCAACAGAATAAAAGTACTCATGATTAAAAGAGGCGTATGGTATTATAAAACAACACAAGTTGTAAGTATTATTTTCAAAGAATGTAGGATTCAAAACTCTCTGTGTACAGATCCCAGAAAAAGCAAAAACTGTTTCAGCAAATGCACTACCTTCTTTCAAATAAACATCAATGTCAGAAGCCATAGCATCAAGTACACGATATGGATACCTTGCATTGAGAACCAATCCAAGCACAAGTTCTCTTGTAAGCTGAAGAAAGTTTGCTCTAATTGAACACTTATCTCTTCTATTTTTCACTGCCTCAATGGTAATATCTTGCTTGCAGGACAAAAATTTCAGCCAAAATTTCCAAATACTGCGTATGTCCCTCAGTGTGTCCTCTTCAAAATGACACAGACTGCATATAAGGGCCTCCGAGCTAGTCCATTTCTCTGCTGATTCAGACAATGACAGTAGATCTGTTATGGTATCCTGCAACATCTCTACATGTTGCGGTAACAATTCATGGCAGTACCAAATGGACCATAGCGATGGAATCCATTTCCTTGGTCGAGTGCCAGCATTCTTTAGCAGGATATGTAGAAAAATAACGTTTCTTGCATGAATGGAGTTGCATCTATCGTTCAAATAGAAGCTGATTCCGTCGCGTTGAATGATACCACTAAGGCTAGGGTGAAAATTTGTGACCAACGTACCGATGCAACACCGTATGTCACCACAACCCAAAGCTAAGATAGATGGATTCGAATTGGAATTAATCACGCGTTCACGTTGAGAAGAATCGGTTTCCTTCCAGTCATACCGCAAAAAATCTTCAATTGGTGTATTACCATAAGGATAGTAAAGTGCATCGGCGCAGTAACTATACGGTATGCATCTTCCAGCAGGGAATGCGGGTTTGGAGTCAACGGCACTGTCACAATTCTTCGTCATCTTCTTAGCACGTGTTCAAATTGATTCTAATTAATGCAACAAAATCTGACGTGCGAGTAAGCCGGCAAAACAAGGTCCAGTAAATCTTTCACAGTGATCTTCATTTCGTCCTAGAATGGAGGCAAATTAGTATGTACAAGTATAATGGGATCATGCTTAAGTTTGACCATCATGTGATTGATCGCGATCGAGAGCCGTCGCGCGAGTCGCCGACGGACATTTAGAGGTGCTTGTTCCCATGCATGAAGATCACTGTGTGTGCATCAGCATGACAACCACTGATTGGCTTGATAAGCCTCTTAAACTCAAATTAAACCGGCTGATCTCTAATCATCAGTTTTGTTTCTTTATTCTTTTTAATCATGTTATTTACTAGTACTTGTTATAGCGCGTGCGCCACTAGAATAGATTTCTCATTGGCTTCTACTGATTGAATTTTAAATAACTATCCAATAGTTCTATCAATGTGGCTTGTTTTGTTTCTTGCACATCTATTTATTGTCATTGAATTTTGCAGCCAGGTGTGTAAGGGTTAATGCCTTCTGATCGCATATGGAGATTCAATGTTAAACTTGCCTGCAAAAATACCAAGCTCATGTGGACATTCACTTTCTCTCATCGTTTGGTTCTCCTCATTCGTTCCATGAAGGTAAAATACCCCTGCACTAACCAATGATTTTTGTACGATGGAGATGTTAGTTTTGCACTTTGTATGATGCAAGCCAAATCTGTATATCTAACATCAAGGGGCACTCTGCAGCAAATGCTATTCGCATTAATCTTGTTAATACATAGTAACTAATACATTCAGATTCCCTCTTCCTCCCTCCCCCATAAATGTGGTGCATGTGGTGTGCATGTATGTTTGGACATGTGTGTGTGTGTGTGTTGACTGTACATGTAGATTTACATGTACATGTTTTGACTGCATTAACATGCACATGTACATGTATGTGTACATGTATATGTGTATCCAGATGCATGTATATAAATTATCACATTTCCTAGCTGTATACTGCAGCATTGTTACAGGGATGTGGCATAGCTGCTGTAGTGATAGTCCTTAGTACCTCTACCTTGAAGGCTGTATAAGTCACCCCACCAGCACAAGGGGGCAGTCCCTGCAGTCTGGCTCCAACATATTTGGGAGCCCCTGCTCTGTCAAATTATCCTTCCTCTGCCTTCAACTGAGTCAAGTTCCAGTTGGTAGCCTCCAGCTGTCTTCACCCCCTCCTCCAATACTACCTCCTCCTCCAATATTAGGTTTATATTATTATAATTTCAATGATGGCTAGATTAAAGTTAAATTATATTAAACATAGCTTTTTTTACTGGTGTACTTTTCTTTTTAATTCTGCCCACTTACTGTGCTGAATCATAGATTGAAAGGAATTGAATTTTGGTGTGGCCATAGCTGAAATGAATCCTTTGTTTCATTTTGAAATCAGTCTGCTTGCTAATCAGTCATTGTAATGAGCTGCCTTTTAACTAACCATTCGGTCATGTTGTTAACTAACCATTTGATCAGGGTGCCCATTCAATAACTATGTTAACTACTGTAGGCTGCCCTATCAATAACCATTTTGTTAATTTGATCAGGCTGCCTGTATTGTTTGCATACAGGACTTCCTTGTTGTAGTAGTCAGGAAGACCTCCCCCCATACATCCTACAAGCTGCCTGGAATGCATATCAGGGGAGGTGACCCACTGGATCATGTAGATGTGCATCATGTGAGAATCCAGTTGCAGAGAACTGATCTGGACAAGACAGTGAGGATGTTTACGCAAGGCAAATTTACTTTGTCTGTGTGTGTGTATTTGTGTGTGGTGTGCACATATATGTGCATCTGTTTTTGTATTTTTAGAGTTTGACATGACACTAATCTTTCACATGTAAGCAGCTACACTTACAAGTAAGATTTTCTCTTCAAGAATGAGAATTGGGTGGCATAAAAAGCAGGAAATTAAATTGAATAGTTTCCAGCAAATTAACTGGACCTTAAATTAAATTTTTAGCATACATTGTACAACTTGTATCTGGAGACATATATTGTTAAAGACAGTTTGTAGCTTTTAACTAACCTACTTACCCTACATTTCTAACCTTTCCATTATTAACTTGAAATTATTTATAGGTTCGGATTTAATAATAAATTAAGTGGTGGAGGAGGTAGGTTATTGACACATGATGCACATTTTAATCAGCTGTATACGATTAAAACTTCTGTTTCCTATACATAATTTACTAGAAGGCGGTGCACCACCTAGCTGGTCATCTCCACCCAAGTAGTCTTTGCATGGCAGATCTCATCAAGGTTGACTGTCTCCTGTTGCTCAAGTGAATAAAAGGGTAGTACCCTTATATTCACATACAAGCTGTAAAGTAAATGATACTTTGTCAATGATTCTGTCAATTCCCAAATGCCAAGAGTTGGGCTGGTGGGCAGTGGAGACCTTTGGAAATTGGGGCAAAGACTATATCCCCTTATTGACTTCACCCCAGGCTATTCACAGGTCTGTCCTCTCCCAACCCTTTACTTTTGTACTGGTTTGCTATACATTATGTACATTGTTTCATTTCATTGAAAAGGTGGACATTAGGTCTCGTCCACATGCCCTCTTCTTGGAGACAGGCAACTGAACCGTACTTATTGCATGGCATTGGTAGCCCATCCTTATCCATACAAGGTGAATATTTAAATAGATATTTCAGTTAGGTGTCCTTCAAGGAATAAAATAGGTATAATAAACTTTATTTACATACGTGAGAAGAGGGCCAAGACTATGCACTTTTCATTTTGAGTCACTACGCTCTGTTCAGAAATCTGCTAGGCCAACTTAAAAGAGCTGGTGTTGAGATATGTACTGAAGAGATGGCTATATTGTTCTCCCCTTAGAGTGTTATGGGTCTTCTTATTTGTGCCTCATACCCAAACTTTGAATAGGGGTGACATTGATATAAGTTGCATATACATACATGGAAAACAGAACCATAGCCATGAGCACAGTTTTAGAAGTATCGAAAAAAGAAGAGAATTTGTTAAAAGAGAGAACTTTCTGAGATTCAGAAAAGTAAGATATTTCATCATTTCTGGGTATAATCAATACCTTCTGTGCAGATTAGTTATGTGCTGTTAATGGTGTATTCTTATCAGAGTAGTTAGTTCTTTGTATTCAAATGTACATTGGCATAGTCGGCAGGATATATCATTAAAGTCTGCAATCTGGGACCTTTGATTCAGTCACTTTCAGAACGTGGCATTGATTGATGCATGTGAATACATATATAATGTAGGTGTGGCATTGTATAACATTCATAGCATTGTACCAGTTTCATTTGTTTGGGTTGCCAAGTAGCTATGTTCAAATGAAGTTGCATTCGCTTCTAGAAAGATTTGTAACTGAAACATGTAGAGCTGCTGGTTTACTTATGGGAATATCAGCTGGGTGTGTTTTCCTGTGGTCGTGTCCTAGTCCACTACCTGCTTCAGGTGGTGAAACATGTAGGCTGAATCAGAATTGCAAAGAGCTCCAAAATATAATTTTTGCATTTAAAGATATGTGTGATGTCCACATATTTCACTGACATATGTTGGCCTTTAGTAGTGCTGCTACAGTCCATGGCCCATGGCCCTCCATGGATTCTAAATCAAGTAGATCCCTCAGTTTCAGTGTCTTTTTAGATTTCTTCCTCACGCTCTTTTTTTTAAATGCATCAGCTTGGACCACATAAAAACAATTCCAATCATACACACTGTCCCCTATTTGTCATATCATTGTGTTATAGGTACATGTTCATGCACAACATGGATTGAAAAGCAAAAAATTAATTCCTGCACTTTGAACCAACAACAATACACCACACATTGATATTGGAATTATACAAAACCAGTGTACATGTAAGGCAAAGAAAGTAATCAAGCTCACCTGTCCAATGTATCCTAGTTTTCCACTATGTTTATACAAAGGAATGCCACCCTCCACCCATCCCTTCCAAATATTAGATGGCTTTCCTGTTCAAAATTATACTTAGAATGTTTGGATTATTAGAATGGAATACTATTAACATACCTGTACATCATTAATGTACAATGTATCAATACAGGTGGAGAATTAGCAGAAGGATTTGGAAGAATGTGTAGCACTCCAAAGTATGGCATAGCACACCAAAATCAACAGTTAGCTATGGTCCTATTTACTTATCCCTTGTACAACCTTTTGAATCAAGACCACAATTTAACTTACCATCAGCCAGCCAAGTGGAGCTCTTATGCCACCCAAAAAATGGATTTAGGCTTACAAGAATGGTACTACTGTCCATGCAGTCAGTATGGCAAGTTATGTATTGGGTGCAAAGATTATTATCAAGGCCTCGGTCCTAATCACTCTGGACACCCTCCATTCCCTTTAAAATTACATTTCGGTACAATTGTCAAAACAGCGGACGATTGGCCAAGACTAAAAAAGGAGACAGGGAGAGCAGGAAGTCAGAATGTGTTACTCCTGTGGAAAATGGAGCTATCGCTGATGAGGGAGCAGGTCAGCACAAGATGTGGAGGCTAAAGTGTCTGCCCACCAGTAAAAGGGTCACCTTGCAGCTGTCCAAGTTATTCACATGGCCTCATTGCCTGCTGGAGCCTGAAACAGTACAAGTTGCTCTCCAAGTCTATGATACCCCAAATAGGTCTTGGTCAAAGTGAATCGAATGAACATTAAACAAAACATAATGACATTATGAAGATACACATATTCATAATTCCATCTTTACTATTAATGTATTGGTATCATTTCCATCACTGCAACCAAGATAGTGGGGCAGCTTATTCCCTACCACCTTCTGTAGCATATTGAATCTCTGATTGTAAGGCATGCTGCAAATACGAATTATCAGCAGTTGGTAGACTTCCTTGATCTGTAAGGAAATTCCCACACAACTTTGAGCAGCTCCTCTTTAATAGTCATTACATCTGGACAAATTAGTCACGTTTTGCATTCCTTTCACTTTTACTTCCTGGACTTCTTCTACATGCACCCATCAATGAACATTAAATTAGTATTGTTTCCAGAATGTTGTGGTTACTTGACACCCTATCCATTTCTTTATCAGAAATTCTGTTTTCTCTTCTGCAGAAGAAAGCCAAGTTAGTTTTAGTTCCGATAAGCTTGGCAGTGCAGCTATATATGTGCAGACTACAAGATGCTAAACAGTGTGTCAACAATGGATGCTTATACCCAATGATGACCTGATAGATCGTATAGGTCAGGCAACATTTGATCTCACCTAGGGATACTGGCAGGAGGATTAATCTGTGATGGATAGGCTGATTTATTAAAGTGTGGTGGCATGCATCGATACCGGGATAACCTAGAAACATTCAGTGCCTATTGGTCAGACCACAATTTGTTGAGTTTTGTAAAAATAACTACTGTAGGACTTGGGAAACAGTAGATCTATTCCTAGGAATGGATAAAGTGGAACCAGCTTAACCAAAGCTGTATGCTTTAGAGGCAGTTGCCACATCAAAAACCAATCGTCAGGTTCATGCACTCTTAGGAATTGCATGGTATTATGGGAAGTTCATTCATTACATATCATCAATAGCGAGATCTGATACAATGTGCGTGATGATGTGTTTGAGTGTTGACGTTGCAATTCGTCGCGAAGGTTGCAAAGGTCCCTAGTAATACACTTAAAAATACACATTACAGCCCAATAGCTATATATGTTCATGTTTGTATTAAATGTATCTCTATTATACACTACGCAATATTATAGGTGATCAGATAAGCTGGATATGCCTTCTCATGATCATAGATTACATAGATGTCAGAGCCATTTATATTTCCTGTGACACTGTCATAAAGCTCATCCTCAAAATGATTATGTTTGTATGGCTTGCGTGGTGGTTTTTTCAGTGTACGATCTGGCTGTGAAAACGAGCAAGCTTCACCAGTGAGTACATGGGCCAGAATCACACTTCGTTTATTGCCTGTTCCATAAGAATATTTATCTGAATATTTTGCATTCACAGCAAAATATGAACCGGCACCCCACAAATTATCACCAGTTGAGTATCTGAAATCAAATCCTTGCTCAGATCTGTAGATCTTTTCAGGAGGTGTAGCCCCTGTTCCATGAAAAAGGTATTTTTCATTTACGTGATGCTGTCCATTTTTATCTGACATCCTCTGCATTGCTAATGCATACCTTGTCCAAAGCCATTCGTTCTGAATTCTTTGCAATATTATCACCCGAGCCTCAGGCAATGTTTTTTGCATAAGGAATACCACATTATTCCATTCAGTCGATGGTGGTCTAATATCAATCAGAAGAGCTTTCTCTGTCTGTGGTGCCCAGTGGTCAGGTCGTGGTTGAATTTTCTGTTGCAAGAACTTCATGCACTCTTTCTGTACTACCAGCGTAACCTTGTCTACATACTCCTTAGTACCCTTTATGAACAGGTCCAGTCCAACTACTGTAGCTTCAACGCAGTAGTGATTTGTGGTGTCCAACAGAGCTGCTGCGATGGGATCTACTTTGTTCAGGTTGCATTTAGACTCGGTCACCCACTTCTGTAGCTCATCAGTGAGGTCACCAAAGGATGCATCAATGCATGATTTAAGTCCTTCTATTTCAATGCAGATATGCCTGCGACGTCTTTGTGCTTGAGTAGGTTGAACAGTTAGAGCAGACGTAGTACTTGGGGAATGTATTCGTGGCCCTGATTCGGAACTTCTTTGTATATCAAGCTTAATTCGGCGTTTTTTGCCAGTCTCAGTATTAGTTTGGGTCATTTCACTAAGATCAATCCAATACCAAGTTTGTTGGATATCCATTAAAAATGGAGTGTGGGGTGAAGTTAAAAGGTTTTCTGTGAGCTGTTTGGAATGGTCTTGCGAGTACAAACTATAGCTTTTGCTGTCGTTTTCCCAGTACCATACGTGATCTCGTGCCGGGACTACAGGATTCAAAGTGATGGACGATAATTGATTTAATAGCTGAGATGGTGGTGACTCAGAAGTGACTGTATGCAGAAAGTTGGAGAATTTCATGATCTCAACAGCTTCTTCCCCATTAGTGTGAAGTATGTAGGAGATTTGTTTCATAATATCTCCTACATCTAAATGATTTCCATTGCAGTCTATCAGCCTAATGTGCACAATGTGCTTATCTTCAATCTGCTTGATCATGTCTTCAATCTGGTGGCTGCCAAAAGATGGCAGATGGAAGTGGGGAAGACTCTTCGCTACTTTTTTAATGTCTTTATCAACCCTTTTCACTAGATCTCTAACTTTCATTTCAATAATACCAAGCTGATCAGCTTCTCCTGAAACTTTGATCGTAGTGTATGACTTATTTGGTTTTACTGTGACCTTTTCTGGGATATTTTGAAACTCACTTTTGTATTCAGAGAAGAGCAGCTTACTTACCAAAGACCTACATTCTATCTTTCTGATATCCAACTGTGGCTTGTTAGCTGCATGTACTTTGACCTTTATATGATGAGTATGTAAAATGGTCCCATTTAGTTCACTTGCAGCAGCTCTCGCTGCTTCTGGAGTTGTATAATTGATGTATGCATATGGTGGATTTCCAGGTTTAATATCAGGAAGTTGATTTAGTTTTTGTCCTTTCTCAAAGCGACCAAATAAATCATCTAAGTCCTCTGGGGTTATCTTAAGCCCATCACTACTTGTCAGAATTGAAACTTTTATTGTAACAGATGCAGATGTTGGTGTTTGATGGGAAGGTAGTACTACCTTGGCAGTTAGGGTGGAAGGTGAATTAGCTGGTATTGACAAGGCTTTGTTAATGCTACGGGGCATTGCGGTACTAACATGGATCTCAGAAGTATGCATTTTAACAGAAATTGGATTGCTGCTAAAAAAGTTTGATCCATTAAACCTTTCTATTGCTTTTCTAGCATCTTCCAGTTTAGTGTAGTTGATATATGCATAGTTGTGGGATCTGACTATTTTAACACTTTCAACAGTTCCACAAAGAACAAAGGTCTCCTTTAAGCCTTCCTCAGTAACGTGAGGTGGAAGATGATCAACTTTGACAGTGTACTGTACAGTGGATCCCAGCTGCATGGGTCTCTGGTCCACTTGTGATATTGGTCTATCCCGCACATGCTGAAATGATGGTCTGGGGTCTGCTTGTGAAACTGGTGGTCTGGGCCCGGCATGTTGAAATGATGCTCTGGGGCCCACAGGTGAAACTGATGGTCTGGGGCCCACAGGTGAAACTGACGGTCTGGGGTCTGCATGTGAAACTGGTGGTCTGGGCCCTGCATGTTGAAATGTTGGTCCGGGGCCCACAGGTGAAACTGATGGTCTGGGGCCCACAGGTGAAACTGATGGTCTGAGGCCCACAGGTGAAACTGATGGTCTGGGGTCTGCATGTGAAACTGGTGGTCTGGACCCTGCATGTTGAAATGTTGGTCCGGGGCCCACAGGTGAAACTGATGGTCTGGGGTCTGCATGAGAAACTGGTGGTCTGGACCCTGCATGTTGAAATGTTGGTCCGGGGCCCACAGGTGAAACTGATGGTCTGGGGTCTGCATGTGAAACTGGTGGTCTGGACCCTACATTTGAAACTGATGGTTTATGAAGCTTGAGCTTTACGCTGACAGCAGTACCACATATAGTCATATTGTTGCACTGTTGCACGGCATTATCCGCATCCTCTTCATTGACATAGTTTATATATGCAAAGTTTAAAGCCTTTCCAGTCACATTCAATTTAAGACTTGCTATCCTTCCATACCTATCAAAGATGCTATGCAGCATCTCTTCGTTAACTTGCTGTGGTAAATTTTCAACCTTTATTGTGTTTGATACAGTAGGTGATGCATTTCTACCAGGCATTCTAGAAACATGTAAATATGCCAGATTAATGCAATAATTATTAAAATGGTAACAGGTGTAGCATTATTAAGTGACATGGCATACATGCATACAGACCATTTATGCAAGAATGTTATGTGTACATGTAGGAATAGCAAACCATCTAAATGCATTCATGTTGTGTATATAGACAATTTTGACTTGCTCATAATTACCCAGTAATACAATTCTAATCATAGAATAAGCAGCCCCATTGTTTTTGATAGTTGTGGGCCAGTCCTAAAGGAACCTTTTTGCATGTAATGTTGGTGTGTTACTAAAAAAAACCTAGAGATGTTTTAGAAATATATCAGCGTGCCCATTTCTCATGCAGGGCAGACCCCTGTAGGGCAGTATTTTGTTCTCTGCCTTCATTGCTGCTACACATTTTATGTCTGGTAACATGTGCCTGCACCACAGTAAGTATGGGGAGTTGATGTTAGTAAGCTGGCTGTTATGTGGGAGGTGATTTCTAGAGTTGTGAACTCATATTGCTTAAGTGGATTGTGGAATTTAATTTGAAGTCATAAGTCATTTCCATGGCACAGCATGTGTGAAGTGTTGCATAAACTGGACATCCACTGATTGGTTGTGGGGTCATCAATGCTAACTATTACCTCTCAGACACAATACATAAACTGGAATTAATGTATATTCAGAGCACCATGTCAGATATTGTTGAATATAGTTATGGTTCATCGAGAAGTGTTTGCAATAATTTGTCATAATTAATCTAAATCCAGAAGCATGCAGGATTGTTCCAAATGAAAACTCTAAAAGGTATGGTAATTTTTTAAATCAAGACCCGGAGGAATCTTATGTTTTTCATCACATATTGTAATGCAAATTTTTACTTACAAGTGCATCAGATAAACTGTGATTCATTCTGTAATTCTATGTGTTATTGTTGACCTGCTGTAGATCGAGAGATGTGTGCATGATGATGGCATCATTGTTGCATGTACTATGCAAGTTACATGACAGACGACACATAGTGTTCATGGCACCAACAGTACTTTGTAACTAGAAGAGCCATTTGTGTATTTGTGCGCATCATTCAGTTCTGCAAACTGAGCATTGCAATAACTTTGAGCATATGCATACTGCGCTGGGCCCTGTCAGGTACAAACATTTAAAAACAAACCACCATCACCATACTATGGCACATTTTGAAGTTATCTGAGCAACCAGTGTAATTTTGCCACATGCATGGGTTTATCACCAGCTATACAAGGAAAGAAAGCCTTTGGTTCAATCCTTCCAAGTACTTTCCATATGGTGTAGGCATTATTTACTAATGCACTATGCTTCAGGAAAGTGAATATTTAGTTAGTTAACTAATAAATTTATGTTCTGCAAAGAGCCAGTGGTTCGATACTTGACCTTCTCTCCATTACTAGTACGATGAAGGACAGGATGTGATGTTCTAAGCTAGGCAGAATTAAGTCAAATAAAAACACTGCCACTGCATTTGTAAGTGTACTAACTATATGAGCATAACAATATGGCCATGCTTAGTCAGTGACAACCCTTTTTGTGTCTCAGGGTCACTACAGAATTTTGTAACTGGAAAGATGCCACTTACTTTCAGTAAGCATCTTCAGTCAAAGTCTCACATCAAAGCAGTTGAAGCCATTATTACATTTCATAAAGGATGTTGGTGTGAAGCTTAGTTTCGCTCACAAAGCAGAGAAGGAGGAGGCAAGGGACATGTTGCAGATGATCTGTCAAGTGTTCGCTTCCTTGCTAGGCAAGGACTGGCCCTTTGTGGTAATTGCAGTGATGTGTCCTCTAACCTCACTCAGCTTCTAATGTGAGAGCTGAAGATACTACCATAAGGCTTGCAAGCATATGCATCGTGATTATCAGAATATACTACCTGTCAGTGATAGATGCTCAGAGCATTGTAGATGCCATTTAAGATGCCTTTTTGCAGTTCCAGATACCTTTCACAAAACTTTGTGGTCAGTGCTATTATGGATGTAGCACCATGGCTGGAGCAACAGTTGGTGTAGCTGTAAAGATCCAGGAATTGGAGCCCCGAGCTGTGTTCACACATTGCTATGGTCGTGCACTCAACCTAGCTGTATGCGATACAATCACAAACTTACCTAGGATGAAGGACTGTCTGGACACCTATTATGAAATAGTAAAGCTGATTAAGTTCTCACCAAAACGAGAGGCCATGCAGTTTAACAGAAGGGAGAGATGGGTAGTGATTCTCCAGGTGTTAGTACCCTATGCCCAACAAGGTGGACTGTTCATGCTGAATCACTACATAGTATTCTTGCCAACTATGAGCACATTCTGCTGCTGTGGGAACTAGGGTCAGCAGTCCTTTAACTTTCTTTTCTGCATTGTCTTGTCTGAGATGGTATTGCAGCATACTGACAAGCTTAGTCAGACACTACAACAGCCAAAGCTATCCAGTGTTTCTAGAAGGGCATGATATAGCAAAGCTAACTGTAAAAACCCTTGAAGGTTTGCGAACAGAATATGACTTTGAGCTGTTTTGGCAGAAGATGAGGATCCGGTTTGGATATTGATGAGCCATTGCTACCAAGGAAGCGAAAGGCACTGCAGCGATTTGAGGAAGGTATTGCTCCAGCTGAGTTTGCTAAATCTCCAAAGGATGAATACCGTCGGGTGTTTTCTGAATGTTTTGACCTTGCAATGATGAGCATCTGCAGCAGATTTGACCATGCAAAAAGGCTCCAAAATCTTCTTGAATGTGGAGCAACTATTGTTTAAGGCATGCAAAATGCAGAGAAGCTTGATTTTGTGTGCAACATTTTTTTTTACAAATGATTTTGAGCTTGCAGCTGAATACTTAACCCTAAGTACACTAAATAAGTTCCATCAGTCGGTTCTATCAAGACAGCACTGTTAGCACTTAGCGCGATGCAGCAAAAGTTGAAAGCTGTGAGGCTGTTTAAATCATCACGAATGCCACATCGGAGCGTTGCGTAGAATTAAATCGTATCTCAGGGGTGCAATGTCTCAGGCCAGGCTAAACCACCTGATGATACTACATTATCATCAAGAAATGACGGACATACTTGGTATGAAGTGTATAGCCAACGAATACATAATCTTTAGCCACTTTACTCACGCATCTGTATATCGTTTTTCCGTCTATACGTTACTTATCTATTTGATGTTCTTAAAATGCAAAATGCATTATGTTTCTATAACATACAAAAGCGGTAGCTTCTGGGGCTACACTATACACCCTATTGTTGTGGCTGTGGTGGCACCATGCATTCTTCCATAAAATAACTATACGGCGTAGTAGCGGGTCCAGGGCATAGAAACTAAAAGTAGCTATAGGCTATAGCGCATGTATCAGATGCATTGCGCGAAGATCTGATATTTTTCTAAACTAATGAATGGACAGTTCAGTTCTATAGAGCAAAGGGCCCGAATGTGGAACGCACCCATATTAAGGAACACTAAATATCATTAAAAATCTAATCAAAGTTATGGATGGCTCAAACGCAATCAATGAATCTGATTGACCCACTAGTTGTTATATGACAAAGCATAGTCTAGTGATGATGTTCAATGCTGATAAAATTCTCCAAGATCATTTGCTAGGATTGCAGCATTGTGCTCCTTTTCATTATAGCTCTCATGCGCTCTAATGCAGCCTTTTCTTCTAAAGCTGCTTTTCTTTTCTGCATCGCTCTTCTTTCTCAGCTATCTCTCCCCTCTTCGTATCCTTAAATTCATCAATCCATTGTGCTGAAGTCATGCACTGAGCTGAACCTTTCAAATGCTTAAATTGAGTACTAGTAGTAGGGATAGCGTTGTCCAATGGATCTAAGCTTTCTCCATCTGAATTATCGAGAGGTCCATTCAGCATGTTGCACCTGCTCAGGACGTACTGTACATGCAGCCACATAGATGGAGTAGTACTGAATTGACAATTATAGGCGTCTTCTTATGTTGTCATTGCAGCAGCCTCGATATCAACCTGCCTCTTCACCTCTTGTGCCACAACATCCTCAATAAAGGCAGCTTACAATGGTGATTTTATCACAAAGTGCTGCCCCTGACACACCACATTATGCCACGATTGCATCATGGGGTCCAACCATGTCTTCAGGAAGAGCATCTACCCCACATAGTGGAGACAGGCCTGTCGTTTATCGGCCATAATTAAGTTACCAGGATAGACATTTCGTTTTTTAGCAAGTAGCATCCGCCCTCCACCCCAAAGCAAACCCCATGCGGTTGAGTGTACAACCCTTTGATGTGGTTGTTCCTTATTTGGTACCTTTCCCATATACATTGAGGTATGTTTGCCGAAAAGTGAGTTTTCAGTACCAGGATTCATGAAATATTTCCTACGGTTAGCATAGTTGTAATCTACGTTAAATTCTCTATCCAACAGTGTTTGCATTATCTCTCTAGCCTGCATAGTTTGTCTGCATCAGTCAAGGGAAGTTGGTTGTTCCTTAATAGGTTCCCTTGCTCTACGTACTTTTTTTTTTTTTTTTTTTGGAGGGTTTTACAACACCAGCCTACATACGGCAGTGGCGGATGGTTACATCACCACTAGCGGGATGCAATCAGGCTGGGGACGAGACTAGCCCCCCCCCCCCCCCCCCCTCCCCCCCTTAGCTGGTGCCCCCTCCCGACGTCCCGCACCCACCCCGGGGCAGCTCCGCCTACACGTCCACTAGTAACTACACTTTTTGTACGGCGGCGACGGCCCTGATATACAGTCATATACTTTATCCTGTTATCCTGTACAGCAATAATTGTGATGAAATAAGTTAAAATATCGCGATTAAATCGCGCGATATAGACGAAGTTATTTCGCGGGAACACTGATTTCCAGCCCTGGGTTTACATGTACCTAGGGTTTGACCGATGATCCCAGATTGGTAGGTTTTTAACAAAATTCACAGTTGACTTTCTCGATTTCGTTAGGCAGTATGTGTGCCAATCAGAAACGGCCATTCCATCATAGATAATAGATTCCACCTACCCGGTGTGTAATTAATTCATGAGGTATATGTGGGCGTTATTCGTTCGACGCCAGGAAACAATAACGCTTATCGTGCGCGTACATGTGTAAATGCTTTTAATTTGGCGCTGTTACCTACAGTGGCAATGCAGTAATCCCCCCGCCCCTATACGTGCAGCAAAGATAATGGGCTAGGCCAATAGTAGACTATATACATGATATGAAATTATGAGATTTCAATTTTGATAGTACATCCGGACATTCCGGATGCAGCCACTATGATATGAACAGATTTAGCTCTATTAATATAAGCTTGTGCCTTGCTATCTACATCACATGGTGATACAACTTCTATATGCATGATCTTCTGAGTCCGGCAAGGTCACACGCGTTTTAGCGGTGCGCCCCCAAGTTATAGCCATATTGGTGCATGCACGTCTAAATAAAGCGACCCCTACTTAGAGTTTTAATGTGCCCTAAGTTTTATAGCCATGTACGTACCTTTGGCTTTGCATATTGCTTGTGTTTGCGATTCACGCCGCGGCTTGCGGTAGCACTCAGCAGGGGCGAATCCAGCCGGCTTTTGGATGTAATAAATATATTCACAACTGGGAGCGGGTACGGGAGGGGGCGTGCCTCTTCCGTGACAGCAGGGGGCGCGCGAGCGCTAGCTGATAGCCGCTTTTTGCGTTTATTTAGAGTGTAAATGAACATACTTTGGATTAACATCACGCGATATCCTGATTACTAGAGCCGGCCTGCATGGAAAGCGACGAGAAAACTCTTGCAGTGACGGATCCAAGGGGGGGGGGGGGGGGGGGGGGGGGCAACTGGGTTCTGCCCCCCGCCAAATAGAAATTAAATATTCATAGCTAAGGGGCGGTGCCTACACGATATATAGTATGTGCGAAAACGGTTAAATGTACGTGCAAAGCAGTGCCAGCCGGTGCAGAGCCATGCAGTCTAGAACATCGGGCAGGCATACACGTGCTCTGAATTAAAACTTCCGCGACAGCTGGCCATGGAATTGTAATAATTTGTGTGTTTGAGTGAATTCAAAGGCGCCTATACAAAGTCAAATCTTTCAGGTAGGCCTATGTAGCAAACCCATACCGTCAAAATTAATATTATAGTTCACTGGTTCTTTTAACGTTGAATTTATTCTGGACTGACCAGATGGAGCCTCGGAGTCGAAAGCGACCAAGCAAAGAAGGTTTGCCATTGGATGCATGATATTA